>CM031917.1:37661833-38022385 GCA_018703695.1 Prunus fruticosa | reverse complement strand
TTCAATCTCTCTCTCTCTCTCTCTCCAATTACACTCCAAACCCTAAATCCCCAAATTACGAAGTCTAGCTTTTTAATTTTGTGATTTTAAAAGCATATCTGTTCATTGCTATACCTCGCAGGCAAGTGCCTTATAAATTTGCCACCGTGGGTGCTTTTATCATAAGAACCCTGCCCACGTCATGTTTTACGGTCTTTTGAAACGACGTTAACGCTGGGTAAAAATTGAACACAAAACCACGATCAATGGATGCAAGTGGGTTACTTTAACTCTCGGACATAAAATTGAGATTTGACCAAATTTCTAATGTTACTGACATCAAGGTAGCCTAAAACACACACAAAAAAGTGTCATTGAAAACCCCAAGCTGAGGCCAAGAGTTGTGGGTGGGATCAAAGAATATAAAGGGTTACTACATGTGGTTTTGATATCAATCTGAAAAGGTTCGTTTCTTTTACTTTTTTTTCCATATCAATCTTATTATTACATTAAAACAAGAATCAAACTAGAAACTTTATAATATGTCTTTTTATTTATTTGTCTTACTTTATATGCCAAAGGTTGAAAAATTACAAATTGGTTACGAGCTACTAGAGCTGCATTTGACGACACTCCAAATTAGTTAAGACTAAATGGGAAGAAAATACAACAAATTATCTAGAAACTCGCTTGATTGATATAAGATGAAGAAACATGTAACAAAATTACACCAAAAGAAAAGAAGATCATTTAGCTGAAACAAGCAATTGACTGCTAACAAGTGTTTTAGGATCATCTTCCATTAAGATATGAATGAAACCTGGCTATTCCCACCAAGCGATGCTTCCCATTCAATTTGAAGATACCATAATCTGTGAGAGCATCAAAACAATCTCCGTATTTCTGGCCTCTCCACCGCTTCTTCACTCAAACACCACTCAGCAATCTCTGCCATCTGCAATACACAATATAATAATAGAGACAGATACGATCTGACTCTTCTTTTTTTATCTTCAAGTAATAAAACATGAAAGATAAAAGGCTATATAATTAGAAGCAAACCTTGAATATGTCTTCCATGGGATAGTTGCTCCGCAAGATTTCCATCTGTGGCAGCCTCTAAAGCTGATTCTGGATCCTTGTCTTGGAATATCTTTTTTATCTGACATTGTGTTGCATATCAAATTTAGATTGTACTGTTGTGACTGACACCATAGATATTTTGTAAAGTACAATCATTGGACAAATATAGATATCTGTTCACTTTCATGTTTCATGTGTGGTTTTGATAACCTCTGTTTTAACATGTAAATATATGTCAAAGTTGGAAACTTACAACAACTGCATTGCAAGATTTCATCTTCTCAGGTCACGGTTGTCACGTAAAAAAGTGCACGTTGCCTGTGATTAGAGTTGAGCATGACTCTAATGCAAATACATCAGTTTTGTGAGTCACCTGGAGCTCCTTGCACAGATCTTTCAGAAACACATGCGTTAGGTCAGGTCAGATATACCAACAACTACGACTAACTTGCTTCTGTGTGAAGGTTTACCATAGTGTCCTTTGTGATAGTTTGTATAAAGGGCAAGACATAAAACTTACTTGGGGGAAGATAGCTGGTGTTCCAACCAGCCTTGTTGCTATAATGTCTTCTTCATTGGTTCTTCCAACTAAGTTTTGCCAAACCAAAATCTGCTACCTACATTAATGAATTTTAACCCACCAACTTTTAACAGAAGTTGTAGAATAAAATTCAGGGAAACTTTACCAACATGGCTGCATTAAAAGAATCCCCATGGTGAAGAATGTAAATCATTTTTACAACCTTCGCCCTGAGCCCCTCATCAAGTAGAATGTTGCTTGTCTGTATCACGGTGCATTGTATTGAGCTTTTGTGTGGTCGTGGATGTATTCAATACCTTTTGCAGCATCCAGTGCAATTTGTGTTCTTGCAGTCCAAGAGAGTGGCTGGTGACCTGATTTAATAGCCCATTATAGTGAAGTTCCTAACAATGCTTTGTAGGTTAAGGATCCAAGCACACAAAAAACTCCAGAATTATTAGATATATGACCTAAGTTTGAAAACATATAGTCTTTGTTGCAGCTGAGCACTAGTATAAAGCCTGTTCTGATACTTAAGTTTGGTTAGCTTCATCTCATTTAGCTGCAAGTTAATTATTAGCTCTCCATGTAAGAGGTCCTTTAAGAGGTGTGTGGCTGTGAAATGATTGAATACCTTTAAGTAATGGATCATGAAGATGTTCACTCAATGATCCATTCTGAACATACTCATACACCAGGTAGAGGTGGTCATCTCCCACTTGCATACCCCAAAAGCTCCACCTAAAACAGAGAATTCACAAGTGATCATTCTGCTAAAGCCTTTCTTTCACACCATGTTAGAACTCAGAGGAGGTAATTTATTTAAAAATGATTACTCACCACATTAATGTGATGGATCTTGCATAAGACCTTCAGCTCTGCAAAGAACTCTTTGGTACTATTCGATTCATCTTCTTTACGGCAACCTCCTGAAAGTTGAAGCAGCTGTTATCTTCTGAAACTTAATGTAACAACATATATGTGGCTTAGTTTTGTAACTTTTGTCAGGTAGAAATGGAGAAAAAATTTGTGGGGTCTCTCCATACCTTCCCCCTATTACTCCAAAGTCACACTACCATATCCACCTCTTCAATTTTCTTAGTTTTATCAAATTAACCGGTAGCCTCTTTCAATCTGCTCAACACCAAATATTACCGGTCCGTCTGATTCAAAAACTGGCCCATCTATAAAACCAACAATGTAGGTTAACTGTAATGAGCAATTTCTCCCTCTCCAGGCATATTGGCATAGCTAATCCAACATGCACAAATTATTAAATTCTAGAGATGGTTGGAGTTTAAATCTGACCTTCCATGTTTTCTTTATGAAGTAACTGATTATGCAAGGAAAAAGATCTATGGACAGCCAAGCTTTTGGAGCTTCTGGACACAGATTTATTTGGAACTTCCACATTTTTTTCTGGTGTTCTTCTCCTATAAAGGAGAAGGATCAGTGTGCTGATTGAAAGTAAGGTCACAGCTAATATTATGCCAATCAGTATTATCCACTTGTGTCTGATTCCTGATGATAAAAAACAAAGCAATGACCGTCATCTCCCATAGAAAACTATCTGTGTTCTGAAATGCTTGTATAAACTTGTCTATGTAAGAATACATAAATCGGCAGTATTGGAAGATTGAAAGAAAACAAAGCAAAATGAAATGAAGTTACATCATATCAAATAATTATCAAACCCTTGTAGTAATCTGATTTCCAGTAAATTTCGATTTGATTCAGAACTTCTTTTTTTGTGGTAAAAATTGTTGACCAACAAATTCATTCATGTTGGTTGTGAAACATTTTTTGTTTTTTTCAACTGTGGACATAGATTTTTAGATATTTCAAGCACATGAAATTTAGTCAAGAAGTCTAAAACAGAACTCACCTGTTTTTGATGTTTAAGTCCGTTCTTTTCCATGGGAACAAACAACACCCAACCCACAACTATGAGTGAAGGGTTCTCAGTCATATTTTTGTTCTATGTTTTCTATGCTATTAATCTTGGCAGACAGCAGAGTTCCAATATCTGACAGTGTATCCTGCTCCTGAACTGTGTATGTTACCACAATCTGAGAGTCACTTTCTACGCAACCACACGGAAGATGTATGGGAAAGTCGGCTTCTGAACGAATTTCTTTAGCTCTTCTTCGACAGACAAAGGTTGGCCGCTGTAAATTTGATTGGAGACATCATAAAATGTGTCTGATGGCTTCACTCTGTAGGTTGTATCATAGAAATATCCAACAGTGCCAGATATGTTTTTGCAAGAACAAGGCACACTTACGAGGTAATCTTGTTTGCTGTTGTGTTTTATAGGATTGACTTCCAGATGGAAAGACAGAGTATAAAGAGGCAATTTGTTCTTTGTTCAGACTGAAGTTGATGTGGTACAGTAAGGCATTACATGTCATGATTTTTGCAGAGCAACTCAAAGGGTTTATGAGAGTGGCGTTAAAAGAGGCATCGGAGGCAAAACCTGCAGGAAATTGAGTGAGCCACAAGAGAGGAGAAGACAAGGAAGATGATGAAGGGATGCCATGGTTGTGGTGGGGACTTGTTCCTTCCTACGCAGGAAAGAAAGAGCTGAAAATGTAGGAGTTTCAATTCAAAGCACTGTTTTTTGTTTGTTCTCAAGCAACACCAAAAGAAGTGATTGGTCGGAATACCCTTGTTTATTTGGAAACTGCTTAGGTTTTCCATAGGTTATTGCAAAGAGAGTTGAATTCATATATTACTCAATAGTACAGATGAAATTTTTATATGACCTTTTTGTAAGCATCGACAAAAATCTAATCTACAATAATCTTGATCATATTTTTGTACGGGGAAGATCAAGTCCCAACTTAAATGGACGAAAGTGACCCTCAATTTGACTGAATAACTGACATAACTAAATGCAGGAGGACATGGCACGAACCATAAGTTTACGAGAACTAATTGAAAGTTCATGAGGCAAAGTGGAACACGACCTATAATTCAGAGACAGTGCTAAATTTTTCCTTTTGTCTGGTATAGCAGGGGCCTTTATGGCAGCAAGAGAGCAGAAGTAGATCGAACGGCTCAAGATCAATTATTAAATTTATGCACTTACTGGGGTCTATTGATATAGACAGATAAAAACGCTAGTGTGCTACGTCAGTGGAACATATGACATTAATCATTATTAAAAGGCATTCTGGACTGGTCCAGTTTTTTTATATATTTTTCTTATTATTGTCATTAGTAGAGCAGACACGAACTTTGTTTTTGCCGTTTGTAATGCATGGTTGGTTGTTTGGAGCTTCTTCCTTTGTTTTTAATCAAGGGGCGGCTGGAAACATATTTTTTCTATCTGAGCAATCAGATATTTTCTTATATTTTCATTAATTTTTATTACTAATGAGAATTATACCTTAAATTAAATCCAGAGATGCCTTCACAGCTCTGCCAAGGACTTCTGCGTATTACTATTATTTTTTAGTGCATGAACACGTAGAATAGGATTATGGGATGCTTCCTTCCTTGGTGAGAAAGAAACGACTGCAGCCTTGGTTCCTCATTTAGCTAAAATAATCATTATATTGGAAAAGAAAAAAAAAAGTGTCCTCAGATGGCAACGAAGAGCTAATCAAGATTAAATTGTGGTTACAATATTAATCAGGGAGTTAGAAGTTAGACATTATTGGTTTTTGGTACGTACGTAGGTTGCTTCTTCATTTGAACTCTCTACTGCCGGCTGAGAAAAACCTTATTTTAGAAGTTGCTGCAGTAAGTCAAATATATAAGACTTTTGATCTTGTTATGTTTTTATTGGAGCATGCTGAGGTGTTCCTTCCAGTTAAGGTTGTGATTGATTACAGTCTTTCCAATTGAACAAGAGCAAAAAAGGAATCATAGGTATTTTTTATGCCCAGCGAAGCAAAGCATGGTGTTTAATGATCTAATAAGCCCACAGTTTGTTTTTTTTGTCTTCTCTTCACGGATTGAATCAAAGCTCAAGCAATTCACAAAGGTTTCTTTCCTCTCTCTAAACAGAGGTTTTTTTATTTATTTTTTATACAAGCGATATTGGGGAAAGGGGAATTTGAACACAGGACCTCGAGTGAAAAGATAACTACTCTTAATTTACAAGCGCCTTGCCTCTAAGCAGAGGCTGGACAAAATAATTTCAACCTTTAAAATAATCTTTTGTTATTACATTATGTTACATGTTTTATCAGAATTCGTTTTGGGTATGCTTATTGCAGACACTAATAAAATTAGAAAGATCACAACACAAAATTCCTACAGCTCCCCTCTCCCTCTCCAAGGAAGGCAATCACTCACAATTCACTGGTACGCAATTTGTTACACCACACAGGAAATCAAAACTTCAAACCGAGTTTATTAGAAGAAGAAGAAGAAGAAGAGCCTAACAAATTTTGAAACCTATTTCTCAAGACTATTTCGAAGGCCAACAGACAAAATATCAAGAGAAACATATAGAGGCAAGGCAAAAGCACCTGCTATCTTAATATAACACTAATAATTTGATTAATTAACATGGACACCATGGGTCGTCTAATGATCATCACAGCAAACCTTCTTCACCTTGTGCATCATCATCACCATCATCGCTCCTTGGTCAGAACTCACCTGTATTTGGTGTTTTAAGTTCATTCTTTTCCATGGGAACAAACAACACCCAACCCACAGCTAGGAAACAAGGGTTCTCAGTCATATTTTTGTTCATGCTTTTTATGTTGTCAATCTTGGCAGACAGCAGAGTTCCAATTTCTGACAGTACTGTGTCATGCTCCTGAACTGTGTATGTTGCCACAATCTGATAGTCACTTTCTACGCAGCCACACGGAAGATGAATGGGAAAGTCGGCTTCTGGAACGAATTTCGGTAGCTCTTCTTTGACAGACAAAGGTTGGCCGCTGTAAATTTGAGTGGAGACATTATAAAATGTGTCTGATGGCTTCACTTTGTAGGTTTGTTTCATAGAAATATCCAACAGTGCCAGATATGTTCTTGCAAGAACAAGGCACACTTATGAGGTAATCTTGTTTGCTGTTGTGCTTTATAGGTTTGATTTCGGATGGATAGACAGAATAGAAAGAGGCAATTTTTTCTTTCTTTAGGCCGCTGTTGATGTGGTACAGTGAGGCATTACATGTCATGATTTTTGCAGAACAACAAATGGGATTTAGGAGAGTGGCTTTGATAGCTGCACCGGCCGAAAAACCTGCCGACAATCAAGTCAGAAATAGAGAGAGGAGAAGCAAAGTAAGGAGATGAAGGGATGCCATGGTTGTGGTATGGACTTGTTCCTTCTTATGCAGGAAAGAAAAGGCTGCAAATGTAGGAGTTTCAATGTGAGAATGTGAAGGGGAAAATGTCCCATGTTGGAAAGTTACAAAACCTTGTAAGGGCTTATAAGGTATTGGCCTACTCCCAGTGTTGCCAATTGATTTTGGGGCTCATCTTCCTTCATGCTATCATAGCAGGGTGCCCACTTGTGAAAGCCCAACAACCACACGTGCTCCACATCACCAAATATGTGTTGTCTATATGTTAGCCTTGAAAATTCTCCACCGTGTAGGTGAAAATATCCCACGTTGAAAAGTTAGAGAGTTGCATTCATGTATTACTCAATGATATACAAATGAAGTTTTTATAAGTTCATAAGTCAAAGTAGAACGTGACTTATAATTTAGAGACATTGCAAAATTTAATTTTCCAATTTGCTCAGTGAGGAAATTACCCCATGCTCAGTGAGGAAATAGCAAGACACAAAAACAAGAGCTTTGTTTTTGCCGTTTCTAGAGCATGGTTGTCTCTTTGGTGCTCCTTCCTTTGTTTTTAATTAAGGGGCAGCTGTCCCTTTGGTCTGGAACTTCTTTTTTCTTTTTTTCCTTTTTTTCCTTTTTTCTTTTCGGAGAAATCAGATATATTTTTATTACTAATGAGAATTATACCATTTGAACTCTTTGCTGCCGGCTAAGAAAAACCATATTTTAGAAGTTGATGCAATAAAGTCAAATATATAAGACTTTTAGGGTTTGTTATATTTTATTGGAGCATGATGAGGTGTTCCCGTTAAGGTTTTGAATGATTGATAACACGATTACAGCAGTCTTTCCAACGAGAGCAAAAGGACTCATAGGTATTTTTGAGGCCCAGCAAGCATGGTGTTTTTACTGTAAGAATTCGTGAGGATCTTATATATGACCCTTAGGTGAGATTCTATTTCTTAATTGTTGGATCAAATTGGTTAGCCGTTGGATTAAATTGATTAGTCTGATTCAACGATTAAAAGATAGAACTTCACCTAAGGGCCATATATAAGACCCTCCCTATAGAATGACTCAGTTTTACTTAGCGTTGGCAATAGGTCGTCTCATGTCGAGTTCATGTCGTGTCAAGATTATATATGTGTTAGGAATGCTCAACACAAACCCGACTCGTTTAATAAACGTGTCAAGCATGGGTTGACCCATTAAGTTATCGTGCGGGTTTCAAGTCGTGTTGGATTAACCTGCTAAGTAGTAACAACTAAAAGACATTTAAAAAAAGAATAATAATAAAAATAAACGGATTAGTAGGTTGGCGGGTTACACAGGTATTTTAGTGGGATGGTGGGTTGACCCGTCATAACCCGTTTTGTTAAACGGGTTAAATAGGTATTTTAGCGGGTTGATGAGTTGACCCAAAACCCACCCGTTTATTAAACTAGTCATGGCAGGTCGACCCAAAACGACCTGAATTTTAATCGTGCGGTTGAACATGCTAAATTCTCGTGCGAGTTTTCAAAGTCGTATAACGGGTTCGTGCCAAAATTGCCACCCATTTACTGATCTAATAAACCCACAGTTTTTTTTGTCTTCTCTTAATGGATTGAATCAAAGCCCAAGCAATTCACAGAGGGCTTAGATCAGTCTATTTTTTATACCAACGACGCGATACACAGCCCAAAGATAACTACTTTTGACCACTTAAACTACAAACTTCTTGCCTTTAAACAGAGGGTTAGTGGACAATATAATTTCAACCTCTAAAGTCATCTTTGTTAACTTATTACATTATGTTACATGTTTGATCAGAATTCATTTTGGGCCATGCTTATTTGCAGACATTAACAAAATTAGAAAGATTCCAACACAAAAGAAGAAAAGAGAAAGATGTCAAAATTAGGAAGTTGCAAACATTTATTTTTGGTGAGTGGTGATTTTTGTTCCTCTTAGTTTTGGGGGGTTGAAAGTGAATAAATTCCTACCTCAAGGATTTTGTCATGTTAATTGGTTGGTGGCCCTTACCCCTCTCTTTCCCTCTCCAAGGAAGGCAATCACTCACAATTCACTGGTACGAAATTTGTTACACCACACAGAAAATCAAAATATATAAAATAAAAACTTCAAACCGAGTTTAGAAGAAGAAGAAGAAGAGCCTAACAAATTTTGAAACCCATTTCACAAGACTATTTGCAAGGGCCAACAGGCAAATCACCAAGAGAAAACATATAGAGGCGAGGCAAGCACCTGTTATCTTATAACACAAGAAACCTAATATTTCACTCATGTCTAGGTAATTTTGACAGTTTAGTACACATCATTAATCATTAATTAATTATCATGGACATCATGGATCGTCTAATGATCACCACAGCCACCTTCTTCACCTTGTGCATCATCATCACCATCATCGTTCCTTGGTCAGAGGCAGCTGGACAAAGCACTGGGAACGGCTTACATGTCGGCTTTTACAGCCGTAGTTGCCCAAATGTGGAGAAAATTGTTGCTGACATTGTGTCAAAGGCTCATCAGGATGATCTAAAGCTCCCGCGCCCTCATTCGCATCTTCTCCCACGATTGCTTGGTTAAGGTAAGTCCATATACATCCGGATTGGATAAAACTATTTGTACCATCTCAACTGAACATCTCTAGTAATAACAACACGTTGCAAATGGTACAAATAGTATGAGTTGAAATATAATCATGCTCCTCCTTAATGAATTGCATGGTTATTAACATTACAGGGCTGCGATGCCTCAATTCTTCTGGATGCCACAGCCTCACATGAGCCTGTAGAGAAGCAAGGACAAGCCAGTGAAATGCTTAGAGGTTATGAGCTCATTGATGAGATCAAGGACAGGGTAGAGCAGGAGTGTCCACAAACTGTCTCTTGCGCTGACATACTAGCCTTTGCTGCTCGGGAAGCTGTTTTTCTGGCCGGTCTGCCACGTCACATGGTCCCCACTGGACGCCGTGACAGTCGGACATCCCGTGCTTCTGACATCACCATCCCTAACCCTACAACACCTTTCGATGAGATCATAGATTATTTCTCCAGAAGAGGCATCACCATTGACGAAATGGTTGTGTTGAGTGGTGCACATTCCATTGGGGTTGCTCATTGCAGCTTCTTTGACTACAGACTCTACACCTTCAAAAAAGACCAGCCCCAAGACCCTGCCCTCAACGCATCCTATGCTTCTGAGCTGTCTAAAACGTGCCCAAAACCCAACACATTGAATCCAGCTGAGGCTAAACAGAGAGCCGTCGAGTTAGATCCCACAACACCACTCGTCCTGGACAATCACCACTACCTGAACCTGTTGCAAGGGAAAGCCTTGCTTCAGTCGGATCAGACAATGGTTACTGATCCCCGCACCAGCGGATTGGTGCAGCAGTTTGCCTCGGATCCCGAATCTTGGGGTCGAAGATTTGCCAGGGCCATGATTAAGATGGGGAGAATCAATGTTCTCACTGGAAATGTTGGAGAGATAAGGAAAAATTGTCGGGCCATCAACTAACTATGAGCAATTTAGTTTTTATTTTAATGTCAGTTGTGTGTAGAAATAATTGTGTATATACTGTAGTGTATCGAATCTACTTAAGTCAACATCCCATGTTGTGTACCTTATTAACTTGTATATATCTCTCATCTGATAACAGGGTCACGGGATGATGAGATATATAGACATGTATATCATAAGATACACACTAAATATTTCTGCGTTGTGGCTTGGACAAAGCTTAATTACTGTAAGTTAGTCTGTAATTATAAGTTTTTTTGTTAAATGATTTTATAAATTTGATTGACTATTAGTTATTTAGCCTAAGGAGGTCTCTAGTCTAGATATCTAGAACAGAACACATTGGTATGAACTATGAAAGGTAATGTCTGTCATTTATAATGACATGACAGACAGGTACCGCATGCTATATATTTTAGGTTTGTGTATGATAGAACCTTACCTTGGAACTTGGAAGGAAGCATCTCCCATATACATCTCTGCAAAATAGCAAGTGATCGCTAAAACGTACCATTCAATCAAGGAGGAAAATTGAGCACTTTAATTGAGGACATCTATCGAGCACTTTATGTGCATTCCCACAACTCATGAAAGCTCGCTTAAACGTATTTTTAGATGGTTTAAACATTTAGGACAAGATCACGTTGCCTTCACCATGTTACAGCTCACGCCGCTGACCGTTGGTTGACCAAACACCCTAACAAATTGACCGTTGGTTGACCAAACACCCTAACAAATTGTGAAAAAAGGAAAAGAAAAAGAAAACCAATATTTCTAGACTATTGCAATTTTGAAGACCAAGCGAGGGAAACAGAGACAAACACTGGCTATAACAAATAACCAAACCTAATCCACTCAGTCCAGGGAAAGAACTACGCGGTTTGTGCATGGTATATAAGGCAACCCCACCTCATGTCCAAATTGTGGCGGTAGCAAAAAGAGGAAGAAGAAAAAGAGTCTAGTAAAAAAATAGTCACCAATCTTTTAACATGGAGATGAGTCTCGCGACAATAATCTTCACCTTCATGTTGTGCACCATCTTTATCATTCCTTGTTCAGAGGCAGCTGAGAAAGGCCAAGGCAACGGCTTGCATGTTGGATTTTACGGACTCAGATGTCCCAATGCGGAGCAAATTGTGGCTGACGTTGTGTCCAAGGCTGTGGAGGCAGACCAAAAGCTCCCCGCTGCCTTCATTCGACTCTTTTCCCATGATTGCTTTGTCAAGGTAAGTATTCGGTTACGACTCACGAGTTGGTGCTTCTAGCATCATTGTTTACGTACGAATTAATTCATGATTATCGAAACAATGTGTGTACGTACAGGGGTGCGATGCCTCAATTCTGTTGGATACAACGCCCTCTCATGAGCCTGTTGAGATGCAATCACCAGCCAATGTTGGGATCAGAGGTTTGGAAGTCATTGATGAGATCAAGGCCAGGCTAGAGGCAGAGTGTCCAGAAACCGTCTCTTGCGCTGACATTTTAGCATTTGCTGCTCGGGAAGCCGTGGCTCTCTCCGGCCTACCACGTCACAAAGTCCCCGCAGGCCGTCGCGACAGCCGTACTTCCCGCGCTACTGACGTCACCCTTCCTGCTCCTGCAACACCTTTCGACGAGATCATAGACTACTTCAGCAGAAGAGGCATGTCTTCTGACGAAATGGTTGTCTTGTCTGGTGCACACTCCATTGGCGCTGCCCACTGCAGCTTCTTTGATTACAGGCTCTACAATTACGACCAAACTCAAGCCCAAGACCCTGCCCTGGACCTGTTCTATGCTGCTGATCTGTCTCAACAGTGCCCTGCACCCAACACATTGCCTGAAGCCGAGGCCAAAAACAGGGTTGTCGACTTCGATCCCATAACACCACTCGTCCTGGACAACCAATACTATGCGAACCTGATGCAAGGGAAAGCCTTGCTTCAATCGGATCAGGCTCTGGTTACTGATCCTCGCACCAGCGCAATGGTGATGAAGATGGCTGCTAGTGCTGATTCTTGGACTCGAAGATTTGTTAGGGCCATGATTAAGATGGGGGGAATCAATGTTCTCACTGGAGAGCATGGAGAGATAAGGAAAAACTGCCGGGCCTTTAACTGACTCTAGCTACCTAGGAAATCTCTTTTATCATCAATTGTGTCTTGGCCTGGAGGACGAAGCTTGTTGCAAGTTTATACCAATTATTATAATTTTCAAATGATATGTTGATTGGTTTTAATTCTGGATCATAAATAGCCAAGACACAATGACAATACAATTAATGTAAACCCTTATGACAAATGTGTATTAATTTGTCTAACATATACATCCACTACTGGTCAAACAAAAATAGAATTATAAAAAAACTAATAAATTTAACTGAAAATGTTAGAGTGTATAGCAGAAGACATGCAAAAGATTTGCATGAAAAAAAAAGAGACAGAGTTATTGCCACGATATCATTTGAATAAGAACATGTTTTGGGCTGTAGGTGACAAAATCCCACCTCCTGGCTGGGCAACCGGAGAGGAAACGCTAATGCAGGGCCGTGAACAATCACAGCATTGAATCGCCTCCTATTTCACTGATAACTTTCTCCACTTGAAACAACATATCTGGAAATAACAGGGAAGAAAGAAAGAAACTAGAAACAAATTAACATTTCAAGTAAAAGGAATATACCAAGCAACTTTGTCCAGAGATGATAGTGCTTCTGAATGTGACGGTGTTCAAATTTTTAGCACAGACATCAAACTTAAGTTATTATCTACATGTGATGTACAAAGTTGTTTGCCATGAGCAAGGAACAAAGACAGATATGGCATCAGGCATAACAAGCTTGCAACAATATGTTTTATTTGCAGAACATAACTTAGCTTAAAAGGATTCATCAGAAAAAATATTATTTATATAAAACTAGAACCTACCTTGGAAGGAAGCATCTTCCATATATCTCTGCAACACAAAAAACATTTATGTTAATACATTGGCAATACTTCTGTAGAACACATCAATAACTCTTGTACGCAAATACACTGTTGACAGAAATAGCATTGCAATAAATCCATGCATTAATAGGCACAACATAACCATTGCACATTATGCTGACCAATAACTTTCTTTAAGACCATCAAATTAAAGCGTTAAGAAAGCTACCGCGATTTGGGATTTGAGATCGACTTCCTGTGATCCAGTTGGTTGTGTTGCCACTACATTCAATCAAGGAAAATGGTTAATCAGTCATCAAATGCAATCAGAAAAAGTTTTCCTGTTTACTTTCAAGGCAACCAATCTACCTGGGCCAATTATCCCCAAAAAAGAAAATTTCATAATAATAATAAAAGCTACCTTGTTCAACAACAGGGCCACAGTTGCTCAGAAATGAGGTGAAACTTGGAGGCAAGGCTGCACAGTTGCTCTGGAAGTTATCAATAGGCATGAATTCTTGAGTGCATGAGTATTTCTCAGCTTCATTATTCAACAAGCTTTGTGATATTTTAGGCGTATAAGTCTGAACAGGAGTCATGGTAGTCAAGTCCTTGCAAGCCCTGAAAACACAGAAAAACACTATCACCACTTCTCTTCGACTTGTTTATGGAAAAAATATATCTACTCTTAAGGGGAAAATGAAGTATTTTAGGAGATTGTAGTTTTGATTTTACGGATTGAGGGGTCTATTAGAAGACGTGAGCTCAGACTGTGATGAAATTTCAGATCCAACGTCAGTATTAACAGGTTCAGTATCCATCCCTTCCTTGCAGATACCCTGAAAAATGGGCCAAGCATATAACACCAACATTGCAGGATAAATCTTCTCCACAGTAGCATGACAATGAGCATAATATGTGTTCCCTTTTTTCTTTATGAAATCTATATTACAATAACACACTTTAAACTTCTGACAGTAATGGCTTCACCTTCAAAGCATTCATGAATTTCTCTGCCTCATGGAGAGACAAAAATCGAAAACCAAATTTCTGGATCTGCAAAGAAGATGTAACACAAGGACATTGTGAGTTTCGAATTATTTTGTCCCATGTAGCCTAAAAATAACAGATACAGCGTATCATACACAAAACTGAAATTTAAACGTATTTATATTTAAAACAAAGAGTGAGCAGCTTGCCTCGTCCGAACAATCTCTGTAGCTGACAAAGATGGCTCTGGTACCCCTGGCAGGAAATCCAGACATGCATGAAACCTGAGGCCAGATAAAATGTAGCTTGGAAACATAGTGCTCCTCCTGAATCATACCAAATTATAACAATTCAAAGAGTCGTAACTTGTAAAAATAACTACACAACCTTCTATCGCACTGTACAAACGTGAAAATTGAAATTACTGTACAAACAAAACAATCCAACGCTCAGTAATGCGCTAAACAACAGCATGCTATTTAATTAACAAATCACAAACTTCCTCTAACTTTTCTATCTTCCAGAATCGCGATTATCATAGTTTTTTCTGCCTTACTTCAATGCCAAATTGTGATTATTCAGATCGTTAAATAATGCTTCCAATCACCAGGAAATGTAAAAGAGCTAGGCCACAATGAACTCAGTGTCCGTAAAAGTTGTACGAAAAAAAAAACTTGTAATAATATAGAAAATTGAATATTTCCAGAAGGATCTAAACATTTAACACAATATCACACTCTCTTCATTATATCATTCATTGCTCACGCCATTCAAATTCAAATAAATTCTTCACCAAAAAAGTTCATATAAATTCTCAGCGCTGTTTGGTCACAGTGGAGACGTGATATGTAGACACGCGAAAGATACTAGAATTTCACTAGAATTTCAAGTCGTACTAGTTTAGTTCGCTTTCCCATGGTTTTCTCAGCAACCAAACGCAAATCAACAGTTGAAAGAAAATTTCAAAGAGCAAATCTAATCAACAAGACGAGAAGGTAAGGGAGGCAGCGTAGACCCACCAGAATCTTGTCCGCGAAACCGACGGTGAGGACGACGTCGGAGTTGGAGTGATCGCGAGCAAGTTGGAGCCCAGCTAAGGAGGAGGAAGAGATCCAGCGGTCAAGTGGCCGTCGCCTTCTGTACTTGGGATCCAGAGGCACGAGATCGGGACACGTGGAGGTGATCGGAGGAGGAGGATAGGGGAAGAAGCGAGCGAAGTGGACCTCCCACTGCTCCTTAACGGCGCTCACAGTCGCCGTCGTCGGCTTCGTCTGAACCGACTGTACGCTTTCGCATGGTACCACAGCCAGAGAGCGGGCCATTTCTTTCAGGCCCTTTCTCTTTCTTCTCCGTTTCATCTCTTCTCCTTGGTTTGGGTCCATCGCAACGAAATTCGAAATTTCGAACTGGAGGGGAGAAAGATCAAGTATGAATTTAGGCTGCCATGAATTTATATGAACAGACGGACATGTGTCGCTGTGTGATTGGTGTATGCTAGGCCTGGGTCGTCACGTCCCGCGCGTTTTTTGAGTAATGAAGTTTGTAATCTTGGTTACCATTTAATGGACAATGCTTGGCTCCTGATGTATCAGGAGCCATTCCTCCTAAATCATGACGTGGGCACTTTAAAAAACCAACACGTATTTTGTTTGTTTGTTCTTTTTTTTTTTCCCTCTTTCCTCTTCCCCCAACCTTTTGGCCTCCCCAAAGCCACTCCTGTTCCGAATCCACCCTCGTCACCAACCTTGCCACTGAACCGATAAGGCAGCCCACCGACTTTCTTTTTCTTCTCTCTCTCTCTCATTTCTCCATCACTTCTACTATGGCTGCAAATTCAAAAACCAAAAATTAAAAGCACATAATGATTTCAATCTAGGGTCTTGGGCTCCAAAATTGGTCGGAGATTTACATGGGAGGTTTACATGGTGAGGTTGGTGATGAGGGTGGATTCGGAATGGGGGTGGTGGTGGCTTTGGGGAGGCTGCAATTAAAACCAGCCAAAGGTTAGGGGAAGAGGAAAGAGGTAAAAAAAGAGAGGAAAAAAAACACACGTGTTGGTCTTTTAAGAAGCCCACGTCATGTTTGAGAAGTCAGGAGCCAAGCATTGTCCCCATTTAATATGCTAGACTTGCTAATTTGGTGAAACTATTTTTCCATTTAATATTAACTTATTATTTTTTTCAACTGTATTTGATCCAGTCATCAAATCAGGTGACGTGACGCCCATTGTAATTTGTTGCAAATTTGCAATAGCATTTTTAATCTGTTTGAAAAAACTAATAGAAATTTTAAATTTTATAAATAATTAGAAGAATGATGTATTCTTTACAGTATTCTCGTGTAAACCTGTACTTTTTTTTTTGGGACTGTTCAAAATCACATCCAATCCACCAAAATTAATCAATCTAATACACTCCAATTAAAATTTGATCAATGTCTTTGTGAAGGTAAGTACTGCATTCATATAGTGTTTTGTGGTTGAGAAGTTGAGTCTCCTTGAGTGGTTGTTATAAGTCGTTTATTACCAAGGTATTTGTTTGACATGTACAAGCATGATCCATTACTAACTAAACAAAAGAAATAATGAATAATAAAAATTGAAGTTTAAGATTAAGATTAAGACAAATAAACAATAGCATCACAAATCCACCTCATATATGATATTTCAATAACCAAAAAATTATTACAAAGTGAATACAAATCATATCATTAAACGAAAAAGAGATAAAATAAAATTGGTTAAAGCATATTCCGGAGGACCTGCAAAAGGTTTGCATTATATTGAAACAATAAAATGACAAAGCTTTATGGACAAAATTTCAGAGACAGAGCTATTGTAGGATTTCACTTAGCTATAAAAACCTATTATAAGAAACTTGAGTACTGTTCGATACATTCGAAAATCGGAGAAATGGGGAACAAAGTCAGGAAGAACCAGAGAAGAATGCTAACTGATTTAGATGATACAGGGCCATGAACAACTACAGTGTCAAATCACCCCCCATTTCATGGATAACTCTCTCCATTTTAGTCAACATATCTGGAGATAACAGGGCAGGAATTAAGAATCAGAAACAAATTAGCATTTCAGGTAATAAGATATATGGAAAAGACCTTTTATCCAAAGATGGTAGTGCTTAATCAATTTCAGATATTAGCAGCTTCTGAATCTGGTGGTGTTCAGATTGTTATTGTGTATGCAGACACATCAAACTAAAGTGACAATCTACAGGTAGGAACCATCAAGCTCCCACTTAAGTGACAAAAGCAGAATATGTATTTTTAATAACACGATGAACAAAGTTTTTTGCCATTGAGGAAGTAATAAAGACAGATATGGCACATCAGGCATAACAAGTTTGCAACAAGATTTAATTTGCAGAACATAGCTTACCTTAAAAGGATTGACCAGGAAAAAAGAAGAAGTAAAAATCGAACCTACCTTGGAAGGAAGCATCTCTCCCATATCTCTGCAACATAACAAACTTGTATGTTAATACATCAGTAGTTTTGCAAAACATCAATAACTCTTATATGCAAATAGTCTGTTTACAAAGGCATTGCAATAAACATTACATTATTTTACTGACCAAGAACATTCTCTAAGACCAACAAGTTAAAAGCAATAGAAAAGATACCGCAAGTTGGGATATGAGATTGACTTCTTGTGATACTACTTCCTGCGATACAGTTGATTGTGCTGCCACTACATCATTCAATCAAGGAAAATGGTTCGTTACATGGAATCAGAAGTGTTTATTGCTAAGGCGTCGAATCTACCTTGTTCTACAACAGGGTGAGAATTGCTAAGCCATGAGGTGAAACTAGGAGGCAAGATTTGGGAGTTGAGATTGACTGCCTCTGACACAGTTGATTTTGCTTCCCCTACATCATTCAATCATGAAAAATGGTTCTTCACATGGGATCAGAATAAACTTTCCTGTTTACTGCTGAGGCAAACAATCTATCTTGTTCAACTGGCAGAAAATAAATCTATGTATAAAATAATTTACCTTGTTCAACAGCAGGGTGACAGTCGCTCGGCCATGAGGTGAAACCTGGAGGAAAGGCTGGAAAGTTTCTCTGGAAGTTATGAATATTTGTCACTTCCTGAGTATGCGAGTATGGCTTAGCTTCATTATTCAAGCTTGGTGATATTTGAGTAGTACAAGTCTGAGATGGAGGCATGATATTCAAGTCTGTGGAAACCCTGAAAACACAGCAAAACACTATTACAGATTCTCCTCAACATGTTTATTGGCAGCATATATCCCCTGCAAGGGGAAAAATGAAGAATTTTAGGAGATAGCTAGTTTTGTTTTTACCGGCTGAGGGGTATATTAGAAGACATGAACTCAGACTGTGCTGAAATTTCAGATCCCAAGTCAGTATTGAGAGGTTCAATATCTCTCCCTATGTTGAAGATCTCCTGAAAAAACAAACCAATCTTTACACCACTCACCATTGCAAGACAAAGTATTAAGTCGTCTGTGATGGTAGCATGGCAATGAACATTGTACATTTTTCCATTTTTCTTTATGAAATCTATATTCAAATAACACACTGTACACTATTTGAAGTAATGGCTTCACCTTCAAGGAATTCATGAATCTCTGTGCCTCATCAGCTGACAAAAATCGCAAAGCAAATTTCTGGACCTGCAAACAAGACATTGTGAGTTTTTAGCACCAAATGACAGAGAATGCCCATGACACATGAAGTTCAGTTATTATATATAAATAAATTCCACAAAAAAAGAAAAAAAAAAAAAAAGGCATTGAGCAGCTTGCCTCGCCCACACAATCTCTGTAGCTGATAAACACGGCTCTGGTACCCCTGGCAGGAAATCCAGGGTTGCATGAGACCTGAGGCCAGACAAACTGTAGCTTGGAAACATGGTGCTCCTCCTGAAACATGTTCAATCATAATCACTCAAAGATTTATCAAATAAAATATGCCACTGAACAAAAGAAATAACATATTGAGCGAGCCACAGAAAAAAGGCCTTTAAGTTATATTAGTATCTAGATTGGGAAAAATCATGAAAATTAGTACATTTTATTCGGACAACTTGTGTTCAAACATTTGAAATATCAAAATGAAAAAATCAAGCATGAGTTACTTGGATTTGAATTCCTATTTATCCGGCTCCGATTTTCCTTGGTTTTCTCAGCAACCAAACGGAATCTACAGCTGAAAATGAACAAGACGAGAAGGTATAAGCGAGACAAGGTGGACTCACCAGAACCTTGCCACTGAAACACACAGTGAGGAGGACTTCGGAGATGGAGTGGTCGTGAACAAGCTGGAGAAGAGCTGGGAGGGAGGAGGAGACCCAGTTGCCAGCTGGCCGTCGATTTCTGACCCTGGTAGGCAGAGGGACGAGATCGGGACACGTGGAGCTGATAGGAGGGTATCCGAAGAAGCGAGAGAAATGGACCTCCCACCGCTCTCTAGCGTCGCTCAAAGCCATTTTCACCGTCTTATGCTCTCTGCGTTTCCTTGTTAAGAAAGAAAGAGTGCCTGCCATTTGTTTGTATTGTATATGGACACACACTGGTCTGTATTTGCTTGTGTACTGGGTCCCGCGCACCTTTTAGACGTCCATGGTCCACTGTGATAGTCAACTAATCAATTAATCCAATTGGCAAAGGCAGTTGGTTCAATGGGACTCATTTACATATTGGGTTAATGAATTAAATGTCCCAACTATTCCCACATTATCATTTTGGTCCATCAACTAAAATTTTCAATTCAAACGTTTTTAAACTTTTTAAATTGTATCTAAATGGTTCATCCGTCCAAGATTTCCGTGACTTCTGAATCACGTGACTGAGTTTTGAAGGGTATATACGACTTTTTGAGAAGCTAACACAAAACTCCCGGGTTATTGATTTCAATGGTCCCCCAATTATTGCTCCAGGATCATTTTGGTCCCCAAAACCATTTTCTTCTTATTCCTACTCCCTCCCAACTGCCACTAAATTGTTGCAAGATTCACTGTTAGCAATTCAGCAAGTGAGAGTCAATGCAGAAGTGGGTGGGCTCGGACTTCTTCTCATATCAAGAACAGAGTTCGGTTCGCTGCTCACAAAGTTGTGTTGTTGAAAGCTCAAGTACTTATTGATGTTGCTGTTGATGTTGGCTGTGAAAATTGAAGCTAAGCTAAGCTTGTATTTGCGATTTCTAAGACCCCCTTCCCTTGCAGAAAATGAAAGGGCATCCCTCTTGCATAAATATCACAAACCCAAAAATTAAAATTAAAAAAAGCTCAAACCTTTGGAAAGATCAAACCAAGTTGCAGAAGATTTGCTCAGGGAAACAAGAACAAGAGGCAGAGCAATGGGTTAAGCTCAGAAAATGGGTTCTTTTTAGATTTGTGTAGAAAAAGCTCTTCGTTTTTCTTCTAAGTCTTCCTCAAATTCATACCCCCATCTACTCTTTCATGCCATGAAATATTTTCAGCTCAAACTAACACAAACCCATTTCAAAAAATTGGTTCTTTCTTTTCTGTAGCTCACCATTATTGAAAAGTTCTCTGTCTTCCTTCTCAGTTTCATCATATCTCAACTCTCTCTCTCTCTCTCTCTCTCTCTCTCTCTCTCTCTCTCTCTCTCTCTCTCTCTCTCTCTCTCGGTCTTTGGGTGAAGTTAGGGGAGGGGGAGGGGATGGTTCCAATGGTGCTCAGGAGGATACTCACTTAAAAATACGGTTTTGTCCCTTGATTTCACGGAATAATAAACAGAGCTTTGACGGATGGACCATTTATGTACAATTTAAAAAATTTAAGGACGTTTGAATTGAAAATTTTAGTTGGTGGACCAAAATGATAATCTTGGCAATAGTTGGGGGACCATTTAAGTCATTAACCCTTTACATATTCAAAGAGGTGACTCAAGCAACCAACTAGCAACCAACTAGCTGGAGCTAGGCTCGAGAAAATCCTAAAGAGTAAGGTGGTACAAGGGCTTTTAGTCGAAACAACCAAACCCAAATATTAAAATATTATACTAGGTAATTAAGGTCGGGACAACATCGATACATGATTTGGATAGATAGTAGGTTCTTATTAGGTTCATTGGTACAAAAATTACTTAATTCTTTACATTTTTGTTGATGCGAAAAAGTGGTTCGGCACTTTTTGGGCTCAACTTAATGATGTTGGGCCTTCGGTATGCTTTGGGCCTCTGGTAAGCGTGTGATCTGGAAGATGAGAAACACTCGGTAAGACCTAGGGCATCTGTGTGGTACCTGGCCGAAAGCTCTTCGATACTTAAGTAAGTACATATTTAGTAGGTAAAACTGACAAATCAATAAGCAATATGCCGTACGTTCTGATTACCTTCACTTTGGGACTTTTGCCCTCCTTTATAGGCCTTGGGAGGTGTGTATATTGTTTAGAATTTCGATGTGGGACTGTAGACGTTGGCTATGAGGATGCCACGTGTCGGGGAGAAGGAATTTGCCCTAATTGTAGGATCGGGGACAGGTGCCAAAGGCTACCATGACTGTGCTCTATCTTGTCCATGTGTCTTTTTCTTAGTGGCGTTGATTCTGGTATAAACAATTTTTGTTTTGAAAAATTCTAAGATTGCATTCATAATTTAGCCAAAAAAGCCATTATCCACAAAGAGCCATTACAATAATGTAGCGATCTAACATCAAAGTTAAAACAATCTAGGGCTCATTCACTAACGATCACACATGATCGAAGAAACTCTGGCATAGGCATCCTAACTAACGGAGCAAACTCAGAATAACCAAAACTATATAAAGCTTGAAAAAACCAAGCCATAACAATATAATAAAACTCTCACAAAGGAGAGGTGAAAAACTCACATAAAAGAGAGGTGAAAACTACACAGAAAACTCAAAAAGTCTTTGCGAGTTATTCCGAACATAAAGAAACTGCAAAAAAGATAGTTGCAAAGATCCGACATTGAAACACAAATGGAGATCCGATGCCGAGATGCATCCACCTATGATGAGTGGAGAAAAATCATTACAAAATGAAGACAAATGGAGAAAACCTTTTGTGTCCGAAAATTGAGGAAAATAGGAGAAGGGAGAAAGGGAGAAAGGGAGAAAGGGAGAAAGGGAGAGTGGAGGAAGAACAATGACTTCCTCTCCCTCAAAGTGAAAATGGATGTAGAGTGTTTTTTTTAGAGAGAGAGAGTTAGGGTTTTTCTCTTGATTCCTTACATTAACTAACTCACATATGAAGTTATTCTCATTAACTAAGAAACCACATGCAAAATGTGTTTTTAAATTTTCATTCACCTATTTTCAAAAGAAAATATGCATCTCCTTATTCATAGTGGTCCTTCGCTTAAAGAGAGAACAAGACATTATCCCACTGCACTTTTTAATTCTTTTAATTTATGGTTATATAGGACACCCTTTTTCGGGTATTGATTTTTTATATTTGACTAGCCTCTCTGCACGCGCTTCGCGCCTCGAGAGGTTTTTTTTAAAAAAAATTTATTTCATTTTAGAATTAAAAAAGATAATGGGTAGTTGTTTTCCATAAAAATAATATCAATTATCCGATTTTTCTATTAATTTTAATTTTTTTTAAATATGAAAAAGTGTGAATTTACCATATTATTCTCATTTAATTAATAATTTCAATTCTTAATGTTTGCATTAACTAAGGGCATTTTATGGTATTTTGAATGTTCTACCATTCTCTGCATTTTGCTTTATATATAATAGCCTCTCCGCATGCGCTTTCGCGCCTGATAGGCTTTTTTTAATTTTTTTTTTAAATTTATTTTATAATTAAAAAAGATAATGGGTAGTTATGTTCCATAAAAATAGGACTCATTATCTGAATTTTTTTCTTTTTTTTTAATATGAAAAGGTGTGAATTTACCATATTATCATCATTTAATTAATAATTTTAATTCTTAATATTTGGATTAACCAAGGGCATTTTTTGGTATTTTGAATGTTTCACCATTCTCTTGCTTTTGCTTTATATATATAGATAAAACACACAATTTTCGTTATTACATCTATATATCTATATTTCAATATATTAAAAAGAAGATGCTAAATCAATGAAACTTTAGAAAATCATGAATACTCTATTTCTAAACAATCACATTTTAACTAACACCATATCGTTACTCTATTTTCATCTGTTTGTTTTATTTATTTTTATATTATCTTTTGTATATAAAGTAAGAATTTTCATAAATAGACTCATTTTAACATGATATAGCATAAATAGAGAAAAAAAAACCCTCTTAATTAGCTTTGTTATGTGTGTTACAATTTTTTCACTTAAAAATATATCATGAAAGTATTAGACTTGAAAGATGTCTTTTTTATATATAAAATGTCATGTTAGAGTGTGTTAATTTTTATAAGGATAATGTTAGGGAGACCATCTATTTGTACCATATTTATGTACCATCTAATGTGACTGTTGAGTTGGTACAAATATATGGTCTATCTAGCATTATAAGGTTAAGGTATACCTATTTATAGTCTTTAAAATATCTAGTCATCTTTATTTTTTATTTTTCAAAAAGTGGCTTCTTTTTTCGTCAGCTAATGGTAAGCTTTGAACGTTGAGAAAACTAATAAATAAACAAAAGGATTTGGGGTGCATTGGAAACATCAATGCTATCGCCAGTTTTGCGACCTTCGCCAAGTAAGCAGCAGCTGCAGAAGAAGAACACAGCTGCCAAAAATCAACCATGAAAGCTCTTCTCAATCCAGAACCTTCCGCTTTCACCTCCATATCTTCCATTTCCACCGCCAAACTTCGAAACGTCACTCACTCTCATACCCAAGCATTCCTCAAGCTCCCTGCAAACAACGGCCACCTTTCCAACGGAAGAAGACTAGCCTTGACCACCAGAGCCACATTGGACTCGGTCAGGATCGATCAATCAGGGATTTCAGAGACCGATATCCGAAATCCGACGGTTTCTTCGTCGTATCGGAGCTCTAATCTTCCGAAGCCGAACCAGACGGTGCTGGACGCTCAGGCTAGGGTTTGCACCGGCCCCACCCAGACCAGACCTCTCGGAGAAGACCAGGCCTTCAAGGTTCTCGACACCATATACAGATCAGTCAAGGGAGAGCTGATAGATGAAGAGCAGGTGTCGAAATCACAGCTCGGAGCATTTTTCGCGGCGATGGCAATTCGCGCAAATGCTTTTCCGGAAGGGACGCAATGGAGCGAAGGCGAGAGTCGCGCAATGAACCAGTTCTGGCCGCTTCTGGTTCGAGCTCTTCCGGCGGACGTCGTGTTCATAGCCGACCCGGAAGGCTCGTTAATGGGCACGGGAAGCTCAATTGGGCCCCAATTCGTCGGTAACGGCACGAGGGAGATGAGATTGGTCGGTGTCCTCCGGGAGGTCTTGGCCGGCGGCCACCTTGGATTTGAAGAAGTTCAAGGTGTTCTGCGAGATGTTCTTCCATTGAAATCAATGGAGGATGGGACGTCCACAGGTGTAAGTGAAGCATTGCTTTCGGCATTGTTGATAGGCCAGCGTATGAACAGAGAAACTGACCGCGAGTTGAAAGCTTACTGCCTTGCATTTGATGATGAACTTGGTAAGCTCTAGTCTTATTATTATCTCGATTAGTTTTTCCTTTATTTTTCGGAGGATGAACTGTTGGTGTATTTAGGTGCCACTCCAATTGCTGATGTTAAGTCTCTCACTCATTATGGCGAACCTTATGATGGAAACACACGTTTCTTTAGGAGCACATTGTTTGTTGCTGCAGTTCGATCCTGCTATGCGGAATCCTCCTTGCTTCATGGCGTGGAATGGATGCCACCCAAGGTGAGCTTTCAGCTCTGCTGAACTCATTGACTAGATAATGGAAAATAATAAGGCTCGAGTACTAATGTTTCTGTTTTCTAGGGAGGTGTTACTGACGAACAAATGCTTAAGTTTATGGGTGCAAATACAAGCTTAACCCCATTGCAGGCAAAAATGCTTCTTGAGGTATCTGTGGTTCTCATAAACAGATTTCTTGCTTTGCTTACCCATTTTCTTTTCTTTTTAATGTCTTTTGGGTTGTGGTTAAATTCTTTGATTCGTTATTTCAGGATGACGAAATTGGTTTTGCCTATATAAGCCAACGTGAAGCCCGCCCTTCTCTGTGTGAATCTCTAGCCATTTGGCATGTTCGTTAGTAAGTACTCTAATTGGGATGAAGCTGATAACAAGAATTCTATGATTTGTGCAGGTATTCATTAGTTAAGTTGAGAGAGCATATTAAGAAACGCCCCCACTGGCAACAACCGAAAAGGTTCAGCAATTTGTGAAGGTCTGTCACATCATTCTTTGCTCTATAAATGTTTTAGTAATTTTTTATCCGTGCTATTCCTAAGAAAATGTTGAAGAAATCCTTGACTGGCATTTTGATGCAGAGAAGTCTAGGATGCATCTACTATCTCAATACTTGACTTCCATACAATTGATTTATGTACTTTAATTTCTTAAACATTAGTTGGCATCAACAATATACCATAGTGACATAATGTGTACATGCCATATTCTGTGTTGATTAAGGTGACAAGTTCCCAGCATTAACATGAAAATTTCTGCTGCACTTTACATAGTGAAATATGTATTATTTTCTCAACAGGCCCGTGGGAAGGAAGCAATTGTTACTGGATTTTATCATGAAGGTTATGAGGAGCCGCTCTTAATGCTTATGAAAAGAAGAGGTGTTAATTCTGGCTTGGTTGTGAAGGTTGGAACTTTGCCAATTATGCAAGAAGTGTATGAACATTCAAATATGAAAATTTGTTATTTTCTTAGGCAGCTGTAGGGACTCCAAAATAGTCATCGTACACTCCTCTCCAATGTAAAAAATAAGAAAGGGATGAGTGAATGATGACTATTTTGCAATGCTAATCACAACTCCCGTTTTTAATCACAAAACTCAATGATAATCTGCTATTTGAAATCATAGATATAGTTAAGAAGTAAAGAACATTCACATAAATAAGTTCAGAATTTCTATATCAACTGAGTTATTCACATAAACTAATCTTCACTTTACTGTTATTGAAGGGTGAGGAAGGAGCCCTCTCGATGACAACGAGATTACGATCAGTAAATTCGTCAAAAGGAATTCCTGTAAACTACTGTTCAGGATTCCGCTCACTGAGCATGGCATCTGCTTGTGAAGTTGATGGTTTGTTCTTTAAGTCATCTTATGTTCTGTTCATTTTTTCAAATGGTTGTAATTTCCAGTTTTAAGCTTTTTAAGTATTCATGTTGCTGCTCAGATGTTGAGGTTCATGCATCAAGTTCCTACCATTGAAACTGAAGCCTAAAAGTTGGTTTGCAGGGGTTTCACGTGAGAGTTTTAGGCTAGAGGTTAATGCCAGAGACTATGGTTTTGAACCCACTGACACTCCAAGAACTGATAGATCGGTACAGTTCCTTGATCCCCCGTCCCTCTCCTTTCCCTCATTTTTAACAATCCAGGGTTTTATGACAAATAATTACATTTTCTGCAAGTTTAGGTCTCGAAGAATATAGAGTTGGGCTTAACAGCACTTCGTGGTAACAAAGGACCAGCTTATGATAGAATAGTCTTAAATGCTGGAATGGTTGATCACTTACTTGGATGTGATGGTGCAGAAGACATATATGTGGCCCTAGATAGAGCCAGAGAAGCTATTGACAGTGGAAAGGCTCTAAAAAGGCTCTTGGATTACATAAAGATATCTAACGAAGTGAGATAGCCCCCAGAATTTGTTTTCAAGAGATAAGTATATGTTGTGATAAAGGAGGAGTAGAGGGATAGGTTTTAGTATTTCTCAAACTACAGGTAGGCTCATCTTTTTCTTTCATCACAAATACTTAGTTATCAACTTATCGTGTAACCCCTTGAGACACTCATTGATTGTAGATAAAACTGCAGTTGCATATGTGAAATTTTTCTCACATTTGGTTCATTTAGCGTAATGTCAGACGCATCATATAAAAGTCCTACGAACTGATTAACTAAATGTGATATGATATGTTATACGTAGGTGCTAACTGTGGGAACATGGAATGCACAAACACTAACGCACACGTCGTTATTATCTTGTAGGTTGAAAGAAGGCCTACTTCCCAATGTTTTGTACGTGTGGTGGAGAAATGTTGTAAAAATTTGCTCGTCTATGCTTTGATTTGTTATTTGAGTTGTAAAATTTTGAAACATATATACGTACCTACGCGGCTCGCCAATCCAAGAATAAAGGTCAGGTTGCAGTGACGGGAAGTGAAAATACAAAGTGAAATTTTTTTTCAGGGTCGAAAAAATACGAAGTGATTTGTACGGTGTCTATCAGCCATTTTATTGATATGATAACCTTAAAAAAAGTTGCTATTCATGATGAAAAGTTATTTTGTGTGTTTCGTAAGTTGGTTGTTCTTATTTGCGTTTGAAGGCACGGGCCCAGCCCTGTCTAGGTAGGGTTGGAGCCCGGCCCAAATCTCTAGAAAACCTCTCTAACCTATATATGTTCTTCACATGAAGCACTATATTTGGTATCAAATATTGATCGTGTATGTGTTAACAAAACTACTGTTTGGCTAAACGGATCACTTTTTACTACTTGTAAACATAGAATAAATTGGTTTTTTGGTCAAAATATATAGAATAAATTGACCATGAATTTCGTCCCAAAAAAAAAAAAAATTGACCATGAATTTGTTATAAAAACTTTAATTTGATAAATGCTAGTAAAACAAATTTCTTTTTACTTGTTGTAATCACCAACAATTATATAACTTCTAAAAGCACTATAAAAAACGCTATTATAGACCTATCTAAGAATTTCATCCAAAAAAGATGGCTCTGAAGGTGGCTTCGCCCTGCCTTAATGATTGGCAAGCCACCCTCCACGACAATCACCAACCCCAGCACCCATTCTGTCAGATTCATCCTAGCAAGCTGCCATCACCATTTAGTTTGTACCATCCTTCTGGAGAAGGATACTGGGCCAAGAAAGGCAGGCACTGTGCACACCAGTGCAGAAACAGTTACTAAAGAGTAGTGATACAATATGAAGGCTAATTTCCTTCACTTGCTTTGCACATATGAAATACTTAATATATAGAAATAACTTCTTACAATTTGTCTAAAAGGAAATCACATATGCTCGAACTGTAGACAATGTTAGCCTATAACTTTTCTTCAGAAATGGCTATTTGCCCTTGCTTTATTCCTAGAGCTAGATTATACTTTTGACAGCAACTTAGCATTGAGGATACTAGGTGTTTATTGTAATCAAAGTGCTAAACTTTGTCAATGCCCCTGAAAGTTTGCATCATTTTGTCATAATAACTGCTACAAAAAGTAAAAATTCTTCGCTACAGCCTGATACTGGAATCCTTGTACTTCTCTATGCTTGATCACTCTATAATCCGTTGAACCCCACAAGAGGAATAAAGGGTGGGAGAACAAGAAATAAAACCTAAGAGAAGGCACTTTTATCTAGTGCTCCTAAGTTTCTCTTATATTTGAAGAGTAGCCGCTATAGAACCAGCAAGGCTAAGAACTTCAAACGGTGGATTGTGCATCACATCTTTCACTGTCAGCGGACATGAGTCTGAAATCCAGAAGTAGGTCAGCCCATGCTCAGGGTTCCCTGGTTGGAAAAGGAAAGAAAGAATGCACAGAGGAATTAGAAATCGTACTTGGAGAGTCTCAACCAAGTTAGCACCCTGTAGTAGTGAGTTTATTTTTTGTTAAATTATACAAGAGCATGAAAGTCAACTACAAATCAAAAGAATAACGAGTAATAAAAACTTCAGAGGAAAAGTAAGTAGAGCACGTAATACCTCCATTATCTCTTTGAAAGCGTTCCCATGATCTATTAGGAAAAATCCCATGTGTTACATAAGCACTGATTTTCGCAGCTCCATGGGCGGCTAAAACTTTCTAAAACAAGTGAGAATGTAACAAGACATTTCAGATTAGTTATAAACAAATGGAAGAACTATTCTCCTCTGTGAAAGTTAGTAGTGTGTAGCAAGAAACAAGCAGAATAAGTCCAATGTCCATCTATTGGTCAAGAAGTTATTTTCCAGATCCAACCCAGTGGACAATTTTATTCTTTACTTTTTGCCAAAAGTGTTGATCATGTTATCAATTGGGCAAAATTCTATCTGAATTTCAAGGTTTTGTGTGTTATGACCAGTATTATAGGGTTAAAATGCTGTGCTCAAGGCAGGCACATCAGTCATACACAGTTTTTTTTCATTTTAAGGTTATTAGTATCAGGCAGCAGAGAAGAAGTTCACCCAGGATTTTGATACCTGGCATTCAATCAAGGTGCCACCAGATTGAACCAAATCATCAACAATCACAACATGCCGTCCTCTTGGGTCTCCCTCCTTAATACGTACAATTCGTTGGTCACCTTCCCGAACTTTAGCACAGACAATCTGCATTTAATTGTGGAAGGTTATGCAGCCAACAAGAAACATAATTAAATCACGCCTTCATGAAGTAAATATAAAAGTTCATGAAAATGTCAGCGAAGGAGATGACACCACAACATAGTTGAACAAACAGTGTCCAGCTGCACCTCTTACACGAACTATAAGCTTTATGATGAAATCTTAAGGATGGAATCAGGGTATAGAGCATGCAATTTAATGCACCCAGCTCATTGACATATCCATCCTATTATATAACTCTGAAGAGTTGTGCACAGGGATCAATGAGCAAATTCTTGTCAAAATACTTAGAACAAACATGAAGACAGGAAGATAATTGTCATGTATATGTGGTTTTGAAGACTCTTAGCTCCAACTAAACACACACACACACACACACAAGTAACAGATCCTCGTTACTAGGAAAAGGAAAACAAAATACCGTTGGGAAATGGTGTAGCTGCTTATGAAATCGTTTCCATGCACCATCATCAGGAAAAGCAATGGATATCTGAAATGTGAAGAAAATCATCACACAATTTCAGAAATAAAAATTGATTTGAATAATTACTCTTATCAACATCTAAATTCCCAGGACTCAACATCCAGAGGGGAAAAGAACTTTACATTGTCAGAATCAGGGAGCTGTTGCAGCCTACTTTTGAGCAAAGGGATCCCACTTTCAAAGCATGGTAAGATATTATCACCAAAGTAAAATCTCTCCTAAACACACAAAAGACAATGAAAAAATACTGTCAGAAAAATCATTGCATATTGCTTACTGATGACTATGAGAAGACACAATTGTATAGTAATGTGGTAGAGAAACCTGCAAGGCATGGATATCATAGATGACTAAACTAGTGGGCCCTCCCATTGAAATGGGTATATTTGACAAGGCCCTGGCAAGTGTGAAAGCGGTGGCAACATCTCCCTCATCCTCCATACGCTCAGAAGTCCCAGTGGGAAAAAAGGGAAGGACGAGCGTGAATGAGGAGATGAACAACTTGGGCAATGCATAGATCACAGAGAGCTGCTCAAAAATCACTGATGGGGAACTAAACGAGGCCAGAAAGGCCACATGGTGTCCTCGAATGCCTTGAGCATTGGGTATGAATATGTTGGGAAACCCATCATCAAATTTCCTAAAAGAAACAAAATTTACAAAATTGCATACAAGAGCAATTCAGAAACAATAAAGCTTATGCATTTATAATGAAAATTTACATTTTTCATGGAAAATGCCTAATTACAGCTCACCTCCACGTGATGCTACGGAGCTCAATGGCGTCAGATTGAGCCGCGACTTTCTGAGCAAGCGACTTGGTCTCGGCGCAGTAGAAGAGGCAGACCTTCTTCACTTTCTTCACTGCCGATCCGGAAGCCATTGCCACCCGAGCTTCTGGAGGGTTGTGAAAGACGTGAATAGGCGTGTCCGGCTCGATGGTCCAATTGTGCGGATTCTCGAAGCTCTTGATCTCGCACCTAATGCCGTTCTGCTTCTTCTTCTTCCTCAAGGTCGAGGCTTTGATTTCAAAAGCGACATAAGAGGGTTTGGGAGGAGATTTCAGTGTGGGTGTGGAGCTAGGGTTTTGGTATGAGGACAGAGGGGCTCGAGTGGCCGCCATGTGGCGGTCACTGGTATGCTTCGTGTTCCTTCTTTGGTGGCGGGCTGCTAGGTTCTGTGTCTGCGTGATGATGGCTTTGGTTAGTTTACCAGTGTTCGGGCTGTTAGTTTTAGATGTCCGAAAATGCCCATCCCCTTCAAAACGGTGCCGTTCCCTCGTAATTTTCATTTTACAAAAAGTCTTTTTAGTCCCCATAGTTTTCAAGATTTACTACATTAGTCTATCTAGTTTCAATTATTTCAATTGTATCCTTATCATTTTCAATTCGATCAATTTAAGAAGGGTGTCAAATTCCAAAAATTAAAACTACGGGATGAAATTATAAAATGGGAAAACTATATAGACCAAAAGTAAATTGTTGTTTTTTCATTTTTTAATTTTATTTACCAAAATAAATTGCCTTTGGCTTTACCTCCTCACTTCACCTTTAACATACCAAAGCCAGAAAAAACCTCAAAAGCCATGACTTACAGTCCGAAGCGAGCCATGGCTGAGCTCAGGCACACCATCTCGATGGGGGCTCGAGGCACTTCTTCTCCAATGAAGCGAGATGAAGACTCGTCCCCTTTGATGTCGGACACTCAACCCGTAGACGACGACGACGGTCGCGGTCGCCACCCCTACAAAGATCGTGACCGTCCTTTCTTCTCCCATTTCCAATCCATCTGTCCGTCCATTGGCGACGATGCTAACAGCTCTAGGATCTCACTGGTCGTGGTCATTGTCGTTGCCCTCCTTAGCTTAGTGTCGATTTTGGCAATCGTGAAACGAGTGGTATTGGTTCTTTTTGTGCTTTTTCTTGTTTGGATTTCTGGTGTCTGGAAATTAGGATAAGGTCATATTTTCTTGGAGCTCTGGATTTTTATGTTTGTTAATTGCTTTCATTTTTTGTTGAATTGTATTGCAGAATGCTCCTTACTTGTGCAAAAAAGATGGCATCACTCTTCACTGTCCTCATGTAAGTTTCTGAAGCTGTGTGTTAGGTCAACGTTGAAATTTCTGTAATGAAATTGTGAGATTGTTGAAATTTCAGGTCAAGGAAGCGCCTTCACTTTGGGAGAATCCTTATTCAGCAACCACATCTTGGAAGCCCTGTGCTGAGCGTCGCCTTGGTGGGTTTTCAGGTAAGCTGAGCTCTTCTTTTACTGTTTTAGAAATCTAACTACAATGTTGTTGTGAGTTGTTGTTGCTGCTCCCTTGTAATATAGATCTGTTTACTATGTCAAATTCTAGATTCTATTTTCGTGTTTGAGTTTCTTTTCTAAATGTAGAATCTTTCTTGCTCTATTCAGATCTTCCACCTGAAAATGAAACAACTGGGTACATATTTATCCATGCAGAGGGGGGTCTAAATCAGCAAAGAATTGCGGTATGTTCTGCTCTGTTTACTTGTAATCTGATTTAGAAAGTCTTTTCCTTAATTTTTTCACCAACTTGTGCACATTATAAGAATGGACAAGTGAAAGTGAAAGAAAACTTCAAGAACCTTCAAGATAAAGTACAGTATCCATTTTTTCAAATACATAGCCAAAGCTCCTTAGGATTTGCCAGAAAGCCAGCTAAGCCTGTTAGTTAAGTGATGGCTATAGACTGTTACAGATTAGTCACAATTGCTAGCCATAACAGTTAATCTGTTACAACTTCAACCATAATATGTTTGCCAGCTTGGTGTCCATGCTGGATGGCTTGCTGAAATTGGCAACATCTTGTCTGCTGATGTGGCAGTCACTTGTTCTCCTTGTTTATTAGCTTGTCTCTCTTGCTGTGGCTGTAAGCTCATTGTATTTGCTCTGCTCTCTTTGTGGCCAGAAGAGCGTTACTGGTCTTTGCTTTACCAATGTAGCTTGGCTGAATTTCTCTGTTTACACACAAATTGCTCATTTATATACTTTATCGGCCTTGTGGATCCCATTGATTTCCCATGGTTTACAAACAAATATATATAGCAATTTCAACTTATTTTAATTGAGTGATAATGGTGGAGAAATGCACTAGTCTGGTTGGTAAATTCGCATATTAGTATGAGATATTGTTTTTTAAGTGGGTTTTATTAAGTTCACTCTTTGAGAAGTGGATGATTGTGCCTTAGCATTGTATGTGAAGTGGTCAGCCATGTATGTACACACATTTACCATTGTGTATATTATTTCATGCAGATATGCAATGCAGTGGCTGTGGCCAAAATAATGAATGCCACCCTTATTTTGCCAGTGCTGAAGCAGGACCAGATTTGGAAAGACCAAACGTGAGATTTACCATTATTTTTATAGTCACTGTCACAATAGTGTAATGTTTTAAACGCAGTGTATGTGTAAAGAAGAAGAAGAAAAAAAGAGAGAATATCGTTATTCATGTTAATGATCTTCTGTTACAAATCTTGAAAATTTGGATTAATCTCCCTTGTCAACTTAATAGGAACAGAAGTAGCTTCTATGCACACATAATATATCTATAAATCTTTTTGCCATTTTAAGGATCGCTGAAAAATATGACCATTTGAAACTGCTCCACATGGTACTGTGTTGGGATCTCTTATGCTTGCAATTCTTCATTAAAATATGGCAATGTCTGCAGGAAATTTGAAGATATCTTTGACGTTGATCATTTCATTGATTACCTGAAGGATGATGTACGAATTGTTCGTGATATTCCTGAGTGGTTTACAGACAAAACTGAGCTATTTTCAAGTATAAGGTTAAGTTCGCTCTCTCTCTCTATATCTATCCCTCTCTCCCTCCAATCTAAGGGAAAACATTTGGATTGTTGATGCAACTTGCAATGATTTGTGGAATTTTTTTCTTTAGACGGACAGTAAAGAACATTCCGAAGTATGCACCGGCACAATTTTACATTGACAATGTTCTGCCTCGAATCAAGGAGAAGAAGATAATGGCCCTAAAACCTTTTGTTGATCGACTGGGGTAAGTCATGAATTTGATAAATAGATGTGCTGTGTGCTGCCCTAAACTTACAAGTGGTTATATCTGTTAGAAAACCGCTGGATAAAAAAGGTTTAAGCTGCTGACAAATGGTCAACAATGTATATCAAGCTAACAATCTGGTTTCAGGTATGACAATGTCCCTCAAGAAATCAACAGGCTAAGGTGCAGGGTGAACTATCATGCTCTTAAGTTTCTTCCTGAAATAGAGCAGATGGCTGATTTATTGGCATCAAGGATGAGAAACCGCACTGGCAGCTCCAATCCTTATATGTATGTAACGTTGGCATTAGGAAAGTGAGCTTAACCCTTTCAGGATTCTTTTCAACCTTACTAACAATTCTACACTTAGCAGGGCTCTTCATCTTAGGTTTGAGAAAGGGATGGTAGGTCTATCCTTCTGTGATTTTGTGGGCACAAGGGAAGAGAAAGCTCTAATGGCAAAATACAGAGAAAAAGAATGGCCAAGACGTTACAAGGTAAATAAAATATCTAGGTCAACTTTATGGAGTCAGAACCTTAAAAGAATATTAGTCTTATTTTGTTTCTTCTTTTCTTTTGGTGGCGATTTTGGTATGCAGAATGGTACCCATCTATGGCAACTAGCCCTGCAGAAGCGGAAGGAAGGGAGATGTCCCCTGGAGCCTGGGGAAGTGGCTGTCATTCTTCGAGCAATGGGCTATCCTAAGGAGACTCAAATTTATGTTGCTTCCGGACAGGTCTATGGTGGGCACAACAGGATGGCACCACTGAGGAACATGTTCCCAAATCTGGTATGAACTTCTAATTTATTCTAACATAGCTTACTGACTGATCTTATGTCGTGAAGGTGGCTCGTTAATTTTGAACTGTAAAGTAAATTATATCTTAAAACATTATACCATTTCCATTATTTAGAATATTTGACTTGAATGACATGTTGATTTTAGAAATTCTTGTTTGTGATAATTCTAGCTGGGGTTACTTTGGATAACTTTATAATCATTTGAAAGCTGAAACTTAGTGGATCATATGGACACTTCTTCACTTTGAATCCTTGTTTCCCCCTCTTGATGGATAGGTTCATTTTCACTGTTCATAACAGGTAACGAAAGAGGAGTTGGCAACTAAACAGGAGTTGGATAATTTCAGGAAGCATGTGACTAGCTTGGCAGCACTTGACTTCCTGGTTTGCTTGAAGTCTGATGTATTTGTAATGACCCATGGAGGAAACTTTGCTAAACTGATCATAGGGGCACGCAGGTATATGGGTCATTCGTCTTAAATCCATAAAACCAGACAAGGGACTTATGTCTAAATCTTTTGGGGACCCTTACTTGGGATGGGCAACCTTTGCCGAAGACGTTGTTGTCACCCACGAAACACGAACTGGATTACCAGAAGAGACCTTCCCTAACTATGACCTGTGGGAGAACCCCCTGACCCCTTGCATGTGCAAAGCCTGAACAAGGATATCTGATTGAAAAACTCAACACTGATTATTGAGGAGCTTCTCCTCCAAAAGCTCGGAGAACATATACCTGTGAGATGAAACTGTAAAACTTCTTCTGCACCAAAAGGCTCGAAAGAACGTTGCACGGTGTGATCAAGACAATTAAGGAGGAAAAATTAGGGCATACATCAAACTTTTTGCGGTTTTGTCATGAATGTCAGATAGTTTTCCATGTATCATCAGAATTGTGTAAATTATTAGAGAAACGTGAAAGATGGTTTTCATGTAGTGATTGCTGCTCAAATTATTCCGAGATAGAGGTTCATATAGTTATTGACAGGCACCATTCTTTTAGCACCTAGCAGCCCAACACAGTTATTGTATTTTGTTTATCTTAATTACTACATGTTTCGTGCCTAGTCAGGAGGGTCACGTATATTTAAAATATCCTAATATTTCAAATTCTTGGATCTGGATTTAAGCCAAACCAAAAAATATGATTCTCATTGGATTAGCATAACGTGTAAGATCACCTCCACCCAATTAATACGATTAAAAGTACTATAATGACATGATTTGAAGTATTCAATAATCAATTTCATGTTCTGGCTGGGTTGAGAAATTTGATTCGATTAATAATTGTGTCGTGTTTTTAACAAATTATCGATCTACATAAAATTTCTTTTTATCCAAAAAAAGAAAGAAAGTAAAATCGAAATAAACATCTCCTCTAACATTTGGCATTTGTACCCACCAACAACAGTATCATAAAAAACCAGATTTTGTTTTTAAATGGTATTTTCGCATTTCCATATGAGACCAAAAAAGTGGTTATAAAAGAAAATGGCCTACAAGCTATGACAAATTAAGCTCAGCCATTAACCTGTTTTTAGTGTCACCGTTTAACTACATTGCCCATTATTTGATTCTTCACCGTATGGTCTGATCTGATTGAATTCCCAAGACTCTCAGAGCTCTGCTCAGCTAGCTTCATCCTTTAGGAATGAAGTTTCTCTTCCTCTTCAGCTTTCTCTGTTTCTTCCTCGGCCTTCTCAGCCAGAGGTAACCATATCTTCTTCATCATCTTCTTCTTCGCTTTGTCAATTATCACTTGCGACTGAGTTTGGCTCTGTATTGACTGTGGAATATAAGCATCATTATCTTCTTCATTAACACAATATTTGTTTAATTGTTTCCATGAGATTCCACTTCAGAATTGTAAATTGCATGTGATACCTTTGTTTATTCATACAATATGGATTTGTGGCCTTCTGCAGCCTAAAAGCTTGTGTCTTTTGGGTTTCTGAGCTCAAATGCTTGCTCCCCTCGACCTTGTCAAGGGGCATATTACCCAATTTACAAAACTTTATCCGCAAATTTCATGTAACTGGGAATGCTCTGTGTTTTGTACATGTTATCTATTTTGTTTTTATTTCTTTTCTTTTTTGAATTTTCTTTTTGGTGCTAGAATCTCTGGCATGGTTAATACTATTACAAACTGTTTTGTCTAATCAGAACACGTGATTCACTGTTACTAATTGGTCTTAGCATTTCTTGATAGTGATGATACATCTTATTTGATCATCTCAACATTTTTTGGTTTCGTGAATTATGTGTGCATGATTACCGATTTCAGGGTATCATCACAAGACCATGCTAGCACCCCACCCAGAGGTTGGAACTCATATGACTCCTTTATCTGGACTATTTCGGAGAAAGAGTTCTTGCAAAGTTCCGACATCATATCTAAGCAGCTTCTTCCTCATGGATATGAGGTATTCATGGAAGATGACAAAAAATTGATTTTCTGCATTAATTTATATGTATGTGAGTGTTTTAGTGTAATTCTTTTTCTCTTCAACGCAGTACGTTGTTGTGGATTACCTGTGGTATAGGAGAAAAGTTCCAGGTGCTTTCGTCAATTCTCTTGGGTTTGATGTAATTGATGAATGGGGGAGGCCGATACCTGACCGAGATAGGTGGCCTTCCTCCAAAGGTGGGAAAGGGTTCACTGAAGTGGCAACAAAAGTACATAGCCTGGGTTTGAAATTTGGAATTCATGTTATGAGAGGAATAAGTACACAGGCAGTAAATGCGAATACTCCTATCTTGGACACCACCAAGGTATTTCTACTTAATGCCACCACAACTCAACAATCAACTAATTGCACTGAAGCCTACATCCTAGGATCCTACCATGGCTCTCATTTTCATCATCATTAGATGCCTTGGAGGATGCATCACATATTGTAGTTTATCTTTAACAAAGAATCAGAAAGCACACACAGCATGAGATTTTTTATCTTCAAAAGCACAACTGATGTAATGGCAGAAGTTAAAGACTTGGTACTCAGCACTTGAGCTTTTGTTGTTGTTCCTTATCAGGGGACTGCTTATGAAGAGTCTGGAAGAAAATGGACTGCACAAGATATCGGGATCAAGGAAAGAACTTGTGCATGGATGAATAATGGTTTCATGAGTGTGAATACCGAATTGGGTGCTGGAAAGGCCTTCTTGAGGTCACTCTATCAGCAGTATGCTGAATGGGGTGTTGATTTTGGTAACTTGACTGTGATTAATAGCAATTACTGTGCTTGATACAGTATTATGATTGCATTAGTTATTGACAGCCAACATATCATTGGGATATTTCCCCTGATATTGGCAGCCAAGTCCACACTTTATCCCTTGCTAACTTTTTTATTGGTTGTTTCTCTACCAACACCCCTTGCAGTGAAAAATGACTGTGTGTTTGGTGAAGACATAGATGTACCCGAAATAAGCTTTGTGTCAGAGGTATAATGCTGCTGCTCCCCTCCTCTCTCGCTCGCTCTCTCTCTCTCTCTCACACACACACACACACACACACACACACACACACACACACTCACGCTCACACTAGAAACTTCAGCAATATTGTGGTGGAGAGTGGGTGCTTATACTTAATAAATAATGCATACTTGCCCAGTTTCTGAAGCAACTTGACCGTCCTATACTGTATTCTCTATCTCCTGGAACCAGAGCAACTCCTACAATGGCCAAGGGTATAAGTGGGTTAGTTAACATGTACCGTATAACTGGAGATGATTGGGATTCATGGGGAGATGTTTTAGCTCATTTTGATGTTTCCAGGTGAGAAACCTGTTTTCATTTTAGTTCAGGGTTTCATTCAGTTAAATTCAACTATTTTTTATATTCTGTGTTTTTACTGAATGTCATCGTATAACAATATTCAATTCCATATCAGGGATTTTGCTGCTGCTAATATGATAGGAGCAAACGGCTTACTGGGGAAGTCATGGCCTGACTTAGATATGCTACCCCTGGGATGGCTTAGCAATGCAGGTAATTGGACTTGCACTTTTCTTTCCCTTTTATGGCAATGAATATTTTCTTTTCAATATTCTTTAGACAGAGGAATGAGCTCGATTGATCTATGCCTGATAATGGGTTGTCATCACAATGCATTGAAGTTCCAAAACTCTGTCAGTTCAATATCTAGAAGTAGGAACTAGGTTGTCCATCATAAGGCATGGCAGGGCTATTTATGTCCTGGCAACTTTAGAAGTTAATAAATGCACCTTATTAGTTTGAACTGTTTAAATTCAAGTTCTACAGTTGATGGATGAGAACTATAATTTCTGCTTCGTGTGTTGAAAATATTAGGTTCAAATGATGGTCCACACAGATATACTAACCTCGGTTTATGGGAGCAAAGAACACAGGTGCTTACATAAGGAGAAGTGAGTGTTTGTGTCCTTTTCAATTAGCTGAGCAATCTTCTTGACCTAGTGCATTTATTTTAACAGATGACTTTGTGGTCTATGGCCAAATCTCCTCTCATGTTTGGAGGAGATGTGAGAAAGCTGGATGATACCACATATGGTCTCATCACAAATCCAACCTTGCTGGAGATAAATTCTTTTAGCTTAAATAATAAGGAGGTATGTTGAAATATTTAATTCATAAAATCCTAAGAATAAACTTGGTCCTAGTAGCAACATAAAATCTTCTTTTGTTGCATTTACAGTTTCCATACGTTTCAAGTAATTTGAGTGCAAGGGCTTTTAAAAATGATGATCTGGTACACACCTGGCAAGCAAGAAGACATCTGACAGATGCAAAAAGTTCAGATACACATGTTCTTGGTCTCACTACCTGTGCAGATGTGAAAGCAAAGGGTTGGTCTATTCAAGCTGTTGACCAAGATCCTGAACACATCTGCTGGAAGGAAAACTCAAGGAGCAAACGTCAGGCACCTTTTTGCCTAAACAAGAGAGAATCTCTTTTGGCATTGTAATAATTTTTTATCTTTCCCTAATCCATTTGTATTGATCTTATTATGGTTACTTGCACTTTTTCAAATGTGATCATTCTTATTTCAATGCCTATATAGAGATGAAGACATAATTGACAAACAGAAATATCAGGGGAAGGTCAATTTATTAGCAAGTGACAAAATGGACCTTTGCTTACATGCTTCCCCTAAACGAAAGCTTACTTCGAAGGAGCTTAAGAGAGGGTTGTTTTCACCTTGTAGATGGGACGCGAACCAGGTATTTCCAGAGTATACAGAAGTGATATCTTGCATACACTATTGAGAGTTTAATCTGAAAGCATAATCTGACATATGAATAAGGATATCTTGCATACACCATAGAGAGTTGTATGGAGCATATTATTCCATGGAGGAATGACTTTTTGCCAGTATTTATCTGATGTATAATCTGACCTGTTTGTTTGTAGACTTGGACATACAATTCCAAGTCATCACAACTTAACCATATCTATGTTCTCCCTGAGAATGCACTTTTTTCTTTAACATCCTGTTTTAAGATGTTTTTTATTTTTCCAACAACAAAAAAAAGAGACCCAGCTAAATAAAATGTAAATGACATTTTTTAATCCTACCAGATGTGGGAGTTGAACTCCAATGGAACCTTGGTGAACAGTTATTCTGGGCTATGTGCAACAATAAATTCTGTTGAAGGTAAGAAATTAGAATCTGAGTGTGCCCTTTTGTATATTGATTCTTTAGTGAATCTTGAAATTATGATTTATATCATGGTTTTAACCTTCAAGTTGATGACCTGTTCAGCTCAAGCCAATTCTCAAGGAGTTCGCTCCTGGATTGCAACTGGACAAAAAGGTTTTTCCACGATTCCCTCAACTCTCTCTTCTTTATCTTTTCAATATAGGTGCAGATTTCTCAATTCTACTTCTGTTTCTGCAATTACAGGACAAATATATGTTGCCTTTTTCAATCTGAACAAAGATTGGGCTACTATAACTGCACAAAAATCAGACTTGGCCAAGGCACTTCCTGGTACAAAATTGAGTAGAGGTTCCTGCAAAGGCACAGAAGCATGGAGCGGACAAGACCTGGGGATTATAGGCCAAACGATTTCATATTCGGTCATACCGCACGGGGCTGCAGTAATTGTCCTGCAGTGCACTTAGAGTGCAGTCTGTATAAACCAAAGCATTTTCGGGCTGTAGTTTTGCGTATTGTCCTTCATCTTCTTTCTTTTTCTACTAGTAAGGAAAAGGGAGTGGCTTATGCTGTAACCTGTGTGATATGTAGTCCCCAAGGAAGGCAAAAGGTCAGTTACCAAAAAAAAAAGGAAGGCGAAAGGTCCTGCAATGATTTTTCTGTTACATAGCCTGCCTTTAACAATGAATGAGAAGAAGAAAAAAAGATAATAGTGTATCCAATTCAAACTTTTAATGACTTTTATAGAGTTTAAAAGTCTGTAGGTATTCAATTGTGACTTTTTAAAAGTATTTAAAAGTTTGGTGGTATCCAAAAAGTTAATGACTTTTAAAAAACTTATTAAATGAATGATTTTTCCATATTTTTAAGGCTAATTGTTAAGAGCAAAAATCTTGCCAATTTATTAGTGATTTTACTCTATGAAAGTATTTAACAATTTGTCAACTCTATGAAAGTCACTCACTTAAAAAAAGTCTCTATAAGTATGAATTGGATACACCCCCTCTGGTTTTGACCTTATACAACGTGTCGTCCATTTTCCTTCCTTGTTTTGGATGATATCATGTCTAGTGTAAGCTGCTTGTCCTAGTCTCATAGGCATCATGAGCCTCTGCATTTAGTTTCAATGCATTTACACGCATTTAAAGAAATACTAACCATTAGATTGATCTGATAAATTTTAATAAGTCTACGTCAGCATATCTTTGCACCCTATCATGTTTGGTATGCCTCACTAGACTGGATTGTGTTAAATAATACTTGAAAACCGTGTTTGGTAAGGGAGGGTATTAACTTAAATGGGATTGTATAGTCCATTAGTGTTATAAAAAAAAACCCGAACTCGCTTGTCTAATACAGCGAGGCCGAAATGTGGTTTGTAAAATGGTGAGCGCACTATTTTGAACACACGAGTCCGACCCTTGGCTTGAATCAAAAACCCACCACCACATACCCAATCCAAACTTGCTAATGAGTCTCTCAATTAACTTTAGTTGCCTCTCCAAGTTGGCTTGGGCTAGTCAAAAGGTAGATTGATATATAGACATAAACTCAGGAAACCAACAAAACCAAAAAGTTCAATATCCAATAATATGACAAAACCATTGGCCAAATTGAAAGGGAAGGAAGAAGAGCTTTCCTGGTGGTGTTCAGGAGACAGAGAAAGAGCTCAAATCAATGAGTTGGCTCTGTCATCTAGCAAATCTCTGCCAATAAAGACCTCCAACAGTAGAAAGGGATGGGGAAGCAGATCTAGCTAGCCCAAAGGCTAGTTGAAAGACCCTAAATCAAAACTAGGGAAGCGAGCTTCCTTTTTTTTTTTTTTCTGAAGCAAGGAGATGAAGGTTTGGGGTTAGTCTGGAGCAAGGTCTAAAATATCGGTGGTATCGGAAATATTCGGAAGTCCAAAAACACGGAAATGTCGATGGAAATATCGGGATATTATCGGTATGAATAAAAATTGAATAAAAACCACGGAAATTGTAAGAAAAACTTGGAAATTTTTATTGAAACTTTGCAGGATGTTTATTTAGTCAATTATCTATTAGTTTATCACAAAAAAATTGGAAGGAAATGCAATGCATGATGGATTTAACTTATTTAAGTTGATTATATAGCGAGTTGGCAAACACTGTAAGTGTAGAACATATGTAGTAATTAATGAAAGAAGATTAAACACACCATAATCATTTATATATAATGAATTACTACAATATTTTACACTTTATACATTGCATGATAAGATACATGAGTGACTTAGTACCACATAGAGTTCCTATGAGGTTCAAAATTTTCACTATCTTCATCATCTCTATGTGTAGAGTAAGTATTTTGTGAAGAGTAGTCATCAAATGATAAATCCCCAAAATAGTTTTGCATGTAATTGTTAACATGCCACCCATATGGATCCGAGATTGGTTGACGTTGTCCATAAGAAAAATCATTTGAAGATTGAGTCTCGGATTTTTTCCATGAGTCGCTTGATTCCATCCCAACAGGAATGTGATATGAAGGGTAGGGAAATGGTTGGTTATGAGTATAACCATAGTTACTACTTCCTACTCCAACAGAGTCCGAAGTTATAGATAATGAGTCATCTTCTTGACTTGACAAAGTCCCCTTGCCTCTTTCTCTACGAGTATAGTCCTTCCCTATGGCACCAATTCCTGGTCCTACCCGCCTCCTGCCATGGTCCTCATCTTGTGTTGCATGCGTGAAGTTTGCCTCACCAGTGAAAGGGCTCATAAATTCGGGAGGTGGTCCAACATATCCACCACTACCTCCAGCTCCACTATATATCCTTCATCATTCCCACCTCCGGTGGTAGGTGAGTCTCCTGATCTTGTACTAGAGCTATCATTAGTATCAGCAGGATCTTGTGGTTGTGTAGGATTGGAAAAAGGTGGAATTCCAGTGTTTCTTGGTCTTGGGCGCAAAAGTTCTTATTATCGGGATATCTCGATATATTACCCAAATCATTCATAAAAATGTTGAATTATCGTCCCTGATATTATCGGGATATTATCGGTATATTGACGATAACACCATGGTTAGTTGCTAAAATATCGGCCCTCCAAAAATCATATATTATCAGGATAATGTCGACATTTCATACCTTGGTCTGGAGAAATAGGGTTGTTTCGAGAGATACAGAAAAAAAAAGGGTTTTTGAATGGAAAAATAGAGTGTTTTTTTTTTTGTCATAGTGGAAAAAGAAAGGTACGTAGGAGCTTTCGAGACAGAAGAAAAAAAATTGTTTTTGAATGAAAGAGAAGAAAAATAGAGAGAAGAAAACAAGAACAAAAAGAACAGAGAGAGAGTGAGAATTAAATAAAAGAGAGAGGGAAAAGAAGAAGAAAACGCTAGAAAAAAAAACGAAAACAGAGGAAATGAGAATTTTCATTTTTTATTTTATTTTATTTTAAAGGTATTGAATACATATAATAAAATGTGAGTTTTAGTAATAATACAATTATGCTGACTTGAATTTATTAAAATTTATTAAATTACTCGCGGGTAAATTTAGAGGTTGTATATTTACCCACAATTCGTTAAATCTAAATTATTATAATAATCTAACCCTCATATAAAGGAATCACCACAGTCAATGCCAATCATGCAAATCAATGCCTCATCTCCACCAATCTTGCCGCTGCCAAATAAGGCTCTTCCAGTAGCTCCATCGTCAACTCCTCAGAATCAATCAAAGGCTTCCCTTCCTAATTTATCTTTATGTTGACTTTGTATATTAACTCTAATTGATTTGGTATTCAATCGCATATCCACTTACTCTAGTTAGCGTCATCAAATATGTATATAAACTTTGTACTGCTCATTGTATGATTATTAAGTGAATACAAAAACATCTTTCTCAATATCATTCTCTACATGGTATCAGAGCTTTGCTATCTCAACATGCATCATAGTCAAGTATGTACTTAGTTTCCTTTAAATTTAGTGTCCTATGTATTAACAGTGTTAATCACCCGTCTTACTTACCAAAACAATTGCCTTCTTGTGATAATATTGGAGAGTTTTTTCTGATGGCCTGAATGAGTTGAAGTGTGTCCACGTTGCTGCACCGGTGTCAAAGACAAGCAGCGTATGGTGATTCTCATCTGTAATTGGTATGAACACTCTATCAACTCTTCCAATATTTTCTAGGAGTGGCATATAGAAAGCATCATATGTCAGCTTGTATGAAGCACATCGCAAAAAAATTTGCAAAAGTCATATGTTGGTAATTAGTGAGCATGTTGATAATATAATTTTGATGTATTAGATGTGATCTTACATAGTTATTGGTGGACAAGTAAGCATTTTTTTGTTTCTTAGTGTTCTGCTTCGCATCATCATTAAGGGCCTCTCCATAAGCATCGATGATTAGTGCAGAAATTGGATAATCTCCAATCAGCTTTTCAATGTTATGTTTGTACAATATTGTCCTATTGTTTAGGTAAAAAGCATCCCTGCAACAATAATGTTGTTCAAATAATAATTTAGCAAATGAAAATCTCATAACAATTTAATAACAAGACAGTTCTATGACATAGTATTAACAGTGTAATTCTAGATAGTTCTACTACATAGTATTAACAGTGTAATTCTATGAAAGATTGGCTTACTCATCAGAATCAGATGCAGTTTTCCAGTAATTTTCCAACTTCTTCTTTGATATTTCATCCAGCCTGTTGAAGACCTCATACATGTGCAACTGAAGGTATGCATCTTTGTCCTTTTTTTTGTTGGCTGCTTCATCTTCGCTTTGGCTTGCTCTTTTTCGGGCTTTCTTATGTGCTTCAGGGTATGTGTAATCTTCTTTCTTTGCAGGTTTTCTGTCTTTTCTGTCTTTGATTATTTTGATGCCAGAACGTAACCTGCCGTTTTCCTACTTCTTTCGCTTGCATGATAACTGATTTTTCAGGAGTTTTCTCATCAGCATTCTCATCTTCATCATTAGGAGATTCTTGCATCTCCAATTCACTTTCTTCCTTCTCCTCTTCCATTGTGTTATCATCTTTCTGATTGTCTTTTCCATCTGTTCTTTCAAGGTTCTCTGCTGGTTTCTCAATTTTCTGCTCAATCTTTTCTCTCCTGGTTTCACCTTCAACCGCTCTCTGTTGTTGTCTCGTTCTTCTGCTATTCTCTCATCTTTTTTTTTCTCCTTATCAACTTGTTCTTTCATTGGAATTTCTCCTTGTTCCCCTTGTTTGAGATTTTCCCCATCATATGTTTCAGAGAGGCAATAACAGTGTCTTTTTCTTTCATGCTCTCAATGCAGGACAACTTTTCCCCTTCAAGTATTTCACGTTGTTCCTGGAGCTGTCTCCTGTTTGATTTAAGTGCATGAAGTTCCCCTTGTAATTTTCTACTTTCTTTTTGCTCTTGGTCAAACTGCTTTTTCAGGATTTTTCGATTTGTTGTTCCAAATCTTCTTTTTCAGCCCATATTTGATGAATGAATGTATTTTTCTTGATGCAGGATTCTATAGCAGTCTACATCATATCCTTTCGAGTATCTGCCTTCTCAATCCAATAGTCGATTGCTTCCTTCAGCTGTTGGATTTTCTCATGGGTAGGGACTATTTCATGCTTGTAGTACTCTGGGATTGAACCCACCATGTCCTCAAAAATGTTGTCGAAGTTGTCTTCCTGGCTGTCAAGTTCTGGATCTTGTTGCCGGACATTAACAGTCGTCTCCTCCATCATTGTGTCTGCACTAAGGTCAACTGCTTGTTCTTCAATTTCATCATCTGCTATGCATCCCAATGATTGTGCATTGTCTTCATTTTCCTCCTGAAGCACAAGAGTTTTTTTTTTCTGCTTAGGTTAATAATAGAACATTCGCAACTAAAACTGATAATTTTGTTTTTGGTTTCTGGTTGCATTTGGATATTTAAATGATTTACATTTGTTTTTAAATTGTGGAGAAATTTTACCTTTTGCTCCTCTTGTGGAGTTTTTGTCTGGGTTACACTTTGGTCCACATTTTCATGGAAGCTGAAGTTCTGTTTCTGGGTAATAACAGTCCCGCTTTTTTCCTTTTTGTGTTTGACTCTTTAACTGTCACAAATATTAGAGAGGAGAAAAAAGAGGATTAGCAAATTTATATACATTTATATGTGTTTGTACAATGTTTGATCATTGTAGGTTATCTTACCCAATCTTTAAGTGTGATAACAAAGTCATCATCCTCTTCATTTTCTTCTTGTTCTTCATGGTCTGCATGATCAGTCTTTATTGCTTCTTCTTCTTTGTCATTGCCAGCAGCTTTTTATCTGTTTAATGATTGGAGTCAGTAGTAATTATGGTGTACTAACATTATATATGTTTATGGAAGTAAGAAAATACCTTAATGTTTTCATATTTTGCAGTATTCAGCTTGATATTGAGCTTTAGGAAGGCTCCATTTGACAGCTGGTTTGTGATCTTCTCCTCCAGGAATTGGACTGATCAGGTTAGTTCTTTCACACAGCCAATATTGCACACATGTTTTTCAATATGAAGTGTTAATGCACATGAAAACAAATAATATAATAGGATTAACAAATGGATGTAGTTTCTTACCAGGATTAGCACAAGGCAACCACTCACACTTGGTTGATTTGTCTTGTCTTTTTTATTTTTCATGGCTTGGTCTAGTCCAAAATACATGTAATCTAAGACTCTTTGAGCCCAGTTGTAGCTGTTCATTGCTTTTAAGGTGTCGATCATAGTCAAAAAGGTCCAAGCCATTGTCGCCCCAGGAGTTGCAAAAGAGATTTGTGATGAAGAGCTCTAGGATTAACAACCTCACAACATCCATTGCATTCTTGTTTTCTGTCATCTGCTATTGCTGTGTTGGACACCTATCAACTTCAGTTTTTGTGATTTTTTTTGAATTCTTGAAGTATTTCTCTTCAAAGTCCAAATTTGTTCTTGTGGAAGTTGTTGTGCTTGTCAACTTGTTTCCTTTGTTTGGCAATCCAAAGATGTCAGACACATCATTGCTTGTAATTTCATACTCGTTGCCTTCACTGAATTTGAATTTTTTGGTTGCAGGGTTGTAGAGTTTGATCAGTCTAATTATTTGATAATTAGACTTCTGGCACTCTGTCTTGGTGAACTGTCCTGCCATGTAAGCCTTGATGATGCTCCAAAAAGGCGTTTTTGTAGGATCTTGAGGACATCCTTTCTTGCTTCAAGCTTGTCTTTTACCGTTTGAATTGTGTTGTCAAATGTGAGCATGTTGCTCTCGATCTGCACATAATTTGGGTTATTGCGTCTGCTTGGTTTAGGTTTTTGTGTTTGGGATGGTGTTCTTTTCGTCTTCATTGTTTTCTTCGGTTTCAGTGTGTTTGTGGATTTGGGTGTGGATGGTTTTGGTGTTTGTTTAGCTTTGGTTTTTGGTTTAGGTGGATCGGCTTCAGGTGTTGACAGTTTGGCATTTGCTGTTGTTGGTGGTGTGCCTTGTGTGTTTGTTGATGCTATTTTGACCTTTTGTTGGCTTGGGATCCTTTTGTATGCTTTTCTTTTGTATTTCAACCCGGTTACCTTTTTCCATATGACCACCTGCTAAGTGAAGCAAATAGGTTACTTTAACTAAACAAAAGAAAGATGACAAATGAGAATTAATACTTCTATTGCATGGTATTAACTGTTTACTTCTGTGCATTTGAACCTCATGCTTCTCTTTCTAGTGCACTACAATTTATTTCATATGCATTTCTAGTGCATGTTATATATTTTGGTCTATGACATGGTATTCATCAAGATGCATAGCAAGTCGCATATTTTGATTAACAAAACAGTCTCCTAGATTTTGAAGTTCTATGACATAGCATTAACAGTTAAGTTCTATGGCATAGTATTAACAGTTGTGAAACATATACATTTGCAGTTCGAAACATGCTTCTTTTCAAAACAAGTCAAAACATTGTTATTGGACTTTGAAGTTAGAGATTTTGTAATACATGGGAGTTTGATATTGATTCTTTGTCAGTCATTTTTGAAGCTTCTTTGTTTGATTTGGGATTGTCTTATTTGCTTTTTGCATCTGGAGTGTTTTTTGCTGTTTTAGGGTTTTGCTTGTGTCGTTTTTGAAGACATGTCGTCGGGTTTCTCGTTGATTGGTGGTTATGGAAGTTGTGGGCTGCTTTTGGAATCGTTGTCGCGAAGATCGGAGTGAGGTGAGTTGGTTTTTCAATTCAATTTTGGGGTCGCTTGCCCTCGTCTATCCTGTTCTCTTTTTTGCGTTTAATTGTTTTTTTTATGGGCTTGGTTAATTTGGGCTTTTTTAAAAAAGTTTTCTGGGCTTTTTTTTTTGGAGACTTTGTGATTTCTTTTAGTTTATTTGGGCTTTTTTTTTTGTCAAATTAGATTGGGCCTTTTTTCTGTTTTTTTACAATGGCTTATTTGATTTTTTTGGGCTTTAGCTCGTTTCTGACCTCGTTTTTGTCAACTTGGGCTGGGCTTTTTGAAAGTCACTGTTAATGCGCATTTTGAAACCCACTGTTAAGAATTTTGAAAATGAGAAGCTACAGAGTAACAATTTTTTACATTTGAATTTCACTACACAGTAACTACAAAGTTAAGAAGCAACAAAAGATTTTGTTTAGAAGCTACATATTAACAAGTTGACATTTGGAAGTTAGAAGCTACATATTGGACTGTTCTAAAATCTGTGAAATCCATGCTTTCATCCTTTATTCCCTTCTGTGAAATACCAACTTTTTTCACTTGCCATTGTCTTCAATAAAATTTCTTTTCTCATTTCCCACTTGGTCTGCACTCAAGCTTCCTTCAATTTTTTTTTCCGTTGTGACAACTGCTGCATGTAGTACATGACAAATACACCACAATCTTTTCTGCAAATTCACACACATATATGCATTAGAAAATAGGATTTCATAGGAATGAACAAGCAATGTTATTACCAATCCTGAAACTGTCAAGTGGTAGACATACATCAGAAATAGTATTTTAGAGGAAACAAGTAGTATTAATACCCATATCCTGGAACTTTACAAGTGGTAGACATGCATCAGAAATAGGATTTCAGAGGAAAAAATCAGTATTAATACCCATACCTGGAACTTTACAAGTGGTAGACATGCATTAGATATAGGATTTCATAGCAAACAAGCAGTGTTATTACCCTATACCTGGAACTTTATTGAATCATAGTTTAATTTGAATCGGGGGGATAAAAGTGTTATTGTGACACTTACGAATTTTCGGGTTGTTGGGCGCATTCCCTATCCTCGTTAAAGTCGAATTTGGTGGGATCATGTTTCATCAGATACTGTAGTGTTTGAGCAATTGCTGGTGTAAACTTTAGAGTTGGAAGAAGTTTTGCAACGTCTTCGGTAAATTCTTCATTGTAGATTAGCTTCTTGAACTCAAGAAGTGTGAAGCTGTTTTTTTCTAAAATTTTTGGAGCACATTCCTTCACACTATTGAGGAAGACATTTGAGGCATCTACCTGCATTGTAGGCAAGTATGTTATTAGCTTCACTGATTCTTGTTTAACTGTTTTGTTAATGCCTTGTATTAACAGTTCACAGGAGGAGTCTGTCTTACCAAAATGACTGCTTTTTTGTTGTAGTATTCAACTGTTTGCTCCGTTGCCCCCCTCAAAGAGTTGTAGTGCGTCCATTGCAATGAAATGGTGTCAAAGACAAGGAGGGTGTGGTGGCCGTCATCAGTTATTGGTATGAAAACCTTTGAAGTTTTCCCTATTAATTCAAGGATTTTGAGAAAATATTCATCAAACGCTCTTGTGTGCATTTTCCCTGAGATAGCTCTGCAAGATTAATAGTTTCAGCATTAGAAAGAATGTGAAAAGTATAGGAAGATGAATACATAAGCATAGCATGTGATGTATGCATTTTGTTGTCTTTCAGGGTCCTTCTTTTCGTCATGATGAAGTATCTCTCCATATGCCTCTATGATTTGTCCAAAAATTTCAGTATCTTTTAATAAGCTTTGTATGTCATCTTTGAACAAAATGCTTTCCCCTTGCCAAAAAGCAGAGTTGTAACAGTATTTGTAGTTAGAAAAAATGTTAATAAAAGTGAAAGAACTGTTCAATAAAGTTCCAGTATAGGGTAATAACACTGCTTGTTTACTATGAAATCCTATTTCTAATGCATGTCCACCACTGTTGAGTTCCAGGTATAGGGTAATAACACTGCTAGTTCCCTATGAAATCCTATTTCTAATGTATGTCCACCACTGTTGAGTTCCAGTATATGGTAATAATACTGCTAGTTCCCTATGAAATCCTATTTCTAATGCATGTCCACCACTGCTAGATTCCTCTGAAATCCTAGTTCTAATGCATGTCTACACCCTGTAAAGTTCCAGGTATAGGATCATAACACTTCTTGTTCATTCCTATGAAATCCTATTTTCTAATGCATGTTCAATAATAGTGCCTAAACCCATTGAAAATGAATGAAACACATTGGCTTACCCATCTCCTGAATGTTTCCAGTAATTTCTCAGCTTTCCTTGTGAGAGTTCATCCAGCATGTTGTAGACCTGATATGTATTCCATTGCAGGAATGAACCTTTGGCCCTCTTCTTTGATTTTGCTGGTTCTTATAGTTTTCTTGGTGCCTTTCTCTTTTGTGCTCTCATCTCTGCTTTAGGGAATGAGGAATCTGGTTCTGTTGCAATCTCTTGTGCTAATTTTTGATCCCTCAAGGAGCCAATGACAGATTCCTTTTCATTTATAATCTCCAAGTAGGAAATATCTCTGCAAGAAGTTGATCATTTTCTAGCTGCAGCTTTGTCATGCAGGATTTTTCCTCATAAAGATCAAGTTGAACGGATTTCTTGTGATATGCTTCTTCCTTAACCAGCTTCTGCAATTGCTGCTGCTGCTTCCTTAATTCTTCTTTTTCATTGTATAGCATCTGAATCAATTTATTCTTTTTTATGCAGGATGCTATTACATCATGGATCTTTTGATGCTCTCATTTCTTTGTCCAATATTCAGCAGCATTATTGATCTCCATCATGTACTCTTTTGTAAGCTGTATTTCATCCTCCTTGTATTCTGGGATTGATCTAACAACTTCCTCAAACAACATTGAATTCTTGAATTCTAGGATTTCAGTTTGGATGTCATCTTGTAGCTGGTGGTGTTGGTGGACTTCATGTTCTTGGTTCTCATCATCCTCTTCTTCATTTTCTTCTTCAGCAGCATCATCATGCTCTTCATCCACTTCTTCCGTAGCATCATCCTCCTCTTCATTTTCTTCTTGAGCAGCATCATCATGCTCTTCATTCACTTCTTCAGCAGCATCCTCCTCCTCTTGAACTTGAGTGCTTTTTATCTGTTTGTTAAGTAGAGTTTAGTATTAAGAGTGTACTTCTATGACATGGTATTAAGAGTGTACTTCTATGACATGGTATTAATAGTTTACTTCTGTGACATGGTATTAATAGTTTAATTCTGTGACATGTTATTAATAGTGTACATCTATGACATGGTATTAATAGTTAGCTTCTATGACATGGTATCGATAATGTACATCTATGACATGTTATTAACAATGTTGTCATACCAGCTGCAGATTATTTGAAAGGAAAGAGTACCTTTATCTGGTTGTTCTTTATATGATGAAGCTTCGCACTCAGTTCTTGAAGACTCCATTTGACAGCCCCTGGTGTCATTTTTTCTCTTCCAGGAATTGGAGTGATCAGGTTAGATCTTTGGCAGAGCCAATACTGCATAATTTTTTGTTTGCAATATCACTTGTCAATTCATATCATTAGAATAATGCTACGAATTTGCAGTTTGGAGATTTGTGTTCTTACCAGTATTAGGACTAGGCAGCCACTCAAGCTTGGCTGCTTTTTTTTGTCCTTCTTGTTCTTCTTTGCTTGTTCCAATCCAAAGTACATGTAGTCCAAAACTCCTTGAGCCCAATTATATTTCCCCATCTCTTCTAAGGTGTCTATTGTGGTTGTGTATGTCCAAGAAAGTGTACAACCAGAGTTGCGGAATAGATTTTTCATGAAGAGTTATAGGATTATCAATCTTGTTACATCCATCGGACCCTCTTCTGTTTCATCTTCAAGTGCTAAATTCAAGCACTTATCAATCGAAGTCTTTGTTATCTTCTTATAACCCCTGAAGTATTTCTTCACAAAATGCAAATTTGGCCTTGTTGAGCTTGTCGTGCTTGGTAGCTTGTTGCCTCTGTCTGGCAAGCCAAAAATTTCAGCCACATCTTGGCTTTTTATCTCACTGTGACCATCATTAAACTTGAACTTCCTTGTCTTTGTGTCATAGTCTTTAATGAGTCTCACGAAATCGTAGTTAGACTTCATGCACTCTACCTTTGTTAACATTTTCTGCATATATGCTTCTATCAGTGGCCAAAAAGGTGTCTTCGATAGCAGTGTCTTGACATCGTTCCGGTTTTCAAGTTTTTGTCTAATGTTATCAATTGTTGTTGTAAAAGAGAGCATGTTGCTCTTGATTTGCACATAGTTTGGGTCTTCCCATCTGCCTGGCTTCTTGTTTGTTTTTGTTTTGGATGATGACTGTTGGCCTTTCTTCATTCTTTATTTGGTATACCTGCATTAGAAATAGAAACATGATAGGCATTAATCAACATGACAGTAAAGTAGCAGTGTTAATGCCCTATACCTGGAACTTTACAGTGGTAGAAATGCATCAGACATAGGATTTCACAAGAAAAAATCAGTGTTATTACCGTATACTAGAACTATACAGTGTTAGACATGCATTACAAATAGGATTTCATAGGAAACAAGCGGTATTAATACCCTATACCTGGAACTTTACAGTGGTAGACATGCATCAGAAATAGGATTTTCAGAGGAAACAATCAGTGTTATTACCAATCCTGGAACTTTACAAGTGGTAGACACACATCAGAAATAGGATTTCAGAGGAAACAAGCAGTGTTATTACCCTATACCTGGAACTTTACAAGTGGTAGACATGCATTAGATGTAGGATTTCAGAGGAAAAAATCAGTGTTATTACCCTATATTGGAACATTATAGGCATTAATCAATATGACAGGTAAACTAGCGACTAAATTACTGACTATTTTATGGTCTTATGCAGTTCAGTGCAATAGTGAAATCCAATATAGGTTCAAGATTTTGTCCTTGATTCGAATCTAAAATACTGTTATTACCCTAGAATGGAACTTTATATAAATTTATCAACATTACAGTAAGTTCGGTGTTGTAAATGTCTTACCTTTGAAGCGTTCTCGTGTTTATGGAGTTTCTGAAATCGTTCTCTGAACTTTTCTCTTGGTTTTGTAGGCGGAGGTCACGGTGTCGTATTTGTTCTTGGTGCTTGGTGGCAGTTATGGCGTTTTCTGCCTGATAGAAGATGACGACGATTTGATGAATGTGAAAGAAGCGACGTTGGGCAGTGAAGTTAATAAATGCGCGTGCTGGAAGTTGAGTTACCGTTTTTTTTTTGGACAAAAGTTACGGTTTTCTAGATGGTTAAAATCTTTGGGCTTGTTTATAAGTTTGGGCTGGGTTGGTTTTGGGTGTTTTTTGAGTTTTTGTCTGTTGGGCTTATCAGTGGCAGCATTGTAATATATAGGAACTTCAATACCAATTTGTTATATAATAAATGTATTTTGGGTATGTTTCTAAAGTGCATTCTATGTGGGGTTTTTTTTTATAAATTCAACTCCCATTTTGGGTATATTAGTGAAACTCCCTATAAATATTTGGCGCCTCCTCTCGACTCTCGTCTCTCTAGTCAGGCAGAAGCTTCTTCTATTTTTATTTTTCTTCTCTTTGAAACTTCTCGCGGCAGACAAGGAGGGAAGACGGTGCGCAATTTAAGGATCTCCAATTTACTTGCTCGATATACCTCACCTTAACTACCTCCACACTCCTCTCTCTCCCTCTTTCCCGTCTTCTGACATTTCCCGGCCTTTCTTTTCCACTTTCCTTCACTTTCTCTCCATCCAAACCATGAACTCCACCACAATACCAACAACACTTCTTTATTTCTCTCCGTCTCCCTCCGCCTCCACTGAATCTTCATCAAAAAGCCAAGCTCACAACCCTAGACACGTCCAATTGAAACTCGACAAACGACAAAACGGCAAGAATTTCTTATCAAAATCCATAAAATGCACCGTGAATCGCGGTATCGAAAACCCGACCGCGCTGGCTTCTTGCTTGGCTGCGACGGAGGCTCCGCCTTCGAAGGCCGCGCAGCTGGTGGCGGACAAGTTAAAACGACTCGTTTCGGAATTTAGGTCTATGGTCGAGCCGATAGACCGCGTGAAGCGGCTATTACACTACGCGGCGAGACTACCTCCATACAACGAGTCGACTCGGGAGCCGGAGAGAGAGTCCCGGGCTGCTCGACTAAGGTCTGGGTCGAGGCTGAGATGGACGAGTTGGGGAGGATGAAGTTTCGAGCCGACAGCGACTCGGAGATCTCTAAGAGGTTCTGCTCGTGCTTGATTTGGATGCTGGATGGCGCGGAGGCGGCGGATGTTTTGGAAGTCAAGACGCGAGATTTGGAGGACGTGAACGTGGGGGTGTACGGAAAGGTGAATTCGAGAAATCAACAGGCTAAGGTGCAGGGTGAGTCAAACAATATGGGTAGAATATTTTCAGATATATTTCATTCTCCGAAATGAGGTATTTATAATACAAGGTTACAAACCCTAGTATGGTTTAATTAGGAAATAAGTGGAATCCTAATTACGTAATATCTATACAAAAGGAAAAAATAAATAAAACCCAAATAGAAGAGGATATACTCGCCAACACTCCCCCTCAAGTTGGAGCAAAGACGTCACGCATGTCCAACTTGTCAAGCGAGTTGCGAAAGATACTTGTAGAAACAACTTTCGTAAGAACGTCGGCTAACTGATACTCTGAGCGGATGAATGGAAAGGAAACAATCTCCGCATCCAACTTTTCTTTAATGAAATTTCGATCAACCTCCACATGCTTTGTACGATCATGTTGTACCAGGTTATGAGCAATTGCAATCGCAGCCGTATTGTCACAATATAAATCCATGGGTTTCTTAGGCCCAAAACCAAGGTCTCTCAATAATCTCCTCAGCCATAGTAACTCAGATACACCATGAGCCGTTCCCCGATACTCGGCCTCAGCACTAGATCGAGACACCACCTTTTGTTTCTTGCTCCTCCACGTAACAAGATTGCCACCAATAAACATAAAATACCCAGATGTCGAGCGCCTATCTGTAGCTGAATGATCGGTTCATAATTGTATATTATTTCTTACCCTTCTAGTTTATGATTTGGTTATGTTTTTGAGTTAAACTTGTGCTTTTAATCCTTTTTGTGTTTATCTTTCAGTTAATTGAGCTTTAGGTAACAATGATGGCTTTGGAGAGCATAATTCATGCAATTCAAGCATGTTAAGGCCTAATTTGGATGAATTGATGAAGAGCTTAAAGACAAATTCATTATGGCTACAGCCCCCTGCCAGTCCAGTTCCATAGGTCATATTGAAAGCTTTATTTCAGCAACCAACACAGCTCGAATGAGGCAGCATTCTTCATGAAAGTTGTTCCAATCGGTGTGTACTATAACATATCCAAATTTCAGCCCCATTGGATAAATCTGGAGTCCGTTACCTAGCAAACACAGAACCATGCTCAGGATGGATCTTATCAGCGCGGAAAATGAGTTAGCCATTTGTTTCGGCCTTAAATTCTTCCTCCGATCTTGGATTGGCCCAAATAACATATGGCTGGAAAGAAGACATTCTGAACTTCAATTTTGAGTGCTTAAAGTCCTAATTTGATCAAGAGAAGCCCAAGTTGTAAGCCCTTGAAGTTGCTGGTCATGCTGACCTCAGCATGTGCTGGTTGGATGCTTGGTCATGGTGAGCTAGGCATGAGCTATCATTTCTGGTTGGAAGCTTGGTCATGGTGACATGAAGATGAGCTAGGGCTGCTGGTGGGATTAATTGGTGAAGTGCATCAACCATTCAAGATTTTCTAATACAAGTGCATCACCCAATTTAGATTTTCTAATACAAGTGCATCAACCATTTCAGATTTTATAAAACAAGTGTTGTATGCATTAGCCATATTGAATTCAGATTTTCACTTCCCCTAGGCCTATAAATAGGGAAGTTCTCTAAGCTTGTAAACACACCCCAAGGGGGGGAGCTCTCAAGCACTTCTTTAGAGCTCCCTTCCCTTATCTCCCTCAAATTCTCTTAGTTTCCCTTTGTAGTTCTCAATTGTTGTAACAAGATCCTAGTACTATAAATCTCAAGCATTTTTCCTTTCTCTTCTTCTATAAATTCTCCAAACACTTCTCTATTTTCTTTCAAAGTTCTCCATGCTCTAAAACATTTCCCAAACACAATTCCCATTCTCTTCCAAAATCCACAAAGTTCCCAAACACCACTTTCTTTACTCTTCCAAAATTCTCAAGTTCCCAAACACTTCTCCCATTCCTTCATCAAATTCTCTAAACTTCTCAAACACTTTCTCCTCCCTTCTCTAAGTTCTCAAATTCTCCAAGTTCACAAAATCCTCAAGCTTCCCAAACATTTTCCTTACTCTTCCAAAAGTCTCCAAATCTCTCAAACACATGTCTCAACCCTTCCAAAATCCTCAAAGCTCTCAAACACATGTTCTTCCTTCTCTTTCTCAAACACATCTATCTTCTCTTCCAAAATCCCTTCTCTAAAGCTCTCAAACACTTTCCTTCCTTCCTCAAATTCTCTCTTTAATGTTCTCTTAGTTGTAATTTATTTTTCTTGTAATGTACATTCTTTCTTCTTGTTTTGTTTCTTTTGTTTTCATTTTTGTTTTGTGTAGGAAAACCGAATTGGATCATTCAATCACCAATCCCTGTGGAATCGACCTCGCACTTACATATGCTAAACTACCAACGGCTCGTGCACTTGCGAGTATCACAAGTTGAGGATACAGCTGAATCCATTTTGGTGCAGCTGAATCTACACAACAAGTTTTTGGCGCCGTTGCCGGGATCGGTAACATTGTTTGATTCTATTTGGTTTTCCTACTTTTTATTATTTTTATTTTTTGTATATAACTAGACAGTTTCATGTTTTAAAGTTAATGACGTTAATTGACAAGTTGTGTTTGTAGTCCAACGGACAAGGACAATTGCCTGACAAGCAAGAGAACTGGGTTTGAGTCCCAGCTTACACAACACAAAAAAAAAAAAGTTCAAGTAGCATGTCGATTATTTCTTGTTTATGGTTTCATTCACTTGTTCTTAATTAAATATCTTGTTCAAGTTTACATAAACACCATATGACTCTTGGACTGATTAGTGAATGGATGAGTAGATATTGAAGACAAACACCATGTTTAAATTCTACTTTGTTCTTTATTGTTCTTCTTGTTCTTAATGGGTTTGGAATTTGTGTTTAGACTAAACACCATAGCTAAATGCTTTTTCTGAATACTTGATTAAAACCACACACCATATGGATAATCATATTTGAGAAAGAACGAACTTCATAAGCTAGTTTGATTACTTCGTTGCTTGTTACTTTGAAGCATGAAATTGGATGTGTGTTGATTTTCCTTTCCATTTTAGTTTTAATTTAATAATCCTTTAATTCTGTTTCAAGTTTTCTGTGTTCGTTTTAGCAAGTAATGTCAGCTTAATAAAAATGGAGAGAGATGGTAACCTCAATCATAAGAATGGGGAGTGTGGAGTAGTGGGAGAAGTCGCGACCTCCAAATGCATCATGCTCGACCTAATCGCTTCAAGGGGGAGTATTCCAATCCTTTCTCTTTAGTTGTTTTGTTATTATTTCAGTAAATTTAATTTTCTATTTCTTTTATTAAAAAAAAGATTTAAAAAGATTTTATTTATATGAGCTGACTCGTGGTAACTCCAGATGAGCGTCTTCGTCAATACAGTGTCTAGGAGTTCTTTAGGCGACACCTTCGGTGTCTAAGAAGTTTGGGTTTTAAGTGGGACCTTTGTGACCCCTCCTGAAGGAATTTCAAAACATTTTTCCAAAGTTCATTTGAATATTAAACATGCATTTAATCAAATTAATCGCAGCGGAAGTCTATAGTGGTTGTTTAAATTCAAAAACAAAACTTCTTCCAAGTATCTTAAGCCATGAACATTGATATGTTTTTCATAAATGAAAATTCAAGAGAAAGGATAAGATCTAATTACCCTTGAAGCAATTATATGAACCAATTTGTGTTTGGTCTTCTCTTGATGATTTCCTCTTTGTTGATCTCCTCTTTGATAGGCTCCTTAATCTTTCTCCTCCATGTGAGCCACAAAAGTATATGGCCTCTAAGTCTCCACACCAATGGAACCTTGAGATGAGAAGAAGTATCTTGAGAATACTTGGATGCTAGTGCAAGATTCTCAAGATTGGTTTCAATCTAAACCACTTTGAAAGATGAAAGTGTTTCACTCTTGAAAACTCTCTTTCTTTCTCTCTTTGATCTCCCAAACCCATTTGGTTGATGTTGGATTGTGTTTGTGTGTTAATGAGCTTATAGAAACAATTCCCATACACATTCACTTAAGCATTTTCGGCCAAACCCAATTGGGCTTCCAAAATTGGGCCTTATGACACTTAAACCATAATATTTAGTTGTCTTAAGCCCTTGGGCTTGATACCCAACCATTTGGGCTTCCCGTTAACTATTACCGAGGCCCAAATACGTTTTTACACGTAGTAAATCATCAACATCAAATCAATCAAATTGATTTCCTCATTCTCATTTGTATTACTCAAAGTTAACCATTTAAGTTGTGCGATCCATTAGGTTCTAATTAGCAAGGCAGTGGGAAAATATAAGAACTCTTTCTAACCAATTGGAATTAAAACCCCTTTTTAATTCTTCCTTTATTAAGATCGATCACAATCAATCCTAGGACTTCCACAAGCCAAGAGTGACATCTAGCAATATATCAAGGCTACCCAAGCTAACCAGAATAGATGAAGAACCTATTCAGTTGGAATTGCAATGCAATACGGTCCTTCTCTTATACAATGTTTCAAATCATATTATTAGGGTACGGATTGTTTATGTCAAACCCCTAATATGATTTACAACCTCATGTGATCCAAAAGAACATGATTAAGAACAACTTTCTAAATCAAGCTCAAAGTACTTTGGCCAAAGATTTACTGAATCACATCTTGAAACATTCTCCTTCTTTATCGAAAGTAGAGATTCCTTATTGTACATTCACATGCCCCTATGATGAATTAAGAGATCCCAACAACACTTAAGACAAATCTTTTACGGCTTGCCTTTAAGAGCTATCAAATATCAATAACGCATCACAGGACAACCATGATGCCTCAGGTCTAAGGACTAATTTGCATTATTGCAACTATGAGTTCTCGTTTGACATATAGATAAATATTTCATACGAGAACTACGGCTGATCGCGTTCAGTGTACTCATTCAATAATGAGCACCCACATACTTGTATTAGTGTCAACTACACAAATGGTTTGAGACTAACCATCCTCCCAATTGAGCATACATAATATGTGCTAATCTTGACGGTTTATCAATGCCCATTTGATAACCTATGATTAGGAACATTTTGGGATGCTACGGTTAGAGATTAAAGGTCTCCGAATCTAATCTTCTTTAGATTACTTTATCTCTTATTTAGCATACCTTGGACATTTGTTTCTTTACACGATGTAAAAGATAACAAAATAAATTTGCCCTTTATATATCATATACGAAATGTATTCTAAGGAGATCACATCAAATGTATTGGCTCTTAGGGCACATTTCTAACAATCTCCCACTTGCACTAGAGCCACATAGCCATGTATCTCATACCTATTATCTCTATATGTCTATCCAGTTGTGACTGTGACATAGGCTTAGTGCGTAGATCTGTTACGTTGTTTGCAGATACCCCATCTAATGGTAACATTTTTCTATGTGTTTGGATCTCTGATGAGACGTAGGTTCCTTGGCTTGAGCTATCACCCCATTGTCATCACACAGTAAAGGTACTTGTGACATTATGGTTAGAACCTCATTTAGTTCGGTAATGAACCTTTTTATCCAAACAGATTTTATTGTAGCTTCTAAAGCGACAATGTAATCAACTTTAGTTGTTCTCCAACAACTACGTGTCTATTCAAAATGAAGACGTACCCTTAGGTGGATTTGCAATCATTGATAATAGATATATTATCCGAATCAGTAAATGCTTCCACTTGCTACTCTGATGTTCCTCCCAGATGAGGAACATGTCCTTAGTCCTTCTTAAGTATTTAAGAACATACTTGACTGCTCCCAATTGATCTAATCATGGGCTTGATTTATATCTTCTAGTTATACTCGTATAACCAATATCACGTCTTGTATATACTATGACATATATGAGAATCCCTATTGCATATGCATAAGAGATTATTACTCATCTGCTGTATCTCATAATGAGTTTTTGGACACATGCTCTTAGAAAAGTGAAATCAATGTCATCCTGGAAGTAAACTTTTCTTAGACTGTTCCATATGAAATCTCCTTAGCATCTTATCAGCATACAAGGATTGAGATAATCCAATTATTCTCTTAGATCTATCAGGATAAATCTTTATCTCAAGTATGTAAGATGTTTCTTTAAAATCTTTCATTAAGAATGATTTTAATGAGTCACAGCTTCACTGAAGATATCATTCCTATATCGTTTCCGATAAGTAGTATGTCATCTACATACATCACTAGGAATACTACTAAACTCCCACTGACCTTTTGTACACTCATTGGTCATCCATGTTTTGTATGAAGTCAAACGATTTGACAACTTCATCAAATAGGATGTTTCAACTCCAAGAACCTTGCATCAACCCATAAATAGATCAATGTGGTTTGCATACCTTATGCTTATCAACTTCAGAAATGAAGCCTTCAAGTTGATCTATATATAGTTCTTCCTGAAGGTGGCCATTCAGAAAAGCCGTCTTCACATCCATTTTGATAAATCTCATAATCATGATATGCAGCTATTGCAAGCCAAATCCGAATAGACTTTGTCATAGTGACAGGAGAGAAGGTTTCTTCATAGTCAATCATTTCTCTTTGCTTGTAGCCCTTTGCTACTAGCCTTGCTTGTAGGTTTCTACTATCCCATCTGAGCCTATCTTCCTCTTAAAGATCCATTTATTCCCTATTGGTACAATACCAGGAGGAGGATCACTAGAGTCCAGACTTTGTTGGTATACGTAGAATCCATTTCGGATTTCATGGCTCCAAGCCATTTCTATGAGTCAATGTCTGACATTGCCTCATTGTAGTTTGAAGGGTCCTTCGATATCCTTACAATCACTTAGGAGATTTAACTCTCCTTTATTGTTGTGAAGGAAACCACAATACCTTTTAGGCATTTTGCTAACCCTTCTTGAACTACGTGGAGTCTGTGTTACAACAGGTTTGTGGATCTGGGATTGCACTTAGTTCAGTGTTGATTTCTAGCTCATTGGACAATTCCTTGAGTTCTATCTCATGTCCCCCCTTTCCCATCAAGAGTGTATTCTCCTTTTAGGAAGGTAGCTGACCTTGCGACAAACAACTTTTGCTTGTTGATGTGATAGAAGTAATATCCCATAGTTTCCTTGAGATACACTATAAATCTACACTTCACTAACCTTGCATTTAGTTTATCCACATCTTGCCTTTACATATGCTGGACAACCCCAAATCTTGATCTAATCAAGACTTGGTTTCTTCCCAAATCACATTTCAAATGGAGTTCGTGGAATGGATTTGGAAGGCACTCTATTTAGCAAATCAATTGCAGTTTCAAGTGCATATCCCTAAAAGGATATAGGTAAATTAGTACAGCTCATGGAACTCATTTTAGAAACTCCATTATGTTGTGGAATTCCTGGTGGAGTCCATCGTGATAAGATGTCATGTTCCTTGAGGTAATCAAGAAACTCTGTGCTTAAGTATTCACATCCTCGATCGAATCTAAGGATTTTAATACTCTTGCTTGTTTGGTTTTCAACTTCATTTCTGAATTCCTGAAACTTTTCAAAATTCAGATTTATGCTTCATTAAGTATAAATACCCGAACCGTGAATAATCATCGATAAAGGTAATGAAGTATGAATAACCGCCCTCTGTGTTTGTATACAAAAATTCACAAACATCTTAGTGAATTAATCCCAACAGTTCTGTAACTCTTTCTCCTTTACCAGTGAAAGGAGACTTGGTCATTTTTCCATGTAGACAAGATTCACAAGTAGGCAAATGAACATGATCAAATGATCCAAAAGGTTCCATCTTTTGCCATCCGGTGAATTCTATCTTGGCTAATGTCTCCAAGTTTAAGGTGTCACAATTTAGTTGATGTATCCACATCTCTAGGCCTCTCAGGTCTAGTTGCATCTTTATCCATTTACAGTTAATGCTACCATTCATTTCTAAAATGAAAAGAGACCATCAATCAAAATTGCATAAGCAACGATTTGATTGATATGTGAAATAGAACAAAGCATTTTGTCAAACAAAACATCAAATCCATCTCTTAAAAATATAGAGACGGATATTAAGTTCTTTACACATCCAGAAATGAAATAACAATTATTTCAAATTCAGGTCCTCTTCGGAGGGTAGTCTGAGATGTTAGGTGCCTATTACATTGGCAACTACATTAGTGCTATTTCCCATGGTTAGCACCATTTCTCATTTTCCAAGTCTTCTACTCCCACTAGTCCATGCACACAATTGCATATATATTGACTAGCTCCTGAATCAACTATTCAGTTTAGAAGCTTTAACTGTAATTACTAATTTTAGAACAAGAGAGTGACCTTCTGAAGGTTTTTCTCTTGAGGCTTGCAAGACATCTCTTGCAATTTCTCTTCCAATGTCCATCCTTGCCACAGTGAAAACAAGTACCTTTCAGTTACTTGTCTTTCTTTTGTATTCTTTCTTCCTTGGGTTTTTAGAAAATCTTTCTTCTTATTTCCTTTATCCTTACCTTTTGTTTGGATTTGGAAAAAGAAGAACCCTTCTAAAATTTGCAACTATCCTCTTAACCCTTTATCTTTCGAGATATTCATTTAAGCTACTATAGCTATATTGAGTAGCTCATATAGGGTATCATTCATCTTTCCCATATTATAGTTCATAACATATTGGGATTAACTAATGATAGGGATGAAAGAAAGAATCTTGTTGAACTTCAACATCAAAGAAAAATCCATATTTTCCAATATCTTAAGTAATTATATTACTTTGAGATCATGTTGATTAACCGGGAACCCACTTACCATTCGTGTCATAACAAGTTCACATATGGTATTGTAAGTTAGGAGTAGCTTCACCTTTTCATGGATGGCAACATGCAACTTTTACCTTAGTTGTCATCTAAGACATGCTTCTTATAAGCCTTTGTCTCCTCCTCAATGGCATATGGACCAAGAGGGGTATGTGGTGGGGTTTTTCTTATACACAACCAATCTCATCCAATTATAAGACAACTTGGTGTTTGTGCAATCAAACCGGATAGTTCATGTCATCTTGGACGTTTGAGTCAAGTATCTTTGAGATTGGGTTTGTGATGGTTAATTTGAAATTCTGCAAAACGTAAATAGATTTTAATTTAGATTAATCTTCTACCAAGGACTTAGGGTCTTTAAGTCATGATGGTAGCTCCCACTATTTTTGGCAAATTTCATATCCCTCCTGAAATCCGAGAGTTTCCGTTGAAACTCTTAGTGGGGATGGGAGTCTCACTTTCACATAGTTTTCCTCAACCTAACAGTTTGTTGGATTGCTACGATACTAATGAGAGGATACTCTTATCCAATCACATCATGAATGTGAATACCCATCACTATGGCCTCTAGAGAACTAGACCTCAACCTAACAGTTTGTTGGTTTCGTTCGTCTTAGTTAAGTTATTCCCACCATGCTTGTGGGTATAGGGTTTCAAGTATGACTTCAACCTAACAGTTTGTTGGCCACACTCGTTATCTATCCGCACTACATCAAGTATGTGTAATAGGCTTCCCTTGGATGGTTACAAGTACTGGATGTTGCCTCACTGAGGTCCAACAAGGTGTAAATGTGCCACCCAATAAGAGACTACCACGGTGGAAGGCCACAAAATAGCATTCAAAGTGCCATTTCGCTTATCAACTTAATATTGCTTTGAGGGTAGTTAAATTGGTCTCATTTTAATCCAATTTTAATCCTATTAAAATTACTTATCTAATCTCATTAAATGGTTCCCAGTGCAATATATTAGTAGCACATAATACTCCCACTAAATGTTTTAGAAACCATTTGCTTGAAATAGTGGAAATACATGATACTACTAATTGATTAATTATCATCATTACCGAACATTCCAATTGCATTGGGCTTGTAGGATGATTATGGACTTTCTTGTTGATCCAACACGAGCCACCATGTTGGATCATGGTCTTGGATGGTGATTCATTTTAATTACGCGCGCATAAAAATAAATTAGGCATGAAAGCCATTTCATTATACATAGCCAAATAAATTAGGCATGAAAGCCATTTCATTATTACATAGCCAATCAAAATCGAATACATATCCAATAAGCGGCCAATCACATAGCTCAATTGTTTGGTCTAAGTCCATAACCATCCTTTAATTATTTAAACGCTTTAAACAATTAAACTAGCAATGTAAAAACATGCTCTGGGGTTGCATACATATATATGGGTTTAATTCAAGTGGTAACCATATTCAAATAAAATAAATTTACCATGGAGTGAAAACATTTTAGGCATAGTTACACTTATCATATATTGCAACTATATCCAAAACTATTCAACAATTAATAATGGATCCAAAGTTGATCCACTAGGGTGTGGGGTTAAAGCATGCATTTGTATAATACAAAATGGTGATCATAATTTTTTTTTTTTTTAAACTAAGTGAATAATCATGAATGTGACTAGGTAGGCCAACCACACTCACCAAAGTAATCAAAATTAATTTTAGTGTGGTAGGTAAATAATTAGTGATATGAATAAATTGATCAACTTTTGCATTTTATATCAAATCACCATCATTTACATCTAGATAGCCCCACACACTCACCAAAGTAATCTTATTAATTTTAGTGTGGTGGGTAAATGTTTATTGAGTGGAAACATTTTTGAAAAACTTTTAATTTTATAATAAAACACCATCATCATCTTTTGACCTATTTTGGTGGAAAATTCCACTAAACACAATCATCAAAATTAGCCACCTAACTTATGGATCAAAAAGATCTCATAACAAGAACATCAAGAACACCAAGAACATGCATATGAACTAATATGAATGTTCATGCTATTTCCGGAAAAATCCATATTCCATTTTAACTATCTCATGCTCTTAATATCATATATTTCATGAAGTTAAAATCATGTGAGTTTTAATGCAACTATGCTATAATATTCATATACATATATGAACACAAAGAGAGCATCAATCATCAAAACACAAATCCGGATATTCAAAATCCCAAACAACCCCTTTCACTCCATTTGATTTTTATTCAATCATATCAAAATAAATCAAGTATAACTATTATACTTTTAAATGAATTCACAACCCATATATGCATCTCTAAACCCCCATAACATATCAAGTTCATGACCTATGGCTCTGATACCAATTGAAGGAATTTCAAAACATTTTTCCAAAGTTCATTTGAATATTAAACATGCATTTAATCAAATTAATCGCAGCGGAAGTCTATAGTGGTTGTTTAAATTCAAAAACAAAACTTCTTCCAAGTATCTTAAGCCATGAACATTGATATGTTTTTCATAAATGAAAATTCAAGAGAAAGGATAAGATCTAATTACCCTTGAAGCAATTATATGAACCAATTTGTGTTTGGTCTTCTCTTGATGATTTCCTCTTTGTTGATCTCCTCTTTGATCTTTGCTCCTTAATATTTCTCCTCCATGTGAGCCACAAAAGTATATGGCCTCTAAGTCTCCACACCAATGGAACCTTGAGATGAGAAGAAGTATCTTGAGAATACTTGGATGCTAGTGCAAGATTCTCAAGATTGGTTTCAATCTAAACCACTTTGAAAGATGAAAGTGTTTCACTCTTGAAAACTCTCTTTCTTTCTCTCTTTGATCTCCCAAACCCATTTGGTTGATGTTGGATTGTGTTTGTGTGTTAATGAGCTTATAGAAACAATTCCCATACACATTCACTTAAGCATTTTCGGCCAAACCCAATTGGGCTTCCAAAATTGGGCCTTATGACACTTAAACCATAATATTTAGTTGTCTTAAGCCCTTGGGCTTGATACCCAACCATTTGGGCTTCCCGTTAACTATTACCGAGGCCCAAATACGTTTTTACACGTAGTAAATCATCAACATCAAATCAATCAAATTGATTTCCTCATTCTCATTTGTATTACTCAAAGTTAACCATTTAAGGTGTGCGATCCATTAGGTTCTAATCAGCAAGGCAGTGGGAAAATATAAGAACTCTTTCTAACCAACTGGAATTAAAACCCCTTTTTAATTCTTCCTTTATTTAGATCGATCACAATCAATCCTAGGACATCCACAAGCCAAGAGTGACATCTAGCAATATATCAAGGCTACCCAAGCTAACCAGAATAGATGAAGAACCTATTCAGTTGGAATTGCAATGCAATACGGTCCTTCTCTTATACAATGTTTCAAATCATATTATTAGGGTACGGATTGTTTATGTCAAACCCCTAATATGATTTACAACCTCATGTGATTCAACAGAACATGATTAAGAACAACTTTCTAAATCAAGCTCAAAGTACTTTGGCCAAAGATTTCCTGAATCACATCTTGAAACATTCTCCTTCTTTATCGAAAGTAGAGATTCCTTATTGTACATTCACATGCCCCTATGATGAATTAAGAGATCCCAACAACACTTAAGACAAATCTTTTACGGCTTGCCTTTAAGAGCTATCAAATATCAATAACGCATCACAGGACAACCATGATGCCTCAGGTCTAAGGACTAATTTGCATTATTGCAACTATGAGTTCTCGTTTGACATATAGATAAATATTTCATACGAGAACTACGGCTGATCGCGTTAAGTGTACTCATTCACTAATGAGCACCCACATACTTGTATTAGTGTCAACTACACAAATGGTTTGAGACTAACCATCCTCCCAATTGAGCATACATAATATGTGCTAATCTTGACGGTTTATCAATGCCCATTTGATAACCTATGATTAGGAACATTTTGGGATGCTACGGTTAGAGATTAAAGGTCTCCGAATCTAATCTTCTTTAGATTACTTTATCTCTTATTTAGCATACCTTGGACATTTGTTTCTTTACACGATGTAAAAGATAACAAAATAAATTTGCCCTTTATATATCATATACGAAATGTATTTTAAGGAGATCACATCAAATGTATTGGCTCTTAGGGCACATTTCTAACACCTCCAACCTTCCCGGATCCCCTGGCTGTATTTTCTGAGGCCCTTAACTGGTCATCCATGAGTTGCTTGTATATTTGTGTGTTTTGAAAACAAAAAAAAAAAAAAAAAAAAAAAAAAAACAAAAAAATACATTTTTTTTTTTTTGAAATTTGAGTTTTTATTTATTTTTCCTTGTAAATTGCAATTTGGAACTTCTTTGTTTTTTTTTCTTTGTGTGGTCAATTAGTTGTAAATAATAATAAATTTAAAAAAAAAATCAATTTGGAACTTCTTTGTTTTCTTTTTTTTGTTTTGTTAAGTTAGTTTATGTATTTATTTACGTGATGTGGTTAGTTAGTTTATTTCTGAGTGTTAAAACACATTTTTTATTTCACTCAAACATTACAAACAAAAAAAAAAGTAAAAAAAATTAAAAAAGAAAAAGAAAAAAAAACTAAAAACAAAAACAAAACATTCAAGTAAATTAAAAATAAAAACAACATCTTCATCATCTTCATCTTCATGGCATGCCTCTATTCTCTCTTACTTGCAGAATCTGCAGCAGTTCCACATGGTCCTCATTCTTTCTCTCCAGTGCTTCTACGTGCTGATTGGCAAAGGAAGCCGCATCTGCAAGTCCGCCACCATAGCCTTCAAGGAAGCTACTTCCTCGCTCAGCGCGGCACACTCCCGTGTCCTCGCCAATAATCGCATGCCCAAGTTGGTAGCCGAGACCGCGTGGAGCACAGTTAAGTTATGGGACTCCTCCACCGCTGCTTTGTCAGACCTCTTTGCCACATGGAGATGATCTGTCGGTGTGAGCTTGATGCCAATCATGCCTTCTAGCAGCACTGCTCTGTTCGACACCGCCTCAGAAAAGTTCGGTATTACCTCAGCAAAGTTTGAGGCCGTACCGTGATGATATGTGGAGTTTGGGAAGACATGGTTTGGACGAGCCCTTATCTGCGCATTCGGTGGCGCAAGGGACAATTCAAGGTTGAGATCATCAAGGTGAGTGCATGAAGATGTCATTGTTTTGTTTCTGGATTTTTTGATGTTTTTCTCTGAATTTGTAGGAAGAAAAGTGAGGTGCTCTTCTATTTCACCAAAACGAGTTTAAATAGACTTATACAAACAAGGGAGCCGAAAGCACTTCGGATCGCGAGGGTGATATCCTGTGCTCTTTTTCTCGGATCCCTTCATTTCTGCCGCAAATTGCGAACGCGTTTTTAAAAAAAGGAAGCATGTCTACACTTTCACTTACTTTTGCCTCCCTGTTTTTTGATGTTTGTGTTTTTGCTTTTTTAGTTATTATTATTTTTTATTATTATTTTTTTTTTCAATTGTTTTCTTTCTTTTTTTTTGTCAAGTTTCTCAAGAATTTAGTTGGAAGAAGAGACAAAATTAAAGATGCGTCTTGGACACCTGGTGCAAGAATCCCAACTCTTCTTTTAAATTCTTATTTGAATTGTGTGTTTATTTCAGTTTTTATTTTTTTTATTTTTATTTAATTATGTAGTATAATTTAAAACTCATAGGATATTCTTTGAAGGAGCTAAACTTTTGGTAACTCCAGTGAGCAACCGCAGTCTATCCAGTGTCTAGGAGTTCTTTAAGGCGACACATTCGGTGTCTAAGAAGTTAGGGTTTTAAGCGGGACCATTGTGACCCCTCCAACCTTCCCGGATCCCCTGGCTGTGTTTTCTAAGGCCCTTAACTGGTCATCCTTAAGTTTTTCTCTTAAAAGAAAAAACAGTTACTTGTGTGTTTACTTAACTAAAAATAAAAATGCATGTTTGGGTTTTCATGTTTTTGTTTGATCGTCGTTCTTTAAATTTAGGGTCATTCGTCTCTTTGAGATAACATAACGTTTTTATTTCCCAATTTAAAAAAAAACGCACATACATTTTTAAAATTAAAAAAATAAATAAAAGCTGAAATCATTTCTTCTTGGCGCTCGGTGTCTCGACCATAGGAGCTTTTAGTTTGGCCTCTCTGGCTGTCCTCTTCGGGGCTTCAAGCACAGCCTCTTGGGGCTCATCACTTGAGCTCCCAAAGATCGCAATCTTAGCTTCAGGTATAACTTTTCTCGCGATCTGGTTTCTTGCGTTTACCCGGTCGGTCTAGGTCCTCCAGTTGTTTTCGCATGTCGCGAGAGTACAACTCTACAATCTTTGTTAGGTTTTTATTCTCGTCCCGCAACACCTCTAGCTGGTGTCGATTCACCTCCACTATCCTGGCCCTCTCCCTATTCAAGCTTTTTATAGCACTCTGACACTCTTCAACCATCCTGTGCTCCGCCGCTAACTGACCTTTCAGCACCTCTACCTCATGGGACTTCGCAAGTAGGCGATGAACCAAACTTGCGACACATGCTGGACTCTGCATTCTTAGTGCTAGGTATCACTCATGACCCGGTTGTCATCCCTTGTCCCGAACACAAGTATATCTTTAGGAGTCACCAAATTTCTGCCAAATCTAATGGCAACATCGTTGTCCAGGAGGATTGAGTCATTGACGGTCACTGGCCCCGTGCGGAGGCAAAGTAGGGCATCCATACTGGTGCTCCTGCTTGGCCTCGTGTTTGAGTCGGTGGAGCTAGGTTGAGATCCAACGAAAAGGGGTAGGAAGAAGCCATAGATTTCTCACTTTTCTTTTTCTTTTTCTTGCTTGTTTTCTCTTTTGTGTGTTTTTGCGTTTGTGTTTTTCCCCTTCTTTTTCTTTCTTATAGATGTAGTCTTTGATAAACCCTAACCATTGCAGCGTCTAAGCATTTTCTGAATCCCCAAGCGTTCCTCGAGTCCCACAACCTTCTCACTTTCCAACCGTTTCCAACTCATTTGTCACGACTTGCTTTGTCTGAACGGACGCGTTCAGCAAAGTCGTCGCACCTTTCCATGGCCCCATAATTTCTGCTTGTGGAGTCTGCGGCGCCTCTATGCGTCGACACGTGTCTCGCCCTGTCTGTTGGTCCCTTAACACTGAACCGAGATGAAATTAGGACCCATGTTTCAGAATCCAATTCACGTTTGATCTTAAATTAAAAAAATTATAATTAAAATTAAAACATGTGGGCTTCAGATTTCAGGTTGGGTTGGGTTTTACTGTTGTTGGGTTAATTTCATTGTGGGCTTTGGGCTTTCAATTGTTTAGGTTTCAGTTTGTGTAAGACTATCTGTTAGGGCTTACTGTTTTGAGTGTTTTACTGTTTCGTTTTTTTTATTTTTATATATTTTATATTTGTTTGATTGTTTTGTAATTTTTATTTTGTAATTGTTTTATTTTATTTTTGTATGTTTTGTGATTTTTTATTTGCTTTAATACCTTTCATTTGTTGTTATGACATTGTTTGTGCCTAATTTTTAAACATTGAGGACAATGTTCATTTCTAGGTTTGGGCGTATTGGAGTTTAGCATGTATTATTTTTTTCTTAATTAAAAAATAAAATAAAAAATTGCTTGTTTTTCTTCTATTTGAGTCTTGTTTTGTTTTTGAGTCACTTTCCGAACACTTATGATGAGATAGTGATAAATGTTTGCATGACTTAAATAAAAATTGGATTTCATTTTATTTTAGTGTTTCTTTTCTTTATAAAAATTAAAAATTAAAAATTTCTAAAAAAAAAAAAAAATTGGCATTGTTCTATCATGACATGCTTGAAACCTTCTTTACACTTGCCATTTGTTTCATAATTTTCCAATTAAAGGATTTGCATAATCTAAAGAATTGTATGAAGCATAAATTAGACTTATATAACCAACCATATAAAGTGAGCTTTTGAGCCTTGTACTTCAATTCATGAGTGTTATACATACTCTTATTTTCTTGTCATCTAAGTTGTTGTTTGATCTCATTATTCATTGATTTGGTTGAACACTTAAAAGTCATTCATTCTTGTGCAATTTGACTTCATGACATTTAAAGAAATGATATTAAGGCCTTCTTTGGATCGTTTGTGCCTTTCAATCTAACCTTATGCATGCTTAAGCATGATTTTCCATTGTTAACCATTTTGAGCCTACATGTAAACCTTTTCTTTTATTTACCAATTTTATTTCCTCGCATTAGCCCGAAAAACAAATATTTACCTTTCTAAGGAACTCATGAGCTTTAATTTGGATGTGTTTTTCATGCTAAGTTTGGGAAGAGGTGTTACATTTAGAAAAAAAAAATCACACAATTGGTGAAAGAAAATAGAAAAGTTAAGTGGTGGTTGGTAGAAATTTCATTTTTGGGCCTTCAAAATAATTGGTGTTTGTTCAATTAAAGGAAATGAGTATGAATCAATGTAAATGAAGGTATAAGGAGTTTTGATCATGTAAAAGAAAAAATCTAATCGTGATGATTCGAAGTCTTGTAAACAATTGTTTTATGCTCTTACATTGCGAGTTCCTTGGACTTTGTATTATCCATACCTTTCATTTCTTACTCACCTTACACCCTTGGCCCCATTACAACCTATGTTAAAGACCTAAATTGATCTTAAATGTCATGTGGTTGAATTGCATCCATTTTCTTACTTTTAAGTGTTTGGCATCCTTCTTGATATCATATTAATGCAAGTTCTTCATCTTTCTATTTCTAGTTAAGTCCTTATGGTTTAACTCTATTCTAATGTTTATAACTGAGTGATGCATTATAGCCCTCTTCTGAGTGATTAATTTGTGAGAGGACAACTTTGGTGAGATTTGAAGTTAAACTTATGCTTTGTATGATTTTTGAAATTGTGTGAAAACTAAGATTGGGGAATTTGTTGTATTTGGCTATCACACTACTACACTTTGAGCATATTGTGTTTAGAACTTTGCCGCTTTGTAAATAATGTCTAAAAATTGAGCTTTTATTGTTAAAACGTTTAAGTCATGTGCATGAGTCATTTTTCTTCAGAAAATGTTCGGAAAGATTGTTTTGAGTTCGTTTTATTTTTGTAATTGTTTTCTTTATTTTTGTTTTTTGTTTTGTTTTTGTTAATGTATTTGTGTTTGTGTTTGTTTTTGTTTTTGGTTTTGCTTAAGGACTAACAAATCTAATAAGTTTTCTAACCATTTTGTTTTGTAGAGTTAGAAAAACGTTTGTGGGTATCGATAATCTGTTAAACCCTCAGGAAACACAACTCCTCCTACTAGGGATGCCTAGAGGTTTAAAGGCTTGTTGCATATGCTAAATGCAATCGAGTTACCTACGAAAGTGGTCTAGTTAACTTCTTGTTTTGTTTTTTTTTTATCTGTGTTTTCCTTTTTGTTTTGCTCGAGGACTAGCAAAATCTAGGTTTGGGGGTATTTGATCGGTTCATAATTGTATATTATTTCTTACCCTTCTAGCTTATGATTTGATTATGTTTTTGAGTTAAACTTGTGCTTTTAATCCTTTTTGTGTTTATCTTTCAGTTAATTGAGCTTTAGGTAACAATGATGGCTTTGGAGAGCATAATTCATGCAATTCAAGCATGTTAAGGCCTAATTTGGATGAATTGATAAAGAGCTTAAAGACAAATTCATTATGGCTACAGCCCCTGCCAGTCCAGTTCCGTAGGTCATATTACAAGTTTGTTTCAGCAACCTACACAGCTCGAATGAGGCAGCATTCTTCATGAAAGTTGTTCCAATCAGTGTGTACTATAACATATCCAAAATTCAGCCCCATTGGATAAATCTGGAGTCCGTTAGCTAGCAAACACAGAACCATGCTCAGGATGGTTCTTATCAGCGTGGAAAATGAGTTAGAAATTTGTTTCGGCCTTAACTTCTTCCTCCGATCTTGGATTGGCCCAAATAACATATGGCTGGAAAGAAGACATTCTGAACTTCAATTTTGAGTGCTTAAAGTTCTAATTTGATTAAGAGAAGCCCAAGTTGTAAGCCCTTGAAGTTGCTGGTCATGCTGACCTCAGCATGTGCTGGTTGGATGCTTGGTCATGGTGAGCTAGGAATGAGCTATCATTTCTGGTTGGAAGCTTGGTCATGGTGACATGAAGATGAGCTAGGGCTGCTGGTGGGATTAATTGGTGAAGTGCATCAACCATTCAAGATTTTCTAATACAAGTGCATCACCCAATTTAGATTTTCTAATCCAGCATCAACCATTTCAGATTTTATAAAACAAGTGTTGTATGCATTAGCCATATTGAATTCAGATTTTCACTTCCCCTAGGCCTATAAATAGGGAAGTTCTCTAAGCTTGTAAACACACCCCAAGGGGGGGAGCTCTCAAGCACTTCTCTAGAGCTCACTTCCCTTATCTCCCTCAAATTCTCTTAGTTTCCCTTTGTAGTTCTCAATTGTTGTAACAAGATCCTAGTACTATAAATCTCAAGCATTTTTCCTTTCTCTTCTTCTATAAATTCTCCAAACACTTCTCTATTTTCTTTCAAAGTTCCCCATGCTCTAAAACATTTCTCAAACACAATTCCCATTCTCTTCCAAAATCCACAAAGTTCCCAAACACCACTTTCTTTACTCTTCCAAAATTCTCAAGTTCCCAAACACTTCTCCCATTCCTTCATCAAATTCTCTAAACCTCTCAAACACTTTCTCCTCCCTTCTCTAAGTTCTCAAATTCTCCAAGTTCACAAAATCCTCAAGCTTCCCAAACATTTTCCTTACTCTTCCAAAAGTCTCCAAATCTCTCAAACACATGTCTCAACCCTAAAATCATCAAAGCTCTCAAACACATGTTCTTCCTTCTCTTTCTCAAACACATCTCTCTTCTCTTCCAAAATCCCTTCTCTAAAGCTCTCAAACACTTTCCTTCCTTCCTCAAATTCTCTCTTTAATGTTCTCTTAGTTGTAATTTATTTTTCTTGTAATGTACATTCTTTCTTCTTGTTTTGTTTCTTTTGTTTTCATTTTTGTTTTGTGTAGGAAAACCAAATTAGATCATTCAATTACCAATCCCTGTGGAATCGACCTCGCACTTACATATGCTAAACTACCAACGGCTCGTGCACTTACGAGTATCACAAGTTGAGGATGCAGCTGAATCCATTTTGGTGCAGCTAAATCTACACAACACTGAACCTGCCCAATCAGCATCTATGTACCCTTCCACATCTGTATGACCGTACTTGGAAAACATTAACCCCTTGCCCGAAGCCCATTTGAGGTATCTCAAAATACGTGTCACGACACCCATATGGTCTTCACTAGGTGAGTGCATAAACTGACTCACTATACTCACTGCATATGCAATATCTGGGCGTGTATGAGCCAAATAAATTAATTTTCCCACAAGCGTTGATAGCTCTCCTTATCAGTAGGAGCTTGATCAGGATACAACCCCAACTTGTGATTCTGTTCACTAGGAGTATTAATGGGTTTACAATCCAACATTCCAGTTTCTGCAAGCAAGTCCAAAACATACTTTCTTTGGGATAGAAAAATACCATGCTTAGATCTGGAAACTTCAATCCCAAGAAAGTATTTCTATTCACCTAATGATTTCATCTCAAATTTAGATGCAAGATATTTCTGAAGATTATGTATTTCTACCTGATCATCTCCAGTTACAATCATATCATCAACATAAATTATTAAAGCTGTCAATTTACCTCTGCGTCGTTTTAGAAACAAAGTATGATCCGCGTTACTTTGTACGTACCCAGACTTTCTCATAGATGCAGCAAACCTCCCGAACCAAGCTCTTGGAGACTGCTTTAATCCATACAATGATTTCCGTAGTTTGCACACCATACCCTCCTTAGAGGTCACAAGGATACCCGGTGGAGGATCCATGTATATTTCTTCTTTGAGGTCACTATGGAGGAACGCATTCTTGACATCAAATTGTAACAGTGGTAAGTAATGATTAGCAACTAAGGATAAGAGTACGCGTACAGTGTTGAGCTTAGCTACTGGAGCAAAAGTCTCCGTGTAATCCACTCCATATGTCCGAGTATACCCTTTTGCTACCAATCTTGCCTTGTAACGGTCAATGGAACCATCAGCCTTATGCTTCAAAGTAAACACCCATCTGTACCCAACTGCCTTTTTCCCTTTTGATAAAGGAACTAATTCCCAAGTAGCATTCTTGTTCAAGGCTTCCATCTCAACATGCATTGCATCTACCCAGTTTTGATCAGATAGAGCATCCTGCAACTTAGTTGGCACACATACACTAGATAATTGACACAAATATGATGCATATGAGTTAGATAAACGATGAGTTGACATATAATGGTTAATGGGATATTTGGACTTGGCATGTATATCAGGAGAATATTGCAATTTAGGTTTCCCACGGGTAGTACGTGGGGGCAAAGAATAGGTAGGCACATCACTAGAAAGTACCTCTGATCGGTGCATATTTATATATCATTTTGTACCATTCTAACTTATAATTTGATTATGTTATTGAGTTAAACTTGTGCTTTTAATCCTTTTTCTGTTTATCATTCAATTCATTAGGCCTTAGGTAGCAATGGTGGCTTTGGATAGGAAAATATGCAAAATGGTGCAAAAACGAGCATACTGAGTTATCAATTTGTTTCGGCCTTAACTTCCTCCTCCCAACTTGTATTGGCCCAATTAATATGTGGTTGAAAAGAAGAGATTCTAAACTGCAAGATGGAATGCTAAAACGTATCAATTGATGAAGCCAAGCCCAATCCGTAGGCCCATCAAAATGCACACCATACATTCCAGTCTATTTTCGGCAGTCAACGTGCAAGGCCCAAAACGTATACTTATACTGTTCAAATGGGAATAATTTCTTCATACAAGTTGTTCCAATGGGTGTCTATTATGACATATCCAAATTTGAACCCCATTGGATACATATTGAAGCCTCAGGCCTTACTATACCAAGCCTGGTTCAGAATAATCGTTTTTTCCAGCAAATGTGAAGAAAACCCACATGGGTTGGCAGCAAAAGGCAGCCACAAATTGAACACCTTTGATAATCCCATGTGAAGAAAGCTTGAGGTGCAGCAAAAGAAGTATGGGATGCAATTGATTCCAACCACACTAACATAGACAAGATGAAGTGGGAGTTATGGGTTGTATTAAAAGAGGAATGATGGTGTTGCATTTCATTATGATGTTCCTCCCTCTTAGCCCTATAAATAGAGAAGTCTTCAAGCTTCATAAAACACCCCAATGGGGGAGCTCTCAAACACTTCTCTAGAGCTCCCTTCCCTTCTCTCCCTCAAATTCTCTTAGTTTCCTTTCAAGTTGTCAATTGTTGTAACAAAATTATTTTACTAAATTTTCCTTCAAGTTTTCAAGTTCCATTTTAATTTTATTTGTAATGTACATTCTTTCTTAAGTATTCAAGTTTAATTAGTTTCCAAGTTTCAATTATGGTTTTTGTTCTTATTCATTATGCTTATAAGTTAATATGCTAGTTTGAATGATTGATCACCATTTAGGCTTGCATGTTAGCTATCTTGGTTTGAATTAAGAGTAGACACCATGCTTTAATTCAAATTGAACTATGAATAGGAAGAGTATGTATGGACATTCGACAACAGGGATTAAATACATGCTTGGTTGTTTAAATTGTTCTTCTATGCTTAATGGGTTCCTAATGCTTAATTTTAGGTTAGACAACAAATGATCAAATTAGGGAATTAGGAACACAAGGTTAGGACCAAACACCATGGCTTAATCATACTTTAGCTAGAATCAATCTGTTAATATAATTGAACTTGGGAACTTATTTGCTTGAGTTATTTCCCTTTTTTCTTGTTTTATTTATTTTCTTTTTCATTTCTGTTTTGTGTAGGGGAAATGAATTGGATCATTCAATCACCAATCCTCGTGGGATCGACCTCGCACTTACATATGTTATACTACCGAACGGCTCGTGCACTTGTGAGTATCACAAGTTGAGGATGCAGCTGAATCCATTTTGGTGCAACTGAATCGAAGAATTGGCATGTATATCAGGAGAATATTGCAATTTAGGTTTCCCACGGGTAGTACGTGGGGGCAAAGAATAGGTAGGCACATCACTAGAAAGTACCTCATTATCACAACTTGATTGAGGCAATGGTAGGGCAGAGGGGGGTCATGTATCAATTTCATATGTACGAGAGTCGCGAGTATCACTGTTATGTCCTTCTAAGAGAGGCTGAAAAAACCAAGAATATCGTATGGCGACCGGTCGCTTCACTTGTATCGGTACTGTTGTCGCTCGTCAGGCAGGCGACCGATCGCTTACTATGTGCGACCGGTCATTTTCAAGACAGATTCGTTCGCGACCGGTCGCTTCCTCACTGCCACCGGTCGCTTCCTATGTGCGACCGGTCGTGTTTAGCACATATTCATTGGCGACCGGTCGCTTCCTCCCTGCGACCGGTCGCTTCCAGTTCGCCAGACATTCCTTCTTCAGGTCCAAGATCTTTCATATTTTCCACTCCGAAACTCTTCAATTCACTCCCCCTTTCCCCCTGAATTGAAGAGGAGGGAGAAACATAATAAGGTACTTCTTCATGAAAGGTGACATCCAAAGTGACATTTTTCCCTTTTTGAGTTTTGTAAAGGGGAGTTCTGCATTAAATTAGTTCAATATGTTATCGTTTATTCTGGCAGGAACTCCTGGTTTTATCCTAGAAAAATTATGAAGTCCTTACCTGTCTAAGGCATAGAAAAGAACTTACTTGGGAGATATTCCTCACCCAAATTCACAATCGTTTGTTCAGAGTCAATAGCTTGGGGCGCAAGTTATTTTTACTCTCAAGTCTATTAGAATTGAAAAGTTGCTAACGGTGGCACGCTCGACACACAAAGAAAGTTAATTTATTGACCAACCATGATCTTTGGATTAATGGGGAACTTTATCCTACCATCACGGGAAACAAATCAAAACGGGTGAACACAAACACAACATGAAGTAGAGATGATAAACACAGCACAGGCACGGGCACAAGAACCCTAAAAGAAATTAGGGCACAGAGTAGAACACGGGTGGGCACAACACACACAGGTCACCAAAAAGTCGGCTCTGATGCCAAATCAAACAATATGGATAGAATATTTTCAGATATATTTCATTCTCTGAAAGGAGGTATTTATAATACAAGGTTACAAACCATAGGAGGGTTTAATTAGGAAATAAGTGGAATCCTAATTACATAATATCTATACAAAAGGAAAAAATAAATAAAACCCAAATAGAATACGATATACTCGCCAACAGGGTGAACTATCATGCTCTTAAGTTTCTTCCTGAAATAGAGCAGATGGCTGATTTATTGGCATCAAGGATGAGAAACCGCACTGGCAGCTCCAATCCTTATATGTATGTAACATTGGCATTAGGAAAGTGAGCTTAACCCTTTCAGGATTCTTTTCAACCTTACTAACAATTCTACACTTAGCAGGGCTCTTCATCTTAGGTTTGAGAAAGGGATGGTAGGTCTATCCTTCTGTGATTTTGTGGGCACAAGGGAAGAGAAAGCTCTAATGGCAAAATACAGAGAAAAAGAATGGCCAAGACGTTACAAGGTAAATAAAATATCTAGGTCAACTTTATGGAGTCAGAACCTTAAAAGAATATTAGTCTTATTTTGTTTCTTCTTTTCTTTTGGTGGCGATTTTGGTATGCAGAATGGTACCCATCTATGGCAACTAGCCCTGCAGAAGCGGAAGGAAGGTTGATGTCCCCTGGAGCCTGGGGAAGTGGCTGTCATTCTTCGAGCAATGGGCTATCCTAAGGAGACTCAAATTTATGTTGCTTCCGGACAGGTCTATGGTGGGCACAACAGGATGGCACCACTGAGGAACATGTTCCCAAATCTGGTATGAACTTCTAATTTATTCTAACATAGCTTACTGACTGATCTTATGTCGTGAAGGTGGCTCGTTAATTTTGAACTGTAAAGTAAATTATATCTTAAAACATTATATCATTTCCATTATTTAGAATATTTTACTTGAATGACATGTTGATTTTAGAAATTCTTGTTTGTAATAATTCTAGCTGGGGTTACTTTGGATAACTATATAATCATTTGAAAGCTGAAACTTAGTGGATCATATGGACACTTCTTCACTTTGAATCCTTGTTTCCCCCTCTTGATGGATAGGTTCATTTTGACTGTTCATAACAGGTAACGAAAGAGGAGTTGGCAACTAAGCAGGAGTTGGATAATTTCAGGAAGCATGTGACTAGCTTGGCAGCACTTGACTTCCTGGTTTGCTTGAAGTCTGATGTATTTGTAATGACCCATGGAGGAAACTTTGCTAAACTGATCATAGGGGCACGCAGGTATATGGGTCATCGTCTTAAATCCATAAAACCAGACAAGGGACTTATGTCTAAATCTTTTGGGGACCCTTACTTGGGATGGGCAACCTTTGCCGAAGACGTTGTTGTCACCCACGAAACACGAACTGGATTACCAGAAGAGACCTTCCTTAACTATGACCTGTGGGAGAGAACCCCTGACCCCTTGCATGCAAAGCCTGAACAAGGATATCTGATTGAAAAACTCAACACATTATTGAGGAGCTTCTCCTCCAAAAGCTCGGAGAACATATACCTGTGAGATGAAACTATAAAACTTCTTCTGCACCAAAAGGCTCGAAAGAACGTTGCACGGTGTGATCAAGACAATTAAGGAGGAAAAATTAGGGCATACATCAAACTTTTTGCGGTTTTGTCATGAATGTCAGATAGTTTTCCATGTATCATCAGAATTGTGTAAATTATTAGAGAAACGTGAAAGATGGTTTTCATGTAGTGATTGCTGCTCAAATTATTCCGAGATAGAGGTTCATATAGTTATTGACAGGCACCATTCTTTTAGCACCTAGCACCATTCTTTGAGCTAAGACAAATTAAGCTCAGCCAGTAACCTGTTTTTAGTGTCACCGTTTAACTTCATGGCCCATTATTTGATTCTTCACCGTATGGTCTGATCTGATTTAGTAAAAGTAATATAAATAATCATGCATTAATTAGATGTTTAGCAATATAATTACACAACATTTTGTAAAATTGAAATAATATAATAATAAGTAGAGGTCTGTACATGACAGAACCTAACTAGAATCAACAATCTGTTCAAAAATTTATAATATATATTATATCATTCTTTTCAATTGTTATCTTTGACAAAGATAACTACAAGAGGTGGCGGATTTCCACAAAATAAAGCAATTGTTATCCATTGTTATCTTTGATATATTACAATTGATAACACCTTAGCCAGTTCAAGCTTTAAGAATAAATAATAATTAAAACTGCTAGAGGGTTTGGCGTCATGGCTTTGTGCATTAAGAATAAATAATAATTGATAACACCTTAGCCAGTTCAAGCTACAATTGTTATTAATTTGTTTTCAATTGTTTATTTTATCCTAATTCAAGCTATCCAGGGGGTTTGGCGTCATATATAAAAACTGCTAGAGAACTCTTAGCCAGTTCAAAAGCTGGAAAGAACCCATTTAACGGCTTCACACTTCTGTAAGGGCTATATATTCTTAAACAGCAAACAAAACAAAACAAATTCTCTGTCTCTATATATAATATATCATTCTTTTCAATTGTTATCTTTGACAACTAAATAATTCATAACCTAATTTCCACAAAAATTTAATAAAAGATGAAATATATAAAGAAGAGAGAAGAAGCATATTGGAGAGAGTATGAAAAAGAGAGAGAGAAGTGAGAGATGAATAACTGAAGAAGAGTGAAGAGAATAACTTGTAGAGAAGATAGCAGAGAAGAACCCTAGGGAGAAGAAGATGAAAAGAGTGTCTGATTTTTCTTGTAGAACGCGTGTTCTTTTTTCTCTAGCCGTATAATTAAGCGTGTATTATCTAAAAAAACCGGAGTGTGTGGGTTGTATTAGTTAGTCAGGTAAGGAGAGTATTAAAAGCCCAACCCATATAAAATAGTCAGGTAATTAAATAATATAAGTTGACACCAAACACCTACACATGGACTATTTACTCTTATCCAAAGTCTAATACGGTGCTCGTTTGGTACACAGGACTGTCCTTGGCATGGATTATGCTTAGGGACTATCTTGGCTTGGCTTGGCTTGGCTTGGCTTAGCTTGGTTTGGGTTGGTCTAAGTTGGATAACACTTATCCTGCGTTTGGTGTACGCTTGGACTAGGACTAGATTTTTTTATTTTTTCAAAACTATCTATGTATATGTATATATGTATAAATACATATATTATGTATGTGTACATATGTATTTTATAATATATGTAACATGTATATATGTATATTATAAATAATATAAACATATGTATGTATATATATGTACACATACACATACATGTATATACATGTATATATGTATATTTATATATATATATATATATACATGCATTATACATATATAATATATGTGTATATAGGTGTATATATGTATATAATATATACATGGGTATAATACATACATACATACATATATATATATACATATATATATACATGTGTATACATGTATATATGTATATTACAATATATATATAATACATATATAATGTATATGTGTATATATGTGTGTATATGTATACTATAATACATACATGGGTATAATATATATACACACACATATATGTATATATATGTGTATATATATATGTATTATAATATATAATATATAATATATATATTACATATATACATGTATGTTATTATTATAATATTAATATGTATATGTGTATATGGATATATTTTAATAATAATATACATGTATATATGTATATGTATATTATATATATTATATATGTATATATATATATACATATATGTGTATATATATATATACATATATACATATATTATATATTTATGTATATATACATGTATATATGTATATTATAGTATATGTGTAAGTAAGTTTAATAATAATAATATATGTTATTAATTTTATAATATAACATATGCATTTTATACATTGAGCATTAGGGCTAGCTAATCCTCCCTTTTCACGTGGGATTAGTAGTCCCCTTGAGCCCGTTATTAACAATAACATCTAAGACTAGGATTAGATAAAATAAACATGATACTAAATTTATTCTAACCAGTCCAAGCCAATCCTGTGTACCACGAGCCCTCGGAGCTCTTCTCAGCTAGCTTCATCCTTCAGGAATGAAGTTCCTCTTCCTCTTCAGCTTTCTCTGTTTCTTCCTCGGGCTTCTCAGCCAGAGGTAACCATATCTTCATCATCATCTTCTTCTTCGCTTTGTCAATTATCACTTGCGACTGAGTTTGGCTCTGTATTGACTGTTGAATATAAGCATCATCATTATCTTCATTAACCCAATATTTGTTTAATTGTTTCCATGAGATTCCACTTCAGAATTGTTAATCGCATGTGATACATTTGTTTATTCATACAATATGCATTTTGTGGCCTTCTGCAGCCTAACAGCTTGTGTCTTTTGGGTTTCTGAGCTCAAATGCTTGCTCCCCTCGACCTTGTCAAGGGGCATATTACCCAATTTACAAAACTTTATCCGCAAATTTCATGTAACTGGGAATGCTCTGTGTTTTGTACATGTTATCTATTTTGTTTTTATTTCTTTTCCTTTTTGAATTTTCTTTTTGGTGCTAGAATCTCTGGCATGGTTAATACTATTACAAACTGTTTTGTCTAATCAGAACACGTGATTCACTGTTACTAATTGGTCTTAGCATTTCTTGATAGTGATGATACATCTTATTTGATCATCTCAACATTTTTTGGTTTCGTGATGTGAATTATGTGTCCAAATGATTACTGATTTCAGGGTATCATCACAAGACCATGCTAGCTCCCCACCCAGAGGTTGGAACTCATATGACTCCTTTATCTGGACTATTTCGGAGAAAGAGTTCTTGCAAAGTTCCGACATCATATCTAAGCAGCTTCTTCCTCATGGATATGAGGTATTCATGGAAGATGACAAAAATTTGATTTTCTGCATTAATTTATATGTATGTGAGTGTTTTAGTGTAATTCTTTTTCTCTTCAACGCAGTACGTTGTTGTGGGATTACCTGTTGTATAGGAGAAAATTTCCAGGTGCTTTCGTCAATTCTCTTGGGTTTGATGTAATTGATGAATGGGGGAGGCCGATACCTGACCCAGATAGGTGGCCTTCCTCCAAAGGTGGGAAAGGGTTCACTGAAGTGGCAACAAAAGTACATAGCCTGGGTTTGAAATTTGGAATTCATGTTATGAGAGGAATAAGTACACAGGCAGTAAATGCGAATACTACTATCTTGGACACCACCAAGGTATTTCTACTTAATGCCACCACAACTCAACAATCAACTAATTGCACTGAAGCCTACATCCTAGGATCCTACCATGGCTCTCATTTTCATCATCATTAGATGCCTTGGAGGATGCATCACATATTGTAGTTTATCTTTAACAAAGAATCAGAAAGCACACACAGCATGAGATTTTTTATCTTCAAAAGCACAACTGATGTAATGGCAGAAGTTAAAGACTTGGTACTCAGCACTTGAGCTTTTGTTGTTGTTCCTTATCAGGGGACTGCTTATGAAGAGTCTGGAAGAAAATGGACTGCACAAGATATCGGGATCAAGGAAAGAACTTGTGCATGGATGAATAATGGTTTCATGAGTGTGAATACCGAATTGGGTGCTGGAAAGGCCTTCTTGAGGTCACTCTATCAGCAGTATGCTGAATGGGGTGTTGATTTTGGTAACCTGACTGTGATTAATAGCAATTACTGTGCTTGATACAGTATTATGATTGCATTAGTTATTGACAGCCAACATATCATTGGGATATTTCCCCTGATATTGGCAGCCAAGTCCACACTTTATCCCTTGCTAACTTTGTTATTGGTTGCTTCTCTACCAACACCCCTTGCAGTGAAAAATGACTGTGTGTTTGGTGAAGACATAGATGTACCCGAAATAAGCTTTGTGTCAGAGGTATAATGCTGCTCCCCTCCTCTCTCTCTCACACTCACGCTCACACTAGTAACTTCAGCAATATTGTGGTGGAGAGTGGGTGCTTATACTTAATAAATAATGCATACTTGCCCAGGTTCTGAAGCAACTTGACCGTCCTATACTGTATTCTCTATCTCCTGGAACCAGAGCAACTCCTACAATGGCCAAGGGTATAAGTGGGTTAGTTAACATGTACCGTATAACTGGAGATGATTGGGATTCATGGGGAGATGTTTTAGCTCATTTTGATGTTTCCAGGTGAGAAACCTGTTCTCATTTTAGTTCAGGGTTTCATTCAGTTAAATTCAACTATTCTTTGTATTCTGTGTTTTTACTGAATGTCATGTATAACACAATTCAATTCCATATCAGGGATTTTGCTGCTGCTAATATGATAGGAGCAAACGGCTTACTGGGGAAGTCATGGCCTGACTTAGATATGCTACCCCTGGGATGGCTTAGCAATGCAGGTAATTGGACTTGCATTTTTCTTTCCTTTTTATGGTAATGAATATTTTCTTTTCAATATTCTTTAGACAGAGGAATGAGCTCGATTGATCTATGCCTGATAATGGGTTGTCATCACAATGCATTGGAGTTCCAAAACTGTGTCAGTTCAATATCTAGAAGTAGGAACTAGGTTGTCCATCATAAGGCATGGCAGGGCTATTTATGTCCTGGAAACTTTAGAAGTTAATAAATGCACCTTATTAGTTTGAACTGTTTAAATTCAAGTTCTACAGTTGACGGATGAGAACTATAATTTATGTTTCGTGTGTTGAAAATATTAGGTTCAAATGATGGTCCACACAGATATACTAACCTCGGTTTATGGGAGCAAAGAACACAGGTGCTTACATAAGGAGAAGTGAGTGTTTGTGTCCTTTTCAATTAGCTGAGCAATCTTCTTGACCTAGTGCATTTATTTTAACAGATGACTTTGTGGTCTATGGCCAAATCTCCTCTCATGTTTGGAGGAGATGTGAGAAAGCTGGATGATACCACATATGGTCTCATCACAAATCCAACCTTGCTGGAGATAAATTCTTTTAGCTTAAATAATAAGGAGGTATGTTGAAATATTTAATTCATAAAATCCTAAGAATAAACTTGGTCCTAGTAGCAACATAAAATCTTCTTTTGTTGCATTTACAGTTTCCATACGTTTCAAGTAATTTGAGTGCAAGGGCTTTTAAAAATGATGATCTGGTACACACCTGGCAAGCAAGAAGACATCTGACAGATGCAAAAAGTTCAGACACACATGTTCTTGGTCTCACTACCTGTGCAGATGTGAAAGCAAAGGGTTGGTCTATTCAAGCTGTTGACCAAGATCCTGAACACATCTGCTGGAAGGAAAACTCAAGGAGCAAACGTCGGGCACCTTTTTGCCTAAACAAGAGAGAATCTCTTTTGGCATTGTAATACTTCTTTATCTTTCCCTCATCCATTTGTATTGATCTTATTATGGTTACTTGCACTTTTACAAATGTGATCATTCTTATTTCAATGCCTATATAGAGATGAAGACATAATTGACAAACAGAAATATCAGGGGAAGGTCAATTTATTAGCAAGTGACAAAATGGACCTTTGCTTACATGCTTCCCCTAAACGAAAGCTTACTTCGAAGGAGCTTAAGAGAGGGTTCTTTTCACCTTGTAAATGGGACGCGAACCAGGTATTTCCAGAGTATACAGAAGTGATATCTTGCATACACTATTGAGAGTTTAATCTGAAAGCATAATCTGACATATGAATAAGGATATCTTGCATACACCATAGAGAGTTGTATGGAGCATATTATTCCATGGAGGAATGACTTTTTGCCAGTATTTATCTGATGTATAATCTGACCTGTTTGTTTGTAGACTTGGACATACAATTCCAAGTCATCACAACTTAACCATATCTATGTTCTCCCTGAGAATGCACTTTTTTCTTTAACATCCTGTTTTAAGATCTGTTTTTTATTTTTCCAACAACAAAAAAAAGAGACCCAGCTAAATAAAATGTAAATGACATTTTTTAATCCTACCAGATGTGGGAGTTGAACTCCAATGGAACCTTGGTGAACAGTTATTCTGGGCTATGTGCAACAATAAATTCTGTTGAAGGTAAGAAATTAGAATCTGAGTGTGCCCTTTTGTATGTTGATTCTTTAGTGAATCTTGAAATTATGATTTATATCATGGTTTTAACCTTCAAGTTGATGACCCGTTCAGCTCAAGCCAATTCTCAAGGAGTTCGCTCCTGGATTGCAACTGGACAAAAAGGTTTTTCCACGATTCCCTCAACTCTCTCTTCTTTATCTTTTCAATATAAGTGCAGATTTCTCAATTCTACTTCTGTTTCTGCAATTACAGGACAAATATATGTTGCCTTTTTCAATCTGAACAAAGATTGGGCTACTATAACTGCACAAAAATCAGACTTTGCCAAGGCACTTCCTGGTACAAAATTGAGTAGAGGTTCCTGCAAAGGCACAGAAGCATGGAGCGGACAAGACCTGGGGATTATAGGCCAGACGATTTCATATTCGGTCATACCGCATGGGGCTGCAGTAATTGTCCTGCAGTGCACTTCGAGTGCAGTCTGTATAAACCAAAGCATTTTCGGGCTGTATTTTTGCGTATTGTCCTTCATCTTCTTTCTTTTTCTACTAGTAAATGGGTAAAGGGAGTGGCTTATCCTGTAACCTGTGTGATATGTAGTCCCCAAGGAAGGCAAAAGGTCCTGCAATGATTTTTCTGTTACATAGCCTGCCTTTAACAATGAATGAGAAGAAGAAAACTTCACCAAAAAAAAAAATGAGAAGAAGAAAAAAAGATAATAAGATTCTGGTTCTGACCTTATACGACGTGTCGTCCATTTTCCTTCCTTGTTTTTGATGATATCATGTCTAGTGTAAGCTGCTTGTCCTAGTCTCATAAGCATCATGAGTCTCTGCATTTAGCTTCGATGCATTTGCACGCATTTAAAGAAATACTAACCATTAGATTGATCTGATGAATTTTAATAAGTCTACGTCAGCATATCTTTGCACCCTATCCTGTTTGGTATGCCTCATTATGCCTCACTGGACTGGATTGTGTTAAATAATACTTGAAAACCGTGTTTGGGAATGAAGGGGATTAATTGTATAGTCCATCTATAAAAAAAAAAAACCCCGACTCGCTTGTCTAATACAACGAGGCCGAAATGTGGTTCGTAAAATGGTGAGCGCACTATTTTGAACACACGAGTCTGACCTTTGGCTTGAATCAAAACCCCACCACCACAGACCCAATCCAAACTTGCTGATGAGTCTCTGAATTAACTCTAGTTGCCGCTCCAAGTTGGCTTGGGCCAGTCAAAATAACCAAAAAGTTCAATATCCAATAATATGATAAAACCATTGGCCAAATTGATAGGGAAGGAAGAAGAGCTTTCCTGGTGATGTTTAGAGAGACAGAGAAAGAGCTCAAATCAATGAGTTGGCTCTGTCATCTAGCAAATCTCTGCCAATAAAGACCTCCAACAGTAGAAAGGGGTGGGAAAGCAGATCTAGCTAGCCCAAAGGCTAGTTGAAAGACCCTAAAACAAAACTAGGGAAGAGGAAGAAAAAGAGAGAGAAGAAAACGAGAACAAAAAGAACAGAGAGAGTGAGAAGATTAAATAAAAGAGAGAGGGAAAAGAAGAAGAAAACGCTAGAAAAAAAAACAGAAAAAGAGGGAGAGATTAATAAAATAATTATTTTTCAATTCGACAAAGCATCAAATATAGGTCTTTATTTTACAATCCAACTCCTTAGTCTGACGCAACACTAAACGTAGCTAGGACTTAATCCAGCTTAGGCCAATCCGAACTAATCTAACATAGTTCCAAAATTTAGTCTAATTCATAACAATCCGTCGTACCAACCCACTCCTTATAGTATTATAATTTATGTGTATCTAGTTTCTTTGAAATATAATATTAAAAAATGAAAAATAAATTTCTCAGCAAGCATTCCAACCCAGCCCCTACCTCGCGCCCCCCATCCGGTGCTTTACATGGCCTCCACCACTAACCCCTCTCTCTCCCCTTGCGCCATTCATAGTCCTGTCGTGATGAAAGTTAATATGCCACAACCTCAAGTATTCTAATTGAAAATATTAGATGTGCCTTCCAACTAGTGAGGAAGGTCCATGTGTGTGAGAGATGAATGGGATATGAAGGGTAGGGAAATGGTTGGTTATGAGTATAACCATAGTTATTACTTCCTATTCCAACAAAGTCCGAAGTTATAGATAACGAGTCATCTTCTTGACTTGACAAAGTCCTCTTGCCTCTTTCTCTACGAGTATAGTCATTCCCTATGGCATCAATTCCTGGTCATGCCCGCCTACTGCCATGGTCCTCATCTTGTGTTGCATGCGTGAAGTTTGCCTCACCAATGAAGGGGCTCATAAATTTGGGAGGTGGTCCAACATATCCACCACTACCTCCAGCTCCATTATATATCCTTCATCATTCCCATCTTCGGTGGTAGGTGAGTCTCCTGATCTTGTACTAGAGCTATCATTAGTATCAGGAGGATCTTGTGGTTGTGTAGGATTGGAAGAATGTGGAATTCCAGTGTTTCTTGGTCTTGGGCGCAAAAGTTCTTATTATTGGGATATCTCAATATATTGCCTAAATCATTCATAAAAATGTTGAATTATCGTCCCCGATATTATCGGGATAATATCGGTATATTGACGATAACACCATGGTTAGTTGCTAAAATATCGGTCCTCCAAAAATCAGATATTATCATGATAATATCGCCGATAATATCGACATTTCATACCTTGGTCTGGAGAAATAGGGTTGTTTCGAGAGATTAAAAAAAAAGTGTTTTTGAATGGAAAAATAGAGTGTTTTTTTTTTTGTCATAGTGGAAAAAGAAAGGTAGGTAGGAGCTTTCGAGACAGAAGAAAAAAATTGTTTTTGAATGAAAGAGGAAGAAAAATAGAGAGAAGAAAACAAGAACAAAAAGAACAGAGAGAGAGTGAGAAGATTAAATAAAAGAGAGAGGGAAAATAAGAAGAAAACGCTAGAAAAAAAAAACGAAAACAGAAAGAGAGGGATAGATTAATAAAATAATTATTTCTCAGTTTCGACAAAGCATCAAATATAGGTCTTTATTTTATAATCCAACTCCTTAGTCTGACGCAACACTAAACGTAGCTCAATACTTAATCCAGCTTAAGCCAATCCGAACTAATTCAAGATAGTTCCATAATTTAGTCTAGTTCATAACAGTCCGTCGTACCAAACCACTCCTTATAGTATTATAATTTATGTGTATCTAGTTTTTTTGAAATATAATATTAAAAAATGAAAAATAAATGTCTCAAGCAAGCATTCCAACCCAGCCCCTACCCTCGCCCCCAGCCGGTGCTTTCCATGGCCTCCACCACTAACCCCTCTCTCTCCCCTTTCGCCATTCATAGTCCTATCGTGATGAAAGTTAATTTGCCACAACCTCAAGTATTGTAATTGAAAATATTAGATGTGCCTTCCAACTAGTGAGGAAGGTCCGTGTGTGTGAGAGAGGAAAAGAGAGTGAGGGGCAACGAAATTGGCTGGAGGAGGGGTTGGTTGATGCGATGAGAATTTTCATTATTTATTTATTTTATTTTAAAGGTATTGAATACATATAATTGTCAAACAAAGTAGGGTAAATAAAAAGTTATGCTAAGATACGCTCATATTATTATTCTTCTCCAATATGGAAGTATTTATAAAGAAGTACAACCATAAATAAAATAAGAAATATATCTAAATTACAATAGGAAGTAAATCTCTATTACAATAGGACTAAATAATAATTGGTAAGTAACCAAAATTCTAATGAAATAAAGAACCAAAATCCTAACTAAGTAAGGACTCGCCAAGAATAATAAGATGTGAGTTTTAGTAATAATACAATTATGCTGACTTGAATTTATTAAAATTTATTAAATTACTCGCGGGTAAATTTAGAAGTCGTATATTTATCCACAATTCGTTAAATCTAAGTGATTATAATAATCTAACCCTCAGACGTAACACATCATCAAGCTTTGAGTTAAGGATTTCTTTTATTAAAAAAAAAAACTGAGAGTTATCCTGACGCTAACTCGTTTCCCAACCCAGACCTTCCTCCCCACCACTACCACGCCATTCCTCTTTCTCTCACTTCTCTTCATCTCTCTCTCCATCTCTTATTTGTAGTCATGGATTATATTAGATTTTGGGTCGTGAATTGCCAACACCCACTAGCGGTGGGTGCGGTCCGGTTCGGTCAAATTTTTAGTCTCAAATTGAAATCGGAATCGGACTATTTATCCGGTCCGGTTTGGTCCAAATTTAGGCAAAAAAAATTTCAAAAACCGGCCGGTTCGTTTTACCCTCTTGGTCCTTTCAAAATCCAAGTTTCGGAATTTTGGACCGGATTATTAATTTATTATTTAATTTTTTTTAATTAAAAAATTATAATAAATAACTTATTTTTTTGGCTTAAAAATTAACAAATAATCCAATTCATACATTTAGAAATTTTTTTAAGTTAAACTTGGAAAAATAGTGATTATAACATTTAAAATATAAGATTATATTTTAAAAATTTGTAAAAATAAAAAATTAAAAAAAATTAAAAAAATTAAAAAAAATTAAAAAAAATATGACCGGTCCGGTTCGGTGCGATGTAGTGTAAAACCGGAAAGTGTAAAACTTGGAAAGGGTTGGAACCGGTTCGGTCCAATTTGTTGACTTTTTTGGTCAACCGGTTTTTTTTCCGGTTTTTTTTCACCGGTTTGGTTCGGTGTTCCGATTTTTCCGGTCTCGATGCCCACCCTTAACACCCACTAGCAAAAAGCATTACGGCGTCTATGCTAATGTTTAACGTCGGTTATTAAACCAAAAAAAAAATCTTGATGTATTTGAGGGTTAGATTATTAGATTCAACAAAATACGAGATAAATACACAGCCTTTAAATACAGAATCTCGGAATCTAACCCAAATGGGGCAAAGATAATCATGAATTGCTAGCGGTGAACAAAGATTAAAGCATGATATATAATTAAAGGAAGAAAGATGGGGTTCTGCCACCATTTCCATCTTTCTTTGAGCAATATTTATTTATTCTCCTGATTGATTCGGCTACGTAAGCACACAAGTCACAAGGCTGTAAAATTACTTTATTTTTTAGTGTGCTAGGCTGCTGCATAAAATAGTAATTGAAAATGGTGCATGAACTAACTAGTATTATTAACCCACCATGACCATGAGTATATTCTCTCTGATTTGGTCAATACCAATAGAGAACGGTCAATGGAGATCGTCGTCCATGCTCTATCATGAAGATTGTTTTGTTTGTTTCTCTTTTTTTTTTCCCGTCAATTCAATCGTTTGTATTCTTTGGTATTTGGTATTTGACAGATTATTTATCTAAAAATTATAAAGAATAGAATTGAGAGTTTAGAATAGTTATCTCAAAATTTGAAAATCATAATAATTACAATATCCATTGTAAATAAGTAAATATGTCATGAATAATACACAATAATTTTTGCTATTTCCGCTTATGTTCTTTGTTGAAAAATAAACATTAAGGTGTTTGTAGATGATTTTTTTTTGGGTGACAACTTTTGTTTAACGTTCTCTCTTTTTCTTCTCTATTGCCTAAAACTGAAAAGTTCAATCTTCGACTCATGCGACATTTTTGGAATGTTGGTTACTTCAATTGCAAATTTTCAATCACACAATCGATGTTAATGATTAATGATTAATGATTGAGAAAGACAATATTGAATTTGAACAGAAATTATTATATAGTATTGAAATATAATTATGTTATATAATTCGTTCACATATATTTCACACTTTTAAAATATAATATTAATAAATATTCACTTATATTAATCAAAGAGTTTGAAATGCAGCCAAACGGAAGGAACAAACGTTTCACTTGTATTTCTTTTTTAATAAAAAGTTGACTTTTGTTTTTAGGTAAAAATAAATGAGATGTCGGAGGCCCAAATAATCAACAAAGTAAATCCAATTAAAAAAAAAAATTGTACGATACGGGAGACTTCAGCCTTATAAATATTTGGCGCCTCCTCTCGACTCCAGTCTCTCTAGTCAAGCAGAAGCTTCTTCTATTTTTATTTTTCTTCTCTTTGAAACTTCTGCGGCAGGCAAGGAGGGAAGACGGTGCGCAATTTAAGGATCTCCAATTTACTTGCTCGATATACCTCACCTTAACTACCTCCACGCTCCTCTCTCTCCCTCTCTCTGTCTCTGACATTTCCCGGCCTTTCTTTTCCACTTTCCTTCACTTTCTCTCCATCCAAACCATGAACTCCACCACAATACCAACAACACTTCTTTATTTCTCTCCTTCTCCTGCCGCCTCCACTGAATCTTCATCAAAACGCCAAGCTCACAACCCTAGACACGTCCAATTGAAACACGACAAACGACAAAACGACAGGAATTTCTTATCAAAATCCATAAAATGCACCGTGAATCGCGGTTTTCGGAACCCGACCGCACTGGCTTCTTGCTTAGCCGAGACGGAGGCTCCGCCTTCGAAGGCCGCGGAGCTGGTGGCGGACAAGCTAAAAAGACTCGTTTTGGAATTTAGGTCTCTGGCCGAGCCGATAGACCGCGTGAAGCGGCTATTACACTACGCGGCGAGACTGCCTCTGTACAACGAGTCGACTCGGGAGCCGGAGAGCCGAGTCCCGGGCTGCTCGACTCAGGTCTGGGTCGAGGCCGAGATGGACGAGTTGGGGAGGATGAGGTTCCGAGCCGACAGCGACTCGGAGATCTCTAAGGGGTTCTGCTCGTGCCTGATTTGGATGCTGGACGGCGCGGAGGCGGCGGAGGTTTTGGAGGTCAAGACGCGAGATTTGGAGGACGTGAACGTGGGGGTGTACGGAAAGGTGAATTCGAGAGTGAACACGTGGCACAACGTGTTGTTGGCGATGCAGAGAAAGACTCAAGCTTTGGTTGCGGAGCGAGAGGGGAAGCGGCCGTTGGAGGCTTTGCCTTCTCTGCTTGCGTCCACCAATGAGGTTAGCGGTTAAGCCATTGCTTTCACTATTTTCTTCTTTTCTTTATACGAGTCTAGAAGAACTTGAAGAGAATGGAATTGGACAAATCTGGCCCTGTTTTCCAATAGAAATCAATTGTTTTGCCACTTGGTTTTTTTTCTGGGCAATCAACCCATCAAGCTTTGGAGCTAAAATTATGAAGGGGTGCTTCAGTATCTCCAGAGTTGTGGAATAATGATTGTTATTCCAAAAGAAGGAAAAAAAATGATTGATTTTGTAGTGGGACCAGCGGGGTAAAGAACTTGTAGGAATCAGTTTAGTGGAATAATGCTTGTTGTTCCAAAGAAGAAAATTACTGTGAACGAAAATGGATTCTGTATAGAAAAAGCGATATTATGCGATTGTTTGATGTAACAACAACAGTACATGTAAGTAGACCTGGGCACGGTTCGGGTCGGGTTCAGATTTGGCCGATCCGTGGAGCTGAACTGATGGTAATTTCGGTTTTTTGAAAATGGGGTCAGGTTCAGATGAAAAACCCGAAATTGAGCTAAATCGGAAATGGGCTCGGGTCTTGGGTCGATTCTGCCTTTTGATCAGTTTGGGCTTGGGCCCAATTTTATATTTTCAAAAGCCCAAATTATATTTAATTTCAGCCAAAAAAAAGCCCAAATCGAATTCTCTTTCAGCCAAAACCCTTTTTTGTTGTCAAATTTCCAAAACCTAATAAGTTCTTATTAACAAGCCCAAATCACATTTTCACCTCTCTTTCAAATCCTAAAATTATGCAAATTCAACCTATAAAAATCCATCATTCCAAGCATGCAAATTCAATGTATAAAAGCAAGCAATTACAAAATGAAACTTACAAACCATTACAAAAAATAACTTACAAATAAAGCAAGCAATCCAAATGAAACTTATGAAATATTACAACCCATCACAAAAATACACATAAAGTCTAAAGATATTATCCTTGCAAAAAATCAGCTGCCTCCATTCTTCCAAAAGCCATAACAAAGCAACCTACATCACACTTAAAAGAATTAACACAAAGTTTCACCATAAACAAATCATAATTAAAACAAGATGCAAGAAAAATACCTTCCAACATATCTTCATCATAATAAGGGAGAGTCTTATTCAAATTTGTTGTGGATGTTTTACTCCCCATTTCTACAAAAAATAATATAATAAATCAAACCAATTTGAGGTAGAACACATAAAAATGAGAAAATAATCGGATTCAAATATACTTATACAAATGAAAACATTACTCATTTCAATTGCTTCATAAAACTCCATCTCCTCAATGGTTGGCACATATTGCAATGAAGATATATCTTCGGACCTTATCCAATTTTGAGAGCAAATCAAAGCCTCAACCATCCTAGGAGACAATGAACTTCGAAACGAGTCAATCACTCTCCCACTTGTGCTAAAACAAGACTCCGAAGCTATTGTGGAAGTAGGGATTGCAAGCACATCCTTTGCAATTGATGCCAAAGTAGGATACTTGAGCCCATTTATTCTCCACCACCCTAGTATATCAAACTCCTCATCAATGGATTCAAGTGGATCCAACAAGTACCTATCCACTTCATGTGTTATAACCACATTCTCACTCTCTTGTTGAATTTTTTCCACTTTTCCATCATGGTTTTTCTTTTACGACCTCCAAAAACCAAAGAAGAGTTGGTTTCATTGTTAGTACTACCACCACTCTCATTGGTAGTACTAGTAGCACCCATATTGTTGCTACTAGGCTTATACACTTCATACATATTCATAAGAAGTTGTTTCACCTCAATTGTCTTTTGAGGCACCAATCTATCACAAGTAGGATCATTTTCAAATATTTCTTCAAAGATGTGCTTCAAATTGCGAAGCTTGAATCGGGGGTCAATCACAACTCCTATCATCAAGAATGGGTTCACTTTATGAAGTTCACCCCAATATTTATCATATTTCTTCTTCATTGATGCTGCCATATCATTTAAAAGAGTATCCATGGCTGTCCGTTCTTCAATAGGAATTGTAACATCATATCTATATAACTCCCGAATCTCCCCATCTATGGCAAGCAAGTCATGGAAGGTTGAGTGTGATGTTGGATGCAAAGAAGCTGAAATTTTCAAAGTAACATCATAGAAGGTCTTCAAAAATATCACAAATGTCACGGCTTTTTCCCAATCTTCATCAATAGGTGGACCCACCCTCTTATTAGTCTTAGACTTTCCCTTCCCTTTCCCACTTCCTTCAATTCTCTCATCATCTCCTTCATCTTCCTTGAAGTACATTAAGTAGGAAGAATCGGGATCATCCCCCATTCTATCAAAAGATTTTCGAAATTTCAATGCCGCATCAAGCATCAAATAAGTGGAGTTCCACCTAGTGGGCACATCCATCACCACCAACCCCTTGCACTCTATTTTTTCGATCTCAACACACATTTTGAAGTAACTCAACCGAGAAGGTGAGGACCTCACAAACTTGACCGCATTACGGATTGCCACAATTGAGCTTTCTAATCTCTTCAAACCCTCCTTAACTATCAAGTTGATTATATGAGCACTACACCTCATATGCATGTGAACTCCTCCTAACACACTATTCGAATCTTTCCACCCATTTATCTTCTTCCTCACATATTCAATTGCCTTAGTATTGGCAGCTGCATTATCTCCAGGTAATTGTGAGTATCTTCTCATGTCCCCAATCAACCAAACAATTTTCAAGCAATTCCCCAATGCTCTCCCACTTATGACTATCAATTACACAAAAATTTAGGATCCTTTTGTGCATTTTATAGTCGAAATCCACAAAGTGGGCAGTCAACACCATGTAATTCACATTTTGAACCGATGTCCAAGTATCGGTTGTAAGGCATATTCTATGTGAACGAAGGTCAACTTTCAACTTCTCCTTCATTTTTGTGTACATTTCTAGAAATCTTCTTCCAAGAGTTCTACGAGAGGGTGGATTAAATTGTGGGCATGCAACACTACAAAATTCCCTAAACCCTTCACCCTCCACAAAACTAAAAGGTAGCTCATCTCGAACCACCATCCTAATACAAGCATCCAAACAATCATCTTTGTTAAAATTCCTAGAAACAAGAGCATTACCCTTGGATGCATCAAAACAGATTTTCCTATGCATACAACTCCCTAAATATATATCTTATCCAAAAATCAGATTACAAACAGATTTTCCTATCCAAAGACAGAATTGCAAACAGATTATAAACACAGGACAGAATACAAAAACAGATTACAAAAACATATTACAAAAACAGATTTAATTAGATTTAATTAGATTAGCAGCAACAGCGAATATTTACCTCCATTTAAGCAAAATTTTCCAAACTTTCAAAGCTAGGATTAAGCAACAATGCTTAACAACTGTGAATGAAAAAAAAGGGTTAGGTTACAAACAAGCTTCATTCCTTTCATAAATTCAAACCAAATACCCATTGCTCTAAAAAACATTCCTAAAATTAAAACCAAAAAGACATTTTCAAAATCCTAGACCCAGTTTCATCAATAGCTGAAGAAAGAGCTGTAGATTTCTCTAGGCTAGCCTTTAACGATTCCTGGGTAGCTTTGAGTTTCTCAAAACTTTCAACATCAGCCATTGCGAAAAGAACTATCTATCTAATTATCTATCTATCTATCTTTCTCAGAATCCCCAACAATTAACTGAAATAACTTGTGTCACCTTTTATAGTGCACTAAGATTTTAGAAGTGCAGTACAAAATTCTGTCATGGTTTCTTCTAAACTACTCAAACTTACCAAATCAAATTAAGAGAATAACCATATTCAAAGCAACCCTCAGTTGCAAGATAAACACTACAATACATAAACACAACCATATGATAAAACGGGGAAATCCCAATGTATGAAACAGAGTAAATCGTTTAACATTCAGCCATGATAGTACACATACTCAGTTCATCAATTAAATCAAAAATCAATCTTACCACATATCTAAATCATAATTTCAATGGGAAAAAGTACTCTATACAAATACCATTCTCAACATTCAGCCATGGTAGTATATAAGAATTAATTCATAAATTTTCTTTTTAAAAAAATTACTAAAGTTTGAAGATGTCTGGTTCATAACCATAATGAAATTTTTAATACAACACAGAACTCAGTTCTTCAATTCAATCAAAAATCAATCCTACCACATATCCAAATCATAATTTCAATGAAAAAACAACTCTATATAGATACTATTCTCCTGAAAAAAAATAAAAAATCCTCGTATTATCTGGTTCCAAAAAATCCTCACTAATTGCCCTTTGAACATCTCAACATACCTACTCAAACCTCAATCAGAGGCAATTGGCAGCAACACTTGTGCCCACAGCAACCGCCATCATGTCATATTATAAACACAAATGAAAGACCAAGAAAACAGAGATTCTCTCAACATATATAATTTTCTTGTTGCTTATTGACTAACACCTTAAAAAATATATATATAAATCACGTGTAAACAAAAACCCAAATAGTTATGTATCTGTCAAGAGCCAATCAATATTTCTTTAATTCTAGTCTTGTACCAAAGTCCTTTTGTACTATAAATTATTTATTCTCTCAAAGCAGAGCAAACTTAGCAACTCTTCCAAGAAGCGGAGCGGATCAGGACGTATATGCATCCAACTCTAGCATCATTTGATCAATCGTTCATTAACTTGAAATCCAAACAACTTACAGACAAACAAGCTTCAGACAAGGAAACTACGTGTGAACATAAGCAGGAATATAATACAAAGACAATTCATTAGTTGCACATAATACTAACGAATTTGATCACCTGGCTGAACCTTTGCCAAGTCGTCGGCCTTAAGAACCAGAACTTCAACTTCACCGATGGCCCAAAAACTAAAATTGAAAGCAAAATTAGAAATCGATGTCATATAAAACCCTAAATTCAAAGGAACAGAACCTCAACCACCAAATCAACAAGCCTAATTTAAAAGAAAAAAAACCATATATTTAATTTAGAATAAACCCTAAATTCAAAGGAAGATGATGCTAGAATAAACCATAAATTTAATCACTTTTGACTGATATGAGAGAGGAAGAAATCGGAGGGCTGAAGGATCGCAGGGCTGAAGAATCGGAGGGCTGAAGGATCGCAGGAGAGGAAGAAATCGCAGGGCTGAAGGCGGCGCGATCGAGAGAGAAAGAGAGCTGATGCGGGTCGAGAGAAAGAGACCTGAGGCGGGTCGAGCTAGAGAGAGAGAGAGACCTGAGGCTGAGGCGGGTCGAGCGCAAGAGAGAGAGAGAGCTGAGGCTGAGACGGGTCGAGCTAGAGAGAGAGAGAGGTGAGGCTGGTCGAGCTTGAGAGAGAGAGAGAGGTGAGGCGGGTCGAGCTGAGAGAGAGAGAGAGAGGTGAGGCGCCGATCAAAAACGAAGAGAAGAAGATTGAGGCGCCGAGAGATAGAGAGGTGAGGCGCCGCTCAAAAACGAAGAGAAGAAGATTGAGGCGCCGCTTGGTCTTAGGTCAAAAACGAAGAGAAGGTTTCAGACTGAGTGAGAGAAAGAGAGACTAAGAGAGTAGCGTAAAGGTTACAGCAAAAAAAAAAAATTGCGTAAGGGATCCGATGCAAGCACCCTCACACTTCCTCTTTTTTGGCCAATCACACGAGGCCACGTGTAAATCATATATATATTTAAATATTACCGGTTCGGTTCAGGTCCATCGGTTCTGAAAAAATTAGAACTGAGGGCCGAACCGTTGACCTTCAGTTTCGGTTTAGGTCGAGGTTTGACTTTTTCAGTTTGGTCAAAAAACACTCTTTTTTCGGTTCGATTTGGGTTGGTTTGGATTGGATTTGATCGGTTTATCGGTTTTTATGCCCACCCCTACATGTAAGTAGAGATGTATTATTTTTGTATATTATGTGTGCAAAATTGTTTGTGTAATACTTGGGATCCAACCAGTTGTGTTGAAACATGGGTACTTGAAATTGTGAATTGGATGTTTTCTTCTGGCCTTGAGTTTCTCTGGGTAGATTGTTCTAGCTCTTTTAAGTAATCTGCGAGGAAAGGAAAAAAGAATCAATATTGTCAAGAACATTAAAGGATATGGTAAGATTGTGTGTGATAAGAAATGTGAAATTAGTTGGTCAACCAAAGAAGGAGGAGACAGTTTAGCAGAAAGATAGGTGCAGTGCTAACATGTAATGTTTCTGAAATTTCTCCATCTTTTGATATCTGTTATTAGTAGAATATGAAAGTGAGCTCTGCGATTTTATATTGCTGTGACTGTAGCAGCCTTTCTGCACATATTTACTTGAAATCAAATTCCCTTCAATTACCATAACTATTCAGCACCAATTTTCCCACCCTTCATCACATCAATAAATCCAATAGTCCTATGAAAGCCTCCTATTCTTTCTCTTCTCCACCAAGAGAAATCCTAAGAAATACTGGACACAGGCAACTTCCAGGGACGCATGACGTCCACTGATAGCTTGGGTTTCAAACAGGTTGCCGAGTTTCTCCACATCTGTGGTTCTGACCAAAGCCACCACTTCGCTGACGGAGTTATAAGCATAGACTCTTAACAAAGTAAGTTGTTGTACAGGTACATCATTTTCGATCCTCCAATCGAAGCTCTGACTAGTTGTAGAAGCATCACAGTTTCTATTAACAATGGTGAATTCTCAGGTCCTGTCCTTGTTGAAAGGAAGCAGTGACCACCGGGATTCGGAGGGAGAACAGAGCACAAGCTCCACAGCAAGTTCTAGGGAAGCACAAGGCTAGGAGAGTCCCATTGGGGCTGGAGTTTTCTAAAGATTGCATCCATGACGAGGAAGGAAGCCCAACCTTTGTTTTCTTCTTTCTTTCGCTGAGACTATAATGAGTGGAAACTTATAAGGGGTAAGTTATAAGGGGTTCACTTTATAGCAATCGAGTAGGTGAGGAACCCAAACCCGAATTTAATATCCAGCACCTGAAGTTGGTCCCAAAAATTAAAAAAAGAGGAAAGTTCGAAGTTTGAACAGAAAAAACTCATCGCTCTAAAACCCATAGCTCTGAGAAACCGCTAAGCTTTGAGAAAAGGTTGAAGGCAACTGTTAACGACGGTTGAATGCAACTCCGTTCTCTAAACCCTGAAAAAGTATTTATTTTGAGTGGAAGGGGCAAAGGCGTGGATTCCGAAACAGTGAAGAGGCGAAGCGGTGGAAGGGGAATGAGAGAATCTGTATTCGTTGGAAGTGATAGGTTCCATTTGTGGAGCAAAGTCGCACAAAGACCCCGCACAGACACCTTGCGATTGTTCAATAACCAGCATTTTGTGAGTGATTTATGGAATTTGAGTTTAGGGTTAGAGTAAAGGTTTTTCCCAATTTGTACCATCAATGTTGTTGGATTTGGCATCTCTTCCTTGTGCTTCACTTGCATGTTAATTTTTGCTTGTGTATATGTTAAAAAATGAATGAAAATCAAGTCAATAATATGTAAATAACATGTCAATAATGATATGAATAAGATAATGGTGTTGAATTGGAGGAGACCCTCAAAACCTTCCACATTTGAAGCAGTGCAGAGTGCAGATTATCTCTCTGGCGCTAGAATATACATATATTTTTTGAAATAAATATTATTTCCCTTGTTGCTAAATTTGCCTGTGAAAAATGAGAACATATAATAATAAAGTCATGAATAAAAGTGCAAAGCATTTGAAATAAAGGTTGATCCATGACCATAGTGGCTGACTGAAGAAAAAGCTAGAAAGAAAGAAGGATGTGGCAATGGCTTAGCAAGCAGATAGCAGAGCAGATGCTTTGCTTTGCTTCCTTCCACTATCTTTCTTATTTATTTATTTATTTTGTGTTGTGTATGAGATGACAATAATTGTCATGTGTGTTAAGTGAAGAACTTGCCTAGATTGCACTCACACTCACTCATGCATCAACCATTTATTGGAGTTTGGATCCATAAATAAAACACATGTTATTGGTTGTAATTCACATAATCATTGCATCAACAGGTATTTGCACAAAATTTGTCATAATGCTTTGATGATGTTAAAGCCTGTGATCAGTAATCCTTATGCGCATGTACTTCATAAAATTTGTAATGTGCCTGGTTGACTAGTTGTGTAAATACCAATATGATTGTGCAAATACGTGGTGGTAGTATATGTGTTCACGTTATTTCATCTTGTATTTTAGGAAATGAGATCCAACGTGCAGCTGGTATGGCCAGAATTAGAGTCATATGCATCACGGGTGAACAACTGCTCACATGCAAATTCAACCATAGCTGCAATTCGAGCGAAGTTGAGTGCGGAACAATTAGAACAATTCAAGACATTATGCTTTGGCCATCTTCTGAATATATACAAGATTCAGTTTAGCGGGCAGATTGTGCATGGAGTTGTGTTGGGTCAAGTCGCGGGGTAGGGTGTGAAAGACTTGGATGGACTGAGTTTCTTAATAGGGTGCGACGTTGCTCAGTTTACTGCCAGGATTTCTGTTTGATCACAGGGCTTCGTTTTGGGGAAGTGCCTGAAGTTTCCAGTGGAGAAAGTGCTGAAATTAGACTTCAGAAAAGATATTTTATAGACGAAGGAATTACATGTAATACTTTAGAAGAAGCATTTATGAGGTGCAAAGAGGAAGATGACATCTACAAGCTAGCTCTTGTTTACTTTGCTGAGTTAGTGGTTTTGGGAAGGGACAAGCATTTGAATATCAATGTAAATTACCTGACCCTTGTAGAGGACTTGGATGCGTTCAACAGGTATCCGTGGGGTTCGATGTCCTTTGACAAAACCCAAGACGGTCTATTTTCTGCACCAACAAAGTATACGAAAAGCTTTGAAAATGAAGAGGGAAGAGAGGAGGGGAAAAGTAAGGTAACGGGAACAAGCCGGAAAAAAAGAGATGGTATACTTCTTGCTCCCATTTGTCTTCACAACCACAATCTTAGCTTTGCAATTGCATCTGCTTATTCCCGGCTGTCTTTTTTTCTCTCCCGAGTTTCATCTTTCCTGTATGCACCTTGTTTGCAACAGACAAATTCTTTCCTCAGAATCTCTTTCTTATTTTCCCCCCAAAAGCTGGAATGAAGTCGAATACCAAAGCGAGCCAAGAATGCATATCTATTATAGAAATTATAAACGAGGTCAAGCGAGTCGAACTTCATCCCAACCGCTGGTGTTTCCTCATTTCTTACTTCAGGAATGTAAATCATCCCATTAGATGTTACACAGTCATCACTCTCTAGCTCCAGACATTTTACCCACATATATTTTTGAACTACTTCTATATCACTGCATAGCAAATATTAATTCATTAATCAATCATTACTGCATTACAACATATCAATGCATCCCACTTACACAAAACATTGCCCAAATTGACACAAAAAAGACGCATAGCCTAGCTTGTTTGTAAGAGTCATTATTACACAAAATTTAATAATAGTTACGTCATCTCTTGTGCAATAATTTGGAAAAAATAACATTAGAACCAACATGTTCAACTAAGAACACAAATGTAATTTAAACCAGCAATTACAGAACTTCTCCCAATATCCTCTCCAAATGCTTACTCCTAATGCCATTAAGCCTAAGTTTAGGATCTTTTACCTACATTTCATAATTTCCCACCCCCACCAAAAACAATCAACTAAATATATTGAATATTCATAAGGAAATGACACATTATTGACGGCATAAATGACTCATTATTGATGCCACAAATGACGACTTACCTCTCAAACTCAAGCGGGAGCTCCGAAGTCAGTCAGCTTAAGAGAATGTGGTGGACATTAGAGAAGACTCTTTGGTAGTGGAGACTCCATCTCTACCACAATCGAGGAACAAATGCTGCTGCGACGTCTAGCTACAGAACGAGATATGCTACTTTGCTTTCATCTGGAATCTCGTGTGCTGAACGAAAAAGAGAAGGGGTTTTCACTTGAGCCATAGAATCAAAACAGGGCAATAGCTAGGTAAGAGCCATTAATCGTCATACCGAGGATGTCATAGTATCGCAGGCCTCCCAAGGAGCTGATGACAATGGAGTGACTATAGGGTTTGGGAGCTTTGGATCTTTCTAATTTTAGGTTTGCGTTACATTCAAAAACAAAGGATTGTGTTCTTGAATTTTTCACAGAGAGGGAAATATCTTCAACTGAAGTTGGGTTTCCAACTGGTCAGATTTCAACCCGGTTCTACATGCACCCTCTTTTAAAAACTCACCGTTGGAAATCCAACGGCTCTTACATACCCCTAAAAAAAAATCCCTTATAACTTTCCCCTCATTATAGAAGCACTCGTTTCTGTTTGGCTATGAATTTCTAAACGAAACAGTTAAAATGGTTGGTTGGTCAGATCAGGATCCACATAAGTTGGGCTTCGCAAGGCCGCATGGAAAATCCAAGCTTAATTTGCAACTAGTATGCTTTGTGTGCTTCAAAGAGAGATAAGGATTGAAGATGTCTTTTGCAGCATCCAATCAAAAAAGAATTATTTTATAATTCCGTTTGTTTTCTTGATTACATGAGCACAAGAAGAAAACATGAATCTCCCACTTGAAAAGCAATCAATCCAAAACAAAAGTAACTTTACACTTTGCTTTCCATGGCACAGATGAGATTTGGGCAAACCAATCAAACATGAATAGATCGCATTGAAACACAGTATTTTCCTTTTTAAAGTACCAACTTCTGAAACTTAGCTCAGTTGATCAAGAAAATAAAGTGTGCCGCATTCGAAATTTAGCAGGGTTCACGCAAAAAAGAAAAAAGAAAAAGAAAAAGAAAAATTGAATTTAAAGAGTATCACAACCGTCAACTACCTAGAAGTCAAAAAGCACCACAAACTCAGCAACTCTCACACACACCCCAACACTCCAACTTGCCAGAGGGCCGCATAACATAAAATCAACGGCTCGAGTTAGCTTGCTTCACCAGCTCACCCAATTGCTTCACCATCTGAAAACACCCCACGTAGCGTATTACGCTTTGTTTTTCTTCTGGCTCATCTCGCGACGCCACACTCACAGAACAAATCACTAGAAAAAAACACAACAATAAAACATTTAAAACACTCTTACATCCCACGCACACGCGCACATTCCTTCTCTCACGCCAACTGTTGCCCTTCCCTCTTCTTCGCATGTTCTCGGAGCTCCGGCTCCATTAACGGAGCCCCAGCTCACAGCTCACACCCTTTTCTTTTTCAAAAAACTAAAAAATTTATAACTACTCTTTTTTCGCCTTCCTTTCTCTCTTTTTATTTCAAACATTTCTGGTCATATTTTCTCTTCATTTCCAACTGCGTTCTCAGATCTCGCAAACCGTCGAAGATGGCCAAACCCTGGGGTGGTATCGGCGCCTGGGCCGCCGACTCTGAGCGAGCCGAAGCGGAGGAGCTTGCGGAGGCTGCCCAAGCTGAGTCCCAGAGCTTCCCTAGCCTCAAGGAAGCCGTGAACACAAAGCCCAAGAAGAAGAAGATGAGCCTCTCCGAGTTCAACATGGGGGGCTCTTTCACCCCGTCCGGGCCCGCCGCCTCAAGTCGGGTCGGGCTCACTCCTGAAGAGATGATGCGCCTCCCTACCGGCCCCAAAGAGCGCTCTGCGGACGAAATGCAGTACGGTCGCCTCGGCGGTGGGTTTTCCTCCTACGGCCGCTCCGGTTCGAATCCGGGTCGGGGAAGGGACCGTGACGACGCCGATGGGTCGTGGGGCGGTGGTGGCAGAAGATCCTACGGTGGATTCGAAGACGACCGAAGGGGTTCCTCTTCTAGGGTTTCGGATTTCGATCAACCGTCGAGGGCAGACGAGGTTGACAATTGGGCATTGACCAAGAAGTCTCTTCCTTCTGCAGATTCAGGTCGGCAGAACCGGTATGGCTCGCTCGGCGGTGGTGGTGGCGGTGTGGGTGGTGGCGGTGGCGGTGGCGGTGGCGGTGTGGGTGTTGGCGGACCTTGGTCTAGGGCAGACGAGGTTGATAACTGGGCTGTTGGGAAGAAGCCTGCTCCTGCAAGATCATCCACATTTGGGTCTGGATTTCGCGATTCGGGGCCGGAGCCTGATCGCTGGGCGAGAGGCGGACGCGAGGTGGACAGCGTTGAGAGAGAGCGACCCAGATTGGTTTTGGATCCTCCAAAAGGCGAGTTGAGCGTGAATGAGTCAGTGCAGGTTGTGAAGACCAATAAGCCCAGCCCGTTCGGGGCAGCTCGACCTAGAGAGGAGATTTTGGCCGAGAAGGGGTTGGATTGGAAGAAGTTGGACTCAGAAATTGACGCCAAGAAGACGAGTCGGCCGACGAGTGCGCACTCAAGCAGGCCTTCCAGTGCTCAGTCAAGCCGGTCTGAAGGTCCTGGGCTGCATGGGAGTGAGAATGCGGTGAAGCCGCGGCCCAAAGTGAACCCATTTGGTGATGCCAAGCCAAGGGAAGTTTTGCTGGAGGAGCGAGGTAAAGATTGGCGGAAGATTGATCTCGAGTTGGAGCATCTCAGTGTTGACAGGTCCGTTTTGCATACCTTTTAATCTTCTTGTTTGCCAATTATATTCAGCAGTAATGGTTTGCATTTGTCTGGTGGCTTGATCCTTGTTTTCCTATTAAGAGTAGCCCAAGTGTTCATGCTTAGTATTTACTAATCTGTAATTTAGCGGAAATTATTTGTCTAATCTATGATTTCTTCAAGTGTAATGGGGAACCTATCCGGTGATTAGTGCTTTGCTTACACTAAAAGAGAAAATGTTATATGATATCATGAGGACTGTTCCAAGCATGCCCCATGGGATTTTAAAATCTGATTTTTGAATGTCAAGCTCTATCTTTGTGCTCAATGGTCAAGGATACGTTCAATATGTTGGTTTTCTATAGTAAGCGATATTCTTTTCTTCATAGTGCTTTGAGACATATTTTTCTCTATGCTCGACTTAATTCGTTACTTTGTATGACTGTTTTTGTTTTGTTTTGTTTTTCTTTTTTTATAGTCCCGTCTCACTTGCCATAAGCTGTCTTACTAGTTAATAATTGGGAGAATTCTGCTGGAATTATACCCAACAACTACAAGTGCATGCAAAGAATTAGTTAGTACCGTGTGCCCACCTTTGCTCGTGTATATTGAGTTTATGTTTTGAATGAAAGGGGTATATTGAAATAATTAGATTAATGTACAATTGAAACAATTAGATTATGTTTGGGTTAGTACCTCCTCTTTGGCACATACATAAGGCTACGTTTTTGTCCTATTGTTGTGCATTTGTGTGTCCCCTCTGTGGCGGAGTATATATCCATTATAGACAACTATGCAGAGAGTATGTATGTCTTTTGACTTCTTATGTCATTGTAATTGTATAATTGGGAGTTGTCTGGATGTTATGCTGATACAGCTTGGTTTCTTTTTCTTTGGTGAATGAGTTTCATATTGTCACAAGATACTTGTGAGTTCACTTATTTAATATTCAAAGTTGATAATGATGGACACATCATCAACTCATGTATTTGTATGACTTATCTAAGGCCAACTTATTGGCATGTTTGGAGAGTGGTTTTTCTTGTACTAAAAATGTGGAAAAGTTCAAGTGGCACGTGTATGAATTACCTTTATCCAAGTATGTTGATTGGATTACCTTTTCCAGTAGCATGTAATTTAGCATTGCAAAATGTTTGTGGCATATGAAGCCTGACCAATAAACTCAAGTAATTTGTCTCCTAAGCTGTAGGCAAACTATTTATTTTCAATTTTCTTTGGTTTCTAAATTTGGTGGTGCTTATATGTGACCTGTGTTTGTCCTATGGAAGTTTGCGTTCTTGATCTCTTAGCCTTTTGTGCAGATCCGAAACAGAAGAGGAAAGGAAATTAAAGGAAGAAATTGATCATCTAAAGAAGGAACTTGAGAAAGAATCTCCGGATAAAACGAACAGCGAAACTGGGCAAGAGTCTGGTGGCGACCAGGCAAGTCTACACGATATAGTACTTCAGAAGGAAAGGGAATTGGAGACACTGATCCACGATTTGGATGACAAAGTTCGCTTTGGTCAGAAGGCCATCGATAGACCTGGATCTGGGGCAGGCAGGCCTGGGTCTGGAGCAGGCAGGCCTGGGTCTGGAGCAGGTAGGGCTGGTAGCTTTCTTGACAGGATACCCTCTCAATCTGGGTCATTTGAAGATTCTAGAAGTACGGAATTCATCGATAGGCCTCACTCACATGGCAAAGGAGATGCGTGGACAAGGCCTTTTGATGACAGAAGGTCATTTCAAGGTGGCAGGGAAAGAGGATTTCTGGGGAACAGAGACATGGGCAGGTGAGGATAATGTGTTTCTTCTCTTTCCTTTTTACAGTCATAGGGAGGAAGTAAACTTGATCTGTTATGCTTTACTATGTATGTATTCTCCACTAGTTTACCTTAAATTTTTCCCTTCGTAGTCGGCAAAATATGGTACTTTTGGAACTAAAGTTTGGTTGTGAATGCCTCAAAATGCATATGATGTATTGGCTCTTGTTGTTTGGCAGGGCAAGATCAAGAGAAAGATGGTGAGAAAGTGTGCTGTTTCTATGGATTCATTGAATTGCCTTCTACTTTTGACAACCAGAACCAAATAATATTTTGCCTCACTCTTTTTGTTTTCTTCATTTTGCTCTTGGAAATGGAGCAAGCATTATTGATTACCGGCACTGGGAACTCTTGCCTAGATCTATTGTTACATCTTGAAACTATGTAAAATTGCAAATTACTTCTTTTTTTTTCCTTCTTTTGTCTGTTTCATATGAAGGAGCCTTGTATTGCTCTTAGGATCCACTTTTACTGAACACTATGGGACTCATTAGTCTATTTTTGTGACAATTGTCTGGGTGTTATACGGATAATTTGGTTCTATTGTGCATGATGCTCTCTCTCTCTCTCTCTCTCTCTCTCTCTCTCTCTCTCTCTCTCTCTCTCTCGTTGTGAATGCTTAACATTGTAAATCCTACGGAAAGTAGAAGAAAATTTACACAAATGAATCTTCGACTTTTGCCAATAGGCTATAACAAATCTAAGTTTACTAGGTCAAATCCTGATTAATAGGTGGTACCAAACCAATCCCACAACTTGAAATGAGCAGAATGAGAAAAATACTTGTGTGTGTCAGTCTCATAAGCATAACCTCTTTCAATGACATCGAGGTTTCCCGATTGGTGGGAAGAAAAATACTTGGTGGGTTTGAATAAATTCAAACAACCCATGTGGCGCAGTCTAAATCGTTGGATCTTTCCCAGCAATATCCTTTTGCGGCTCCCCTCAATTCGGACGCTAGCTTTCTACGTTGTTTATGTTACGTGGAAGACCAAATCAAATGAAACCCAATCATGTTTATGATGATGATGATACCACAATGCCTTTGTTTTTTTATTTCTTATGGTTCATTTGTCACATTCAGCTAGCAGCCCAGTTGACCTAAAATATATATAAAGCCTAAAACCAGCTACTTTTCTTCCACAATTAACCACAAAGAGAAGCACAACTTCTGCAGAAACCACCATCACCTATTGATCAAGGTAAAGTTTCAGCCCCATCTTTTTTCCTTGTGAATGATATGAAGATGTTTGGGGCTGTTGAAAATTGACCCAGGCAGCTAGACTCTTGGGGTGTCGGCCGGGCTTTGAGAATAGAATTTTGGCCGGGCTGGAGTCTTGCAGAAAGGCCGCCGAGATTTGAAGAGCTTGAGCGGCCAGGTTGTGTTAAAAATGCGGCCAGGTTTCAAATGAAATAGTTGCGGCCGAGGTTTTTTGGAATATTAGAACTATGCGGCTGAAGTCTGTAGGTGTAGTGCAAGTCAGGTTGGAGGGTTTCAAAGTTAAAGTCTAATATATATATTATATACATATATATGAATTATAAAACCCAAGTTGCTGGCCAGCCACATATACACTAATGTTCATGCATGTAAAAATTCATGCTTGGTGCGGCCAACTTCAATAACCAAGGGTCCCACGTGTGCAATTTAACATATATGCGACTGAGGGGTTTGCATATATGCGGCTGGGCAGATCTGAAAGGTCTTGGAAGTGGTGGGGCAGGTTTGGAAAAATGCGGTCGGACTTTTTTGTTGCCCAAGGAAATGCGCCCAGTTTTTCTCGAATAGATGCGGCCGGATACTTTGCTATTGATGCCCAGTTTTTGGCGGCCGAAAGACCACAAGTTTTTGGGCAGGAATCTTGGGGGTTTTCGTGGAAGCTAAAGTTTGTAGGTATTGTGCAAAGTCGGCCGAAGGTTTTGAAGGTTTAAATCTAATATCATCCAATATATATATATATATATAAAAGGATTCATGTTTTGTGCATGTAAAATTGCATATGCTATGCGGCCAACTTCAATAACCAGGGTCCCACATGTGTAAATTAATATGTGAATATATATATATATATTACAAAGTGAAAGCAAATCGTGGGAACCAAATTCAAAGCCATCATTATATGGTTTGCTTATATATATATATATATATATATATATATATATATATATATATATATATATATATAATAAGTTGGCTAGAAAGGTGCGGCCGGAGGCATTGGAGTTTTACAAAAAGAAACAATGCAAGTGCGGCCAAGGTGCGGCTCGAGCGGGTTGAAGAGTTTGTTATTAAATTAACAGATTGCAAGTGGTGGAGTTTGAAGACAGGAAGACATTAATATTGGGAAGATTTCCAAGATATCGAATGGTTCATGCCTAGAGCTCCGGAAGGCATTAATATTGGGAAGATTTCCAAGACATCTGGTAGTTCGCGTCTAGAGCTCGGAAGGCATTAACATCGGAAGGATTTTCAAGACAGAAGTTAATTGATTGGCCAAACCCATGAGCTGAGGAGCTCTATAAATTGGTCATCAGAAGAAGAAGAGAAGAGGACCTCCGACTCAACACACAAAATCTATCTTTTTATCCTGACTTTTCAATTCATAGTCTAGAATTTTATCTTTCAAGCTTTTCAGATTATCCAAGTTCTTCGTTTTCCTAGTGTAAGATTTACATTCTTGCAATTTAATTTCAATTGTCTTTACATTCAAGTTTAATTCAAGTCTTTATCGCTTTAATCTATTTTATCGCATTTACATTCCTGTCATTTCCTTTACTGTGTTTACATTTCTCGCACTTAGATTTCTGTCTTTTCGTTTATTGCATTTACATTCGCTGCACTTATCACAAAAATCCTAAAAATAGTCATACAAAGCTCAATCACCCTTGACCTCAAGGAAGAAAAAGAACCTAGGCCAAGAGGAGGTTCCTTGCTTGATCGATCAATCGTTTGATCAAGAAGTCAGAAGCGCGAACACACTCACACAATCTTTCCATCCAAGCCATCAAGTGGTTTGGTGGTGGCACGCCTACACATCTCAAGAGAAGAAGGACCAAAAACTCCTTCCGTCGGCCTACCCGGCCGAAAAGAGGGAAACATAAACACCCGACGAGGAACACGGAGGACCGAAAAAGAATTTGAAGAATTTAGACTTCATTCGGAATCAGAGTCAAGCATGGCTGGTTCACTTCCTACAAGTTCTCAGCCACAAGATGTTCCGAACAATCAGCAAGGCCAAAATGGCCTTGGCCGAAATGCGGCCGTCGATCTTGACCACGTGCTGGTCGAAGATGTTATGGAAGCCGCCGAAGGACCAGTCTTGAGGCCAAGTTTGGCCACATCTTTGGAACTCCAACAACTCTCTCGTACGATAGAAATCATGGCTCAAACCATGGCCACTCAAAATGCTCAGATCAATAAGAGGTTTAACCGATTGCTAGGCCAACAAAATGGCCAAAATGGAAATCAGGCGGCAAATGGAGTGCCAGTGCAGGGCTTCAAGTGGAGGCCCAACCAAATATTTTTGGGGCGAATCCGCCTCAACCAAATGCACCGGTTGGGGGCAACCCAGCTCCGCAGTCAATGTTCTGCCGATGGGTAATAACCCATATGCGGCGGCCAATCAATTTCAAGGACTCCAAGGTACAACCAATTCCGCCCACAAGTTCACAAGGGGGCAGGGGTCAATTTCGCTGGACCCCATATAAACCAATTCGCTGGAGTCGGTGGATGGAATAATCTTGGTGGGAATAATCCATTACTAGGAAATCAAGCAATCGACCGAGGAGCGGTCGAGCAAATGATCCAAGATATGGTGCCCCATGCTAGAAGAATTGGTAGACCTGCTCTCCGGAGGCCATATCCTCGGAGCACTTTGATCAGGAGGAATTTCCACGAAGATTCAAAGTTCCAGATTTTGCATTATTTTCAGGAGATGGACTCCAGTCAACCGTGGAGCATATTGGTCAGTTCACTGCTCAATGTGCTGAAATTCGGACATCGCGAGGTCTTGAAATTAAGGCTATTCCCGAGCACCCTCACGGGGGCTGCTTTCTCATGGTATGTCAAACTTCCTCAAAACTCCTGTTCCAATTGGCAGACCATGGAGCAAATCTTCCATGAACAATTTTTTATCGGCCGGAACCAGATGTGTCAATGGCCGACTTGGCCAAGATGCGCCAAGGAAAAAATGAGTCCGTCCAAGAATACTTGGGGAAATTCAGAGAAGCAAGGGCTAGATGTACAGTCAACATGCCTGAACATGAGTTTGCAAAGTTGGCTCAAGGTGGGTTGTTGCTCGATCTCTGGAAGAAGTTCCGAGGGTCCTGAATTTCGCGATATTTATGACCTTCTACTTCGAGTGGATCGATATGAAGCTCTTTTAAAAGAGGAACAACAAAAGAATCGGCCGACATCTCGGCCAACTTTTTATAGAGATCTACCAAAACCTTCCCCATCTAGAACCACGGCTGTCCACGCGGTGGATGTCGAAAATGTGGACTCGAATGAAGCAGACGATGAAGTTTTCCTAGAAGAGGAAGAAGAGTCGACCGGGGTAAACTTGGCTGAAATTGTTGCCAGCGAACCACGCGTATGTAAGGCTTTGTCCAGAGCCTCCAAGGATCAGAGGCCGACAACGGTCCAGATTTCTAAGTTTAGCGGAACTTCTCAAAAGGGAGTCAGAACCAAGTCCTATACCTTTGACATTTCGAAGGCCGAACTAATCTTCGACCAACTTTTAAAAGAAAAGATGATAAAATTGCCAAATGGTCATGATATTCCATCGGCTAATGAACTTAGAAACAAGACTTTTTGCAAATGGCACAATGTATGGTCTCACGCGACTAACAATTGCCTTGTTTTTTGGAATGTCGTGCATGATCTCATTGATCGAAAGATCTTGAAATTTCCAGAGAAAGCTGCGATGGGTGTTGATCAGAATCCATTCCCAAGTGCTCAGGCCAACATGGTGAATGCCAACTTCCCAAGGCCAGATCAACCTCGACCAAGATTAGACTTGGGTGGCTCCGGAAAGGCAGCAATGAGAGAAAAGCAAGGGAGAACTTGATGGATCCTAGGGCGAAGGGTAAGGCCAAAATGCATCCAGAAGTGACAAAGGCTCTAGATGAGAAAATGTCAATTATGGAAGAACCTCCCAAGGCTATTGTGCTATGCAGCCGATGTCAATGTGAGGTCTTAGTGGAGGTAGTTCTACCAAAACCCAAGGAGTCTGCCAGGGAACCGACTAAGGAGATGATCAAGGATCAAGCCTAGCAGGTAGACCAAGAAGCGCTGGGAAAAACATGATCAAAAGTTCGGCCGGGAATTACGGTCCATATAGCCCAAGGGGCATGATGGAGACTAGGCCGAACAAACGGCCATTACATGAGTACCAAGATAGGTACGAAAGGCCGCGATATCAGCCTAAGAGAAGAAATCATCAGATACCACTCAAGTATGAAGATGTTGATCCGCTGAACCCAAGCCAAGATAAAAATAGAAGCATGTGGGTTTCGGTGGGAGAAGGAAAGAATCGAGATGTGGCCTATGTGTCAAGACCTCGCCCATCTGATGGTAGTGGTGTCCCAACTTTCAAGATGCCAAACACAAAGGCAGGACAATGGTATAGGAGTAGAGGTTCGAAGTTGCCTCCGATACCATTGAGCAAAACTGAGACAAGAAGGGCTCAGAGACAATATGCTGCCACTTGTAAAGCGGAGTTTGAGTGGGAGGACGAGAGGCAAGCCCAACTTAACCGATTGGTCGACCTTCGAGAGAAGCTTCGACTAGAAGAGTTGGAGTTCGCCAAAGCTGATGCCGTGGCTTCGTTAGAGGCAGCATCGGCCGAGGATATGAAAATACATCGACAATGGGTGAATGGTCAAGTTGTGGTGACAGCCTTAAATGAGCCAATGTTGGAGTTGGAGGCTCATTTGACCGGAGCTTTTGAAGCAAACAATCTCAAGGCGGAATCTAGCAAGCCAATGAAAGTGTTGGACGATGGACCATCAAAAGTTGAGAAGTTTAAAAAGATTCAACCCAAGGCCAATCCTTCGAACTCCAGGAAGCAAAAACCAATTAAAGTGGTGTCACCACCCGAGGTCGAGGAAGAAAAAGAGAACAACCGTGAAATGGTTGAGGATGTCAGAGGAGAACCCCAGATGACGGAAAATAAACTGACAGCGGAGGAGGACCAAGTCATGGTGGATGTCCAAACATCCGTAGTGGAAGAAAAGGCCGAACCAACGGCCGACGTAGAAACCGAAGAGACTTCAGAAAACCTAGGGGGCGCTTTGGCCAATGATGAAGAACTTTATGGGGAGAATGAAGAGTATGGTGATGACGAGTATTTTGAAGACCTCCAGAAGAAGCTATGGAGCAACTGGCTAATGAGTGTAGGGAAGAGATTACCAAGTTGGAGAGTGAATTGAAGACAAGTAAGACCAAGGTGAGGTTTGGGGACTTCGACGAGGTCGATGCTATGGTGGTCACACTTCCACTATTTTTCGAAGCTCAGCCAGGTCAACCAAACTCCATGGATGGAGATGTTTTTGACGAAGTCGAGTCCATGGTTCAGATGGGAGAACCAAAGGAAATCGAGAGAATTCGGGAGACTCCGAAGGCAGAGGTAGCTCAACCTCAAATTGTGATACCGGGAGCGGAGAAGAAAATGCCAGAGAAAGTGTGCTTTGAAATGCCCACCAAGAAGATGTCTTCCCATCTTAAACCTTTATACGTAAATGCTCACTTTGATGGGGTTCCAGGAAGCAGAGTTCAAGTTGATACGGGAGCCACGTGAATATCCTCCCAGCTTCAGTGATGAGGAAATTAAAGAAAAGCTCAGAAGAATTAATTCTGACTGAGACGACGGTTAGTGGTTTTGTGGGAGACACCACGGTATCAAAAGGAATCATCCCACTCCAAGTCAGAGTAGGGGAAAAGGTCAGGGTGACAGCTTTCTTCGTTGTGGAAACAACGGCTCACTTTACTGCATTGTTAGGACGAGATTGGATTCATGGAAATATGTGTGTCCCTTCCTCGCTCCATCAAACTCTGCAGTTTTGGCATGAGGATAGGAGTGTGGAATTGGTTCGGGCCGACTCACGGCCTTTCATGGCTTCAGCCAACACGGTGGACGCCAGGTTTTACGAGGATGATCTTGGTCCTCTTTATTTTACAGGGTCAGGATGTGAACGGCCGACCTACGGGAGTCTCGGCCAAGAAGTTGATAGACTTGGGGGCACACGATGCCCAAGCAGATGGGGAGCGCCCCACGATGTCTGATTTTTTCTCTCTTAATGATTGATACAACCATGAAAGGAGAGAATAGAGCCGCGGTGGAAGACACATTGAGACGGCTATATGGTTTTTGGGCCGAGAGAGCGGCCGAGCATGGGTCCATCGCTCATTTGGTGGAATTCCTCAACGAAGGCCCTGAAGATGATGCGCTCGAAATTGAGGAAGTGGAGTTGGCACCAACCCAGATGGATGATTCAAAGGCGGAAGTCCAAGACCCTTTGTTGGAAATCAACTTGGGGACGGAAGACAATCGTCGGCCAATCTACATCAGTGGTCTGTTGGAGCCAGAACTTCGGGTCAAGATGGAAGAGCTTTTAAAAGAATTCAAGGATTGCTTTGCTTGGGATTACACTGAGATGCCTGGACTAAGTCGTGATTTGGTTGAGCATCGCTTGCCGACAACGGAGGATTTCAAGCCCTTCAAGCAGCCACCTCGCCGAATGTCGGCGGAAGTAGAATTACAGGTCAAGGAAGAGATTGTAAGGCTTGTTAAAGCCAAATTTATTAGGCCAGCAAGATATGTGGAGCAATAAGAATTTGTGTTGATTTTCGTAACCTTAATCTTGCAACTCCCAAAGATGAATATCCCATGCCTATGGCAGACCTCTTGGTTGATGGGGCGGCCAAGCATGAAATTTTATCCTTCATGGATGGACACTCTGGCTATAACCAAATTTTCATAGCCGAGGAAGATATTCACAAGACAGCCTTTAGATGTCCTGGTTCCATTGGAACCTTTGAGTATGTCGTGATGCCTTTTGGCCTAAAGAATGCCGGAGCCACATATCAACAGGCAATGAATGCCATCTTCCATGACATGATCGATCGAAACTTAGAAGTTTATATCGATGATGTGGTGGTGAAGTCGGAATCGAAACCAGGCCATTTGAGTGACCTTCGGTTAGCCTTCGAGAGAATGCGAAAGCATCAATTGAAGATGAACCCAAATAAATGTGCCTTTGGAGTTTCTGCGGGAATTTCCTAGGATTTTTGGTACATCAAAGGGGGATCGAAATTGATAAAAATAAGGCTAAGGCCATCATTGATGCACCGCCCCCGAAGAACAAGAAAGGATTGCAAAGTTTGCTGGGCCAAATAAACTTCCTCCGAAGGTTTATAGCTAATTCCGCCGGAAAGGTCGAGCCTTTTTCATCTTTGCTAAAACTCAAGGATGAGGAGAAATTTCGGTGGGAAGAAGTTCACCAAAAGGCATTTGATTCCATTAAAGAGTATTTGACCAAGCCACCGGTGCTAATCCCGCCAAAACGAGGCCGACCTCTGAAGTTATATATTTCGGCCGAGAGAATTCCATCGGGAGTCTTTTAGCCCAAGACAATGATGAGAAAAAGGAGCAAGCAGTGTACTACCTAAGCCGAATTCTAACGGCCATCGAGAGAAAATATTCACCGGTGGAGAAACTTTGTTTAGCCTTATACTTCACCGCGACCAAGTTAAGGCACTATATGTTGCCTTCCGTGGTGCATATAATCGCCAAGACTGATTTGATCAAGTACATGCTCACTCGGCCAATCATTAGAGGGCGGATTGGAAAATGGACGATGGCATTGGCAGAATTCACCTTCCGATACGTACCTCAGCAAGCCGTCAAGGGGCAAGCTTTGGCTGATTTATTGGCCTCTCACCCTTGTGTTGAAATAGAAGACATGGACTTCTTCAAAGTCGACATGGTAAGTTTATTCCCATGGCGTCTCTATTTTGACGGATCTCGAACATCAAATATGGATTCCGAACTCGTTATTCAGGTGTCATCATTGAATCACCCCAAGGATTCCGAACTCGTTATTCATTTCAATTAGACTTTGATTGTACCAACAATCAGGCCGAATATGAGGCCTTGATCATTGGGTTGGAGATTTTGAGAGAACTTGGAATAAATAATGTGTCAATCATGGGGGATTCGATGTTGGTTCTGAAACAACTATCCGGCGACTATAAGGTAACCAGTCAAGCATTGCTTGGCTATCATGCCTTGGCTAGCCAGCTAATAAAAGGTTTTGATGAAGTGAGACTCGCTCATCTACCGAGAGAGCACAACTCACAGGCCAATGCAATGGCCCAGTTGGCTTATGGGGTTCAGATCTCTGAAGGGCTTTCTGAGGAGTTATTCAAAGTTGAAAAACGGTCGTTACCCTCAGTTTTTGAAAGAGGAATACCAATGGAGGTGATGGCATTGACTGTAACTCCAGATGACTGGAGACACGACATCGTGGAGTATCTGAAATGTCCAAGTGGTCCGCATTGCCGGCAGATTCGGCAACGGGCCATGGGTTTTGTGCTCAGAGATGAAGAGCTTTTTCGTATTGGCTCTGGACGACCTACTCATGAAATGTTTGGGAAAGATTGATCATATGGTGTTTATGACGGAGGTTCATGAGGGAATATGCGGAGCTCATCAGGCAGGCATCAAGATGAGATGGTTGCTAAGGAGGCATGGGTATTATTGGCCAACCATCCTAAAGGATTGCATTGATTACGCCAAAGGATGCCAAGGTTGTCAAAGGCATGGTCCAGTTCAGCATGTTCCGGCGGGACCCATGAATCCTATTGTGAAGGCTTGGCCTTTCAAGGGTTGGGCGATGGATGTGATTGGCCAAATCCACCCAAAATCATCTAAGGGTCACAAGTTCATTTTAGTGGCCACAGACTTCTTTACAAAATGGGTAGAGGCCGTACCACTCAAGCAAGTTACCCAAGCTGAAGTGATAGAGTTTATTGAGAAGTCTATCATCCATCGATTTGGATTACCAGAGTCTATCATGACTGACCGAGGAACGGCTTTCGTGGGAGAAGCTCGAAGCAGCCGCAAAAAATTGGGGAGTTAGGATGGTTCAGTCCACCCCATACAATCCTCAGTCAAATGGTCAAGCTGAGGCCAGCAACAAAGTGATAAAAGGGATTTTGGAAAAAATGATTGAGAAAAATCCTAAAGAATGGTATTCTCTCCTCTCCAATACCCTTTGGGCATACAGGACCTCTAAAAGGTCCGGCACGGGGACGACACCATTCGCACTCACATACGGCCATGACGCCGTCTTACCTCTCGAGATTTCTGTAAAATCTTTAAGGGTGGCTCGCCATGCTGAATGGAGTGAGGATGAGTATAATCAGGCGATGGCTCAAGAGCTGGATGATCTCGACGAAGTTCGACTTGAGGCTTTGGATAATTTAAAAGCCCAAAAAGAAAAGGTGGCCAGGGCGTATGATAAGAAGACTAAAGCCAAGAGTTTCGGAGTTGGAGATTTAGTATGGAAAACTATTCTCCCATTAGGAACGAAAGATCGTAGTTTTGGTAAATGGTCTCCAACCTGGGAAAGACCTTTCCTCATCAACCAAGTTTTAGGAAAATGAGCATATAGGTTGAGTTATGAGAGTGGTCGTCTCCATGATTCACCTATTAATGGCCGTTTTTTGAAGAAATATTACCCGACGGCTTGGGAAATGATGGAGAGGTAGTCCGCCGCAAAGAAACATCTCATAATAAAACAATGACTTTTATTGAAAGACCGGGCCCCATAAAAAGATTCTTTCCACAAGATACACAAAGGTCTACTACAAAATGGGGCCAGGTAATGGCCTAAGCATCTACCAAAGGTTTGAAAATTAAGCTAGATCTACTGCATATGGTGACCAAGTGAAAAAGAACTAGCTAAGTACAAAATGGGTCATCCAATGGCCAAGTGTGAGCCTAGGCATCAGGGAAAAGAGTGCGAAGGGCAGTCCTGAAGTTCTCCACCGCTGCGTCTTCGAATCGACAAGGTAGATTGGAGGGTCAGCTTCTTCTCTCGGTATGCTCCCACGGCTACCGCATCCTGTCGAAGTTGAGCTTCGAGAGGCCTACTGCTCTGGACAATCTCGGAGACTTTGGCAACAATGGCGGCTTTCTTCTCCTGAAGCTGCCCTCACTTGCTCATCAATATCTGCAGCCTCCTGTCGCACCCTGGCGGGCAATCTCGATTTCCTTCCTCATGGCTGCATTCCGTGAGGTAATTCGCTGCTCCAAATCTTGGCCCATCCTTTGCTCCTCCAGAAGAGAACGGCGACGGGAGACAAACTTCTCTACTTGACCAAAGAGATAAATAATCATAGTGCCCGAGCATGGGTCTAAAAAGAAGCCGGAGTTCGCCAAGGTCTCAATGGCAGTCTTGAGCTTGTCCCTCTCATCCTTGTCCTCTAAGGACATGAGGTCCCTATCTCTCTATGACCGAAGTAGGGCCTCCGCCCCTGAATCCTGGTAGGGCCCCGGTCATAGTGGAAAAAGTGGCAAGGCGAGTAGACGCCTCCGCCGAAGATATAGATGCATCCCACTGATCGAGGAAGTCAAAAACGTCACCAGAGGGCTGCGAGAAAATTGGGCATTATGTTTTCAAGTAAGGGAAGTAAGTTGCATATGTATATATGTATGCATTTCTTGTTTTCATACCTGATTCAGGGGATGATTGAGGTGCTTCTTCGTGGGGGACCATGGTCAAGCTCCCACTATCCACCGCCGATGGATTTATGGTAATCTCGGCGGGAGTAAAGGACGAAGATTCTCCAACCTAGCAAAAGGGTATGAGGGTTAAAATAATGGCGCATATATTTGAAATAAGCATGAAAGTGTCGAGGCTTACCTCGAGTTGGAGTTCCGGACGGAGTAGCGTCGACCACTAAGGCAGGAGCTACCGAGGTTAGCATAAAGATGGGCTCAGGTGGTGCACTTCCGTCGGTGGGGAAAATGGGTTGAAATTCGACCTCAGTGGCTGCGGTGTCGGCGGAAGAAAGTTCAGGGCCAGAAATGGGCCACTGACATGTTCGAATATTGGAAATAAGAAGTTGCGAGCAAATATAGAAGAAATTTTGAAAATAAGAAATTTCAATGAACCTGGGAGTTTGGAACGTGTGGGAAGTCTTCCTCTCAGTTCAGTCACGTGCTCCAGGGCGTGATCATCGGGCATGGGAATAATCTCGTGTGACCCTGTGGAAACCTCTTCCAGGTGTCCAATGGAATTGACCTCGGTCGACTAAGTTTGAAAATGTATTAAGCATAAAAGAAGTGAAAGGAAATTCAAAAGGCTAAGGAGATGAAGCTACCTCATCCTCGCCCACTGAAGTCATGACTTGCACCCTAATTTTTGTCTCAGGTGCGGAAGGTTGAGTTTCCTATATTTTTGGGCGTAGAAGTGAGTTTGGGCCAGGAGAATTAATAAATGAAAGTACACAGAGATATAAGCTTACCAAGGTGACGGGCAGAGTAGTGGCCGATTGCACGGCCTCAATCAAATGAGAAGGAGAAGGTTGCTCCGCCAGCCTGGGAACCTGCAACAAGTTTAGTTTTTTTTTATAAAAAAAAAAAAAAAAAAAAAAAGGGTGCGCGGAGCTTTTCTAGGCCGAAGAAATGATTGTGGGGGCACAATATTTCCGCGGGGGTATCTGCTAAAAATTAGGAGGTTTATTTCTCTTAGAGATACCCATTAAAAATTCAAAAGGATGGAAATGCAAATCTTCAGAAAGGCAAAAGTAATCATGGAGAGTAGTTTACCTTGGACGGGGGCGTTGGGCCTTTTCTCACCCCGCCCAGGATTAGCATCGGCGGGATTGATGGAGCTCTCTCTCTCAATAATGTCGGCGGGAGGTTTTTCCTTCCCAGCGGTGTCAGCTGTGAGAATTGAAAGGTTAGAAAATAAGAAGATAGCCAAAATTAAAATGAGAAAACGTGTGGATATTTTACCTTTTGCTTGGGCATTCTTCCTCTCTTTCTCTTGCTGGTAGGCTAATGAGCATGGGCAATGCCTGAAGATTCTACCTTCAATCTCCGAACATGGTTGAGAAAACCAATCGGCCGACATCTCTTTCCACCAATCGATAAAAATATTGGAGTCACCAAATCGGGGATCTCTAATCGGAATGCTAAAGGAATTCACCAAGTCTTGGTTGAAATTCGTCAAGGCGGTGACTTCTTTTGCATCCTTGAATTCCGCCCGCCAAGAAGAAAGCAGGTTGACGGAATCCATGGGCGGAATCGGGATGCTCTGAATGAAGCCTAGTTGGTAGCCGGCGGCAGCGGGATAATAAAGTTCACCACCGCAATGATAATTGCCACCTTTGTTCACCATTAGGCCGTATGGAAGATCTCGGCTGATGAGGATGCTCGCCCACAAATTATGCCTCTCCTCCTTTGTCTCTCTCGTAGGATATGAGGAAAGATCCATGGCTAGATAATCCGGGAAACGGTGATCTAGGCAAATGGAGAGATGCTCCCTAGTCCTATCTTGGCACTCATAAAAGAATCAGAAGCAATCCTCAACATAATGCTTCCGGCGTGGGGAGTTGAGCAAGGGCGGACCAAGAAGAGCTTTATTGTTGGGCGAACGATGGCGGGACTTAGTTCCGGAAAATAGAGCTGGAGCCACAATTGAAAAATCCATATAGGGCCAGAAGCATGGTAATCCATAGGTTTAGTAATTACCTCACGGAGCCCTCTATAAAGATAGGCAAGAAAGATTGGGCCCATGGCCACTTGATGGCCATCCACAAGTACTTCCGCCAAGGCTTGGAACTCCTTAGTAATCCCACCGGATTTTGGGCATGCCAAGAACTTGCATAGCCACATGACAAGGAAAGCCACATGCTCAATGTAGGAGACGCCATTGATGGAAGAAGGATCAGTGGGCTCTCCGCCATGACCAAGATATGTCTTCACCAAACTCCCAAAGGTCTTGCTTGACTTGTGGAAATCTAAGCCCGCCTTGGATTCCGGAAGGTTAGCGGCAGAGAAATCATCTCCATGAGGACGGAGGCCGGCGATAGCGGCCAAGTCTAGCAAGTTGGGCGTCATCATCCCAAAGCGGAGCCTCATGCAATTGGTAGAGGAAGACCAAAAGCATAGGGCCGCGATGATGAGAGATCGGTCGCAAGGAAATGGGATCCCCGCACATAGGAGTAATGTATCATATATTCCAATTTTCTTCCAATGGCCCTTCAATTTTGGTTCCAATGCCTTGAACCAATGGCACCAATCAAATTTACCTTCCGCCGGGCTTGACTGGTCGGATTTCCCGGCGGCGAATGATGCTTTCTTTGGTGGGGCATCTTTACTTACGGTGGAATCCTTTTTTATGGGGATTCCTGTTGGCCAACCTTTGAATGGCCTAGAGCTCTTCCAAGCAGGTGCCCATGAGAAGTCTGAAAAATAAATTGGGCTATTCCTCGGCTGCGTCACCCATACCCTTGTCACCTCCTCCGGATAGACGGAGAAAAATGGGCCGAGAATGTATTGGGCGGAATTGAGAAAAGCATTGAGGTAGTAGGCGAATATTTGCTTCCCCAAATCGGTTTCCATAGCCACTTTCATATCTTCAAAAAATTGGGCGCTATCACTTGGAATGGATTCCATCCTACAAACATGAGGCAAAATCGAATCAAAGAAAAATATGGTGAAGCAAGCAAGATTCGAAACAAGAACACGAAGAACATCATGGCACTATTCAGACATTCAAAGCTTCAAGTCTACACATTTCAAAGGTACAAATTCATCAAAATCATACCAAAATCAACAAAAAATTAGTGCAACATACCTAGAAACTTGCAAATTTCAAGTGTGGGGTTGATTTGGGTGGATTTGGTGTATGAAATGATGAATGTGAAGATAAAGAGGATATGGGTTTTGAGAAAACTTTCTAAAAACCTATGGCTATGGTGGGAATGTTTTGTGGGGAAATAATGAGAATATTTGGGTGTTTATAGTACCTATGATTCTTAACAAAAATCCTTCCAATTTAATTTCAAAGCTTAATATGCAAGCCAATTAGAAAGTCTTAAATTTCAGAAATTGAAAAATTTTGGGTTTCAATTTGCTTACCTCTACACCAATTCCGAGCTAAACAAATCGGGGGGCAATGTTTGGGGCTGTTGAAAATTGACCCAGGCAGCTAGACTCTTGGGGTGTCGGCCGGGCTTTGAGAATAGAATTTTGGCCGGGCTGGAGTCTTGCAGAAAGGCCGCCGAGATTTGAAAAGCTTGAGCGGCCAGGTTGTGTTAAAAATGCGGCCAGGTTTCAAATGAAATAGTTGCGGCCGAGGTTTTTTGGAATATTAGAACTATGCGGCTGAAGTCTGTAGGTGTAGTGCAAGTCAGGTTGGAGGGTTTCAAAGTTAAAGTCTAATATATATATTATATACATATATATGAATTATAAAACCCAAGTTGCTGGCCAGCCACATATACACTAATGTTCATGCATGTAAAAATTCATGCTTGGTGCGGCCAACTTCAATAACCAAGGGTCCCACGTGTGCAATTTAACATATATGCGACTGAGGGGTTTGCATATATGCGGCTGGGCAGATCTGAAAGGTCTTGGAAGTGGTGGGGCAGGTTTGGAAAAATGCGGTCGGACTTTTTTGTTGCCCAAGGAAATGCGCCCAGCTTTTCTCGAATAGATGCGGCCGATACTTCGCTATTGATGCCCAGTTTTTGGCGGCCGAAAGACCACAAGTTTTTGGGCAGGAATCTTGGGGGTTTTCGTGGAAGCTAAAGTTTGTAGGTATTGTGCAAAGTCGGCCGAAGGTTTTGAAGGTTTAAATCTAATATCATCCATATATATATATATATAAAAGGATTCATGTTTTGTGCATGTAAAATTGCATATGCTATGCGGCCAACTTCAATAACCAGGGTCCCACATGTGTAAATTAATATGTGAAAATATATATATATATATATATATATATATATTACAAAGTGAAAGCAAATCGTGGGAACCAAATTCAAAGCCATCATTATATGGTTTGCTTTAATATATATATATATATATATATATATATATATATAATAAGTTGGCTAGAAAGGTGCGGCTGGAGGCATTGGAGTTTTACAAAAAGAAACAATGCAAGTGCGGCCAAGGTGCGGCTGGAGCGGGTTGAAGAGTTTGTTATTAAATTAACAGATTGCAAGTGGCGGAGTTTGAAGACAGGAAGACATTAATATTGGGAAGATTTCCAAGATATCGAATGGTTCATGCCTAGAGCTCGGAAGGCATTAATATTGGGAAGATTTCCAAGACATCTGGTAGTTCGCGTCTAGAGCTCCGGAAGGCATTAACATCGGAAGGATTTTCAAGACAGAAGTTAATTGATTGGCCAAACCCATGAGCTGAGGAGCTCTATAAATTGGTCATCAGAAGAAGAGAAGAGGACCTCCGACTCAACACACAAAATCTATCTTTTTATCCCTGACTTTTCAATTCATAGTCTAGAATTTTATCTTTCAAGCTTTTCAGATTATCCAAGTTCTTCATTTTCCTAGTGTAAGATTTACATTCTTGCAATTTAATTTCAATTGTCTTTACATTCAAGTTTAATTCAAGTCTTTATCGCTTTAATCTATTTTATCGCATTTACATTCCTGTCATTTCCTTTACTGCGTTTACATTTCTCGCACTTAGATTTCTGTCTTTTCGTTTATTGCATTTACATTCGCTGCACTTATCACAAAAATCCTAAAAATAGTCATACAAAGCTCAATCACCCTTGACCTCAAGGAAGAAAAAGAACCTAGGCCAAGAGGAGGTTCCTTGCTTGGTCGATCAATCGTTTGATCAAGAAGTCAGAAGCGCGAACACACTCACACAATCTTTCCATCCAAGCCATCAAGTGATTTGGTGGTGGCACGCCTACACATCTCAAGAGAAGAAGGACCAAAAACTCCTTCCGTCGGCCTACCCGGCCGAAAAGAGGGAAACAGAAGATTTCTACTATTTTTTTCTTGTGATGATTCTTCTTATCTTATGGAACTTCTAATTGATATGGATCACATCACGTTATATGATAAATCTCTTCTTTGGTGAAAGGTCTGAGAGAAGCAGAAAGAGGTTCATATGGACCGTGTGAGGTTTATTACTGTCAGTAGATGGTGGAGAGGGCCCTGGGGACTGAAGAAGAGTGTGGAAGCAGTGACAGTTGGAGTTGTTTTAGTTGGTGCTCTTTCAATCTTCTTGGGCCTTGGAACACAAGATAAATCAAGTAGTGCTTGTCAATTTCCAGCAATCCACAACTTTGGTGATTCAAATTCCGACACGGGTGGTTTGTCAGCTACCTTTTTTCGGCTTCCTTCCCCCTATGGCAATACCTTCTTTGGTAAACCTGTAGGCAGGATCTCAGATGGGCGTCTCATCATCGATTTTATAGGTTAGAACATGGACTGTTGTGATGGATTGGATGCTCCTCTGTATCTCCTGTATGCAATTTTCTTTCAGTGCCTAGTTACTTGGAGGTTGGAACATCTTTTTAATGCAGGATTTTACTGTCTTATGTGCTCATTCTGTTCCTCACCATGCTTTGTAATTATTATTGTACCAAAGCCTAATCTACAATATGTGAATATGTCTAGTTGCCTTCGTTTAAGCTACTTACGAACTTCTTTTGCCAATCTTGCAGCTCATAAGTTGGGTCTCCCATTTCTTAGTGCATATCTGGATTCTCTCGGATCAAATTTCCATCATGGAGCAAGTTTCGCAACTGGAGGATCTACAATTCAGCCATTAGATGGCAGGATGTTTGAAGCAAGATATAGCCCCATCTCTCTTAACCTACAGCTTTCACAATTTGTGCAGTTCAAAGCACGTGTAAATGAGGTTTTCACTGAAGGTTAGACTATATGTTTGATGAAGAAGAGTTATAGAGGAAATTACTTGAACCATTAATTCATTATGTTGCACTCAATTATGGATTGGTTTTCAGATAAAAGGACCAGCTTCCCAAGACCAAGCGATTTCTCCAAGGCCTTGTACACATTAGACATTGGACAAAACGATCTTCATGCTGGATTAAGGTTTAAGACTATGGACGAAGTGCTGGCATCGATTTCCAACATCACTGCGCAGTTAGCTTTGACAATAGAGGTAATGATTAGCAGCTGTCCTTTCTTCTTGAGCTGCAATAGGTTTTGGCAACCAGAACGTAACTCGACCATCTTAAAATTCATATTTTCAGAAGTCTTCATTTTTTTCTTTCTTTTTAATTGTTTGGTTTGTAACCTGTAATCTATGAGTAGAAAGTTGGTAACCATGAAAACAGGAACACTTTCTCTAGATTCTTTTCAACATAGTTATCACATGAAATGCCTAAGGTGTTGTGTTAAAAAAATTGATGTCTTGTCAATGAAATGCATAATAAATCTGTTTTGAAATTTGAACTGTCCTTGCAAGATTATATTCTCAAACAAAATAATGATATTGTAGTTTGCAGCAACTATACCAAGAAGGAGCAAGAGTTTTTTGGATTCACAACACAGGTCCCCTTGGCTGCTTGCCTTCAACCCTTGCATATAAACTGCCAAAACCTGGCGACCTAGACCAAAACGGTTGCTGGAAGCCTCACAATGAGGTGGCTGAAGAATTTAACAGACAGCCCAAGGATAGGATGTTTAAACTAAGGGCCCAACTTTCAGAGGCAGTTGTTACTTATGTCGATCTCTATACTGCAAGGTACACACTTATCAGCGAAGCAGAGAAGCATGGTAAGTTTCTTCCAGTTCATGCCTATAGCTAATGTTCCTATGCTTCATTCTTTGGCCTGTCCAAAACCCTTTCTTTCCTGGTGTGTGGAATTTGCAGGTTTTACTAGTCCTCTAGCTCAATGCTGTGGAAGTTATGGTGATGTGGGATAAAAACTATAGATATTTAGTAAATACCCAATCCTAGACATGTATTTATAAAAATACCCAAGCACTATTTAAACATAGAAACATACCCAAAATGGGTTTTTGGTATGTGTGTAATGATGGGTTTTGGATATGTTTATAAATGGGTTTTGAGTGTGTGTAATGATGGGTTTTGGGTATATTTATAAAGTGTTTTGGGTGTTGGGTATTTTTATAATTTCAGCCCCCATTTTGGGTATTTTAGTGAAACTCCCTAAAAACTATTGTTAATGGCACTGAAGTTGAGGCCCTTTGTAGCAATCCTTCAAAATACATTAGTTGGGATGGGTTGCACTATTCTGATGCTGCAAACCAATGGCTAGCCGACCGAATTATGGACGGCGCATTTTCAGACCCTCCAGTTTCAATCACTGAAGCATGCCACAAGCCTCCGCACTTTTGATTTTACTTCCAAGTACATAACTATCTTTTATAGATTTGGTATATGTGGAATTTAAACCTTTTTTGAGTGGGGCATGGATTTTCTAAGGCCAGGTTGGGCTTTGCAGCATTCCTTTGAATCATATTTCATCTTCAGTCTTTGTAATCTTGCATGCCAAACACACACACCAAAAGAGAAACAAAGAAACCAAGAAACCGCAGATTTTCTGGACTCTTTAATGTGTAAAATGATACATAAAAGAAAGATCGAGAAAAAGAGATAGAAATAGGGGGAGATGAAACGTTGATGGGGAAGTATTTATCAGAAAGGTGAGCCTTGACCTACTGCAACCATTAATCTATATGTATAAAGCAAAAGGCAGAGAATTGTGATAATAGAGGCTGGCAGATGGAATGAGGAGAAAAAAAAACAATTATGAAAATAAACGACTCCACTGGGGATGGGTCTGGTTTCGTAGACCAGCGCCTTATCCATTGGGCCATGGAGTCAACATGTTGTCTTTCATGGGATCTTCAAATTTTATAGACTCCCGTATGGCCAAAGTTGAATTGAAATTTGAAACCAAAAGATCCTTCTTCAAAAAGGCCAGAGCGCTTCCCGTCAAAGCTGATAAAAGGAAACTCGAAAGGTGACAAATTCAGTTACAAAAGCTTTTGCTCAGCCCATTTCAAGGTAAAAAGCAAAAAGAGAAAGTCCTGCTGATTTGATTTCTAATAAGATATCATTATTTGTTAAATTGTTTTCCTTTTCAAAAATTATGTTCCAATCTCCACAGTTTATTATTACCTTCTCTTGCCAATCATACACCTCATTCTTCTCTCACCAGCTTTATCTACTATATCATATGTAGCACTATATCTACTGTCTGTATTACTTAGAATAATTGCCCAGTTCCTCCTCTCTCTCTCTCTCTCTCTCTCTCTCTCTCTCTCTCTCCCTCTCTCAATATTACACTCACAGACATATGATTATGGAGCCACATTCCTCAAAAACACTAGTTGTCACTATTTTGGTGTCACTCTCACTGAGCTTAGCACCATGCTTGGCTTTGGCCTCAACTTCCTGCAAATTTCCAGCCATATTCAACTTTGGTGACTCAAACTCCGACACTGGTGGCTTGTCTGCGGTTTTCGGCCAGGCTCGCTCGCCCCATGGAGAGTCCTACTTCCACCGCCCAGCCGGTCGTTACTGCGATGGCCGCCTTGTCATTGATTTTATAGGTACTTCAATCTTCACTATTAAGCTACAGTCTGAAACTAATAATAAACAATTATAAATTCCATGTACTAGCTTACTTTCATATATGATAGATATATAATTGGCAATGATGCTTAAAAAATTTAGGGAATCAATCCACCGACGCTTCACTAGGAAACTACCAAAATGTCACGTGTGTACATTTGGATGAACATAATTTGGAAGCTACCAAAAATTAGGGGTGGGCATCAATCCGGCCGAATCAAACCGTAATTACCGATTTGGTTTGGTTTTGATCAAGAAAAAGTCAAATTGTTTGAAAATCAAACCGTACCGTATATGATTTGATTTGGTTTGATTTTGAATTTTTGTAAACCGGGACTAAACCAAATTAGACGTTTACGTGTATATTTATTTATTTATATTTTATTTGATATGTATAATACTCTAATTAGTTAATAACTATATATGAATATTAGTTAGTGAAATATGAAGTTTTATGACCTTTTGAGCTTTAGGTAGGTTTCATATTCTAGAAAATGATTTATGTAAGAAGTAAGTTGTGAATTTGTTGGTTATAATTGAGCTAATAATGTTGAAAAAATGCAAAAAGAAAGTGAATTGGGCTTAGGCCCAAACCGGCCAAACCAAACCGTCTTAAATTAGTTTGAATTGGTTTGGTTTCTCTTATAACTTTTATCCAAACCGTTATATTTTAATTGATTCGGCCGTGGTTTGGACGTGAAACCGATCCAATCCGGAATTCGTGCCCACCCCTACCAAAAATGCCACTCTTTTCAAACGTCCAACGGAACTTATAGAATGATCCTATTAAGGCGTAAGCTGGTGATACCTCACTCAAAATCTGCCACATGTACTTTTTAAAACAAAATTAAAATATATTTTACTGCTGGACTTTGGCTACCAACTTTACCCTTCAACTTTAATCACCCAAACCCCTCCCCACCGTCTTCCCTGTCCACCGTCTTCTTCCCTGCGCTATGCCTGCCATCTGCGACACCACACGTCTTCCCTTCTCCCTCGCCACCTACCTCAGCCTTCAACGTCTTCATAGTTAATGAATCTAAAGAACTTCTATTGTCAAAGGACTCAAAACCCATAAACAAAATCCAGTTAAACTCTACTATTTTATCTCTGGAGACACCCTTGAAGCTAAAGAAGATGGGTAATCTCTGAAACTTTCACTTTTTACTCTTTTAAAAAAACCTCTCGAATGAAAGCTGATAATGAAGATGGTGAGGAAGAAGAAGAATCTGATGTAGAATTTTTGGCAGATTTCCTTCATCAAGCCCCCCGCCCCAATGACTGGTTCTATAACACAATTAATTTCTGGTTGCCCATAACGTCAATCTTCCCTTCTTTCACTAGTGGTTTTTTTTATTTATAAAGATTTATGGTTTCATGTTTAATGGGTTTGTACATATTTTTAAGATTTTTCGGTTTTTATTAATGGGTTTAACTTTTCACCGAAAATGAGAGGGAGAGAAAGAGGGGGTGGGAATATTGGATGGGGAGGGAAGGCCGGGGTGGGTGGCTGAGAGGGTGAAGGGAAGAGGGTTGTGCAGCATCGACAGCAGGGGAATAGCACAGGGAAGACGGAGGGGGAAAGGGTTAGGGTCATTAAAGTTGGAAGGGTAAAGTTGTAAGCCAAAGTCCAGTTGTAAAATATATTTTAATTTTGTTTTAAAAAGTACATGTGGCAGATTTTGAACGGGAGTATCACTAGCTGACGTGATACATATCATTCTATAATTTCTCGTATCGAACATCCACTGTCTAATACTATTGGCTTGATTGAATTGAATGCTCTGTTTTCAGCTAATAGCCTCGGATTGCCATTTCTTAGCGCATATCTTGATTCTGTGGGGAGCAACTTCAGCCATGGAGCCAACTTTGCCACGGCTGGCTCAACCATCAGACCCCAAAACACAACTCTTCGCCAGAGTGGTTTTAGTCCCATCTCACTGGACGTTCAATACAACGAGTTCTATGATTTTCATCCAAGATCCCAAGTTGCTCGAAATCGAGGTCATTTCTCCTTATGTACATCTAGCCTACCTAAAAAAACTTGCATGATTGTATGCTAAACCAGAAAATCAATTGCAATGTATGTGCAGGTGGGGTTTTTAAACAACTAATGCCTAAAGCACAAGATTTCTCTTCTGCATTGTACACCTTTGATATTGGCCAGAACGATTTAACGGCCGGTTTGTTCTTGAACATGTCCACTACCCAAGTAAAAGCTTATGTTCCTGATGTCCTGAATCAGTTCAAAAACATTGTCAAGGTAATTAGCAATCCAAAATGTGATTAATTTGGCTTTTCATTCGTTTGAAAATGATGTGCTTGCTATGTGTATACACAGTACATATATGGTCAAGGAGGTAGATATTTCTGGATACACAATACAGGTCCCATTGGTTGTCTTCCATACGTTTTGGATCGCCTACCTGTATTAGCCGCGCAGGTAGACAAGGCCGGATGTGCCATACCTTACAATAAAGTTGCTCAATTTTTCAACCGTGGATTAAAACAGGCTGTGGTCCAATTAAGAAAAGATCTGCCATTGGCTGCAATCACATATGTTGATGTTTACTCAGCCAAGTACTCCCTCATTAGCCAACCAGAAAAGCATGGTAAGTTCTTGCTAAATCGAAATCACTTCCTTTATGGGGTGGATTAATTAGTGATTGAGTTTGTTGACATGTGATACAAAATATTGCAGGATTTAAGGAACCAGTAAGAGCATGTTGTGGTCATGGTGGGAAGTACAATTATAACTTGCACATTGGATGTGGAGGAAAGGCTAAGGTTCATGGCAAAGTAAAATTGGTGGGAAAGGCATGCCAAGACCCATCTCTCTGGGTGAATTGGGATGGTGTGCATTACACTCAAGCAGCTAACAAAAGGGTGTTTGATCAGATTGTAGATGGTTCATTTTCAGACCCACCAATTCCGTTGAAAAGGGTTTGCCATAGGCAGCAAGCTCATTAGATCACATGTGACCCTTTTCCGTACTCAAATAAAATATGTTGAGGCCACTGGAATCTTTTGTTTTTAATTCTTCTTTTTGCTTGGATTCAGGGTCAGTCAATGTAATCCTTTAACTTAAGCAAGAAACAGATAAAGAAAGACCCTTAAGTGGTGGCCTAATGGCCCTCCTAGTCTCTATTTTCATCTTCTCTGTTAAGACTATAAAATTTTCATGCTCTCCCTCAGTCTCTGTGTCCCATACATGATAATGGAATCACATTTCTCAAAAACACTCACTATTTTGGTGTCACTCTCAGTGAGCTTGGCACCATGCTTGGTTTTGGCCTCAACTTCATGCAAGTTCCCGGCTATTTTCAACTTCGGGGACTCAAACTCTGACACCGGTGGCTTCTCTGCAGTTTTTGGCCAAGCTCGTCCACCCCATGGAGAGTCCTACTTCCATGGCCCAGCCGGTCGTTACTGTGATGGCCGCCTTGTCATTGATTTTATAGGTACTTCATTTTAAGTACCATCTTCTTCCATAAACCAGTAAACAGAAAGTTGGTTTTGTCACAAAAAATATGATAGCTAGTACCTCAACTTTGAAACTAATTGTGGGAGCAAATTTCTTCCCACGAGAATATTCGATTGAGATTCCTCTTCCTTCGTCATCGTCTCTTTCTCCCTGCAAAATAGGCTGGAGCCTTGTGTGAAGGAGAGAAAGAATATGGTGGCTAGGGTTTGTGAGGGATAATTTCTGTAAAGTTTCAATAGGGATTTAGACGTACCTGAACTCTTGTGTGTGACCAAGTATTTATAGGGGCCTCAGAGGCTAGGTTTTCAGAGGAATAATTCCGTAGATGGAAATGAATTATTGCTCCCCAATTAGGCGAGATTTGATTAATTAGGGTTTTGATTTATTTGATTTAAATCAAATCCCTAATTGGGGTAGGAATCAAATCAATCTCAATTTTAATTAGGTAACTCACAATTTAATTGGGTAACTCCCACTTAAATTGAGTAACTTCCAATTAGGTCAAATAATCCCCAAATGGAAGGAATTATTTGAGCTAGGGTTTTGATAAAATTCAGTTCCCACACTAATATACAATGAAGAATTCATGTACTCCTTGCTTGTTGACCACTAAACTGAATTCATGACTTGGGTTTGGATGAACATAATTGAATGAGTTTGGAAGCTACCAAAAATGCCAAAACAAAATATGTATGGCATCTCAGCTGGCATCAAGTGAAAAAAGAAAATCAACCTACTCAGATTATCCAATGTAATAGTATTGCCTTGATTGAATTGAATCCTCTGTTTTCAGCTAACAGCCTCGGATTGCCATTTCTTAGCGCATATCTTGATTCTGTGGGGAGCAACTTCAGTCATGGAGCCAACTTTGCGACGGCAGCCTCAACCATCAGACCTCAAAACACAACTCTTCATCAGAGTGGGTTTAGCCCCATTTCCTTGGATGTTCAATACGACGAGTTCTATGATTTTCCTCCAAGATCCCAAATTGTTCGTAGTCAAGGTCACAAATGCTACTTATATACTGATAATATATATCTTCTTATTTATTGGTTGGAAAAACTTGCCTTATTGTGTGCATTCAAAAGAGAAGATGATTTGCAATGTAGGTGGAGTATTTGAACAACTAATGCCTAAAGCAGAAGATTTCTCTCGTGCATTGTACACCTTTGATATTGGTCAGAACGATTTAGCAGCCGGCTTTTTCTTCAACATGTCCACTGCCCAAGTCAAAGCTTATGTTCCTGATGTCCTCAATCAGTTCAAAAGCATTGTCAAGGTGATGAGCAATCCAACAAGCAAAACCCTAAACAACATTTTATAACTTCACTAAATGGATTGGTTTTCTTTCTAGTCACTCATTTGAAACTCATGTGGTTGTTTGTTACATATATACAGAATGTATACGATCAAGGAGGTAGATACTTTTGGATACACAATACGGGTCCTGTAGGCTGTCTCCCCTACGTATTGGCCCGCCTACCGGTATTAGCCTCTCAGGTGGACAAGGCCGGATGTGCCACACCTTACAATGAAGTTGCTCAGTTTTTCAACCATGGATTGAAAGAAGTTGTGGTCCAATTAAGAGAACAGCTACCATTTGCTGCAATCACATATGTTGATATTTACTCAGCCAAATACTCCCTCATTAGCCAACCCCAAAAACATGGTAAGCTAAACTTGAACATACACCTGTGATTTGGATGGACTAGTGATTTGAATTTGTTGAGCTAATTTAATGCAAATACATTGCAGGATTTGAGCAACCAATAAGAGCATGCTGTGGTCAAGGAGGGAAGTACAACAACAACTTGCACTGTGGTGGAAAGATTAAGGTGCATGGCAGGGAAATATTGGTGGGAAAGGCATGCCAAGACCCATCACTCTGGGTAAATTGGGATGGGTTTCATTACACTCAAGCAGCTAACAAAAGGGTCTTTGATCAAATTGTAGATGGTTCATTTTCTGACCCACCAGTTCCATTGAAAATGGCTTGCCATATGCAGCAGCAAGCTCATTGAAAATTAGATCAAGTGTCACTCCTTTTCACTATTTAGATTAAATACTCAAGGCCACCATAATATTTTTTGCTTTTCTTTTTTCTACTTTCTTGATGGATCAGTTTTGTCATATTCTTGATGGATTAAATTAAATTAAATTAAATTAAGAATGAAACAGATAAAGAAAGACCCAACTGTCATATTCTTCATTTTCTCTACAGTAAGACTCTAAAAACTTTATGCTCTCTTCTTTCATCTATAGTTCTCTCTCAATAGTCTACGCATATGGAAACTCCCTTCCTCCTAAGACTAAGAGATCATCATGTTCTCTTTGGCCTTGTAATTTGGGCAACATTAGTGCTTCCGAGTCTTAGCATTTCTGTAAGATCATGCTCTTTCCCGGCCATGTTCAACTTTGGAGACTCAAACTCAGACACCGGGGGCCTGTCTGCAGCTTTTGGACAAGCCCCTTACCCAAATGGAGAGACTTATTTCCACACCCCATCCGGACGCTACTCTGATGGGCGTCTTCTAATTGACTTCATAGGTACTTCCTATGCAACTTCTCTTTGCTCCTTAAATCTCTCTCTCTCTCTCTCATCACCAACTTTACTAAACAATGTCATGTTTTTGTTTCTGTTTCTGTTTTCCCTTTGCTATAATGTTATGGTCGTTTTCTCAATTCTCGAGGACATATCCTATTAGATGCAGAAAGGGTTTTGGCAAACTTGAAAAACGAAACTCATTTTGGATTTTACTGGCATCAGATTTGAAACTGTGCTGCATGTGACTCCATTTCTTTAAGGATTTGGATCCAACAATATTATCGTTACCAAGTTGAAAAACAGGACAAAAATTCAGCTTTTGCATGCATTCTTTAGTTAAAAACAATATGCCAAATATGCCAAAAGTATTGGGCTCTGTTCTTCAATCCCATACTGAGCATGGAGATTAAATAATGCATCAAACATGCAGAGAGTGGCACACTCGTGACCTGAATCTGAATTGTTTTGTTTTTTTACATGTCTAAATTCACTTATTAGGATTATTTACTGTTACACACCTTAAAACGAATGCTCGGTCTCATTTTTTCTTCTTAAATTGAAATTTTCTCACTTAACCTCTGAATCTCTAAAAATTGCTGAAATTTTCTCACTTTATCACTTCCGTCCATTTTCATCACAAAACCGTTAAGGTTTTGACCTGTATCTTCTTCTAACCTCCTCCTTGTTTCAAAGCGGAAAGCTTGAGATTGCCTCATCTGAGTGCTTTTCTGGACTCGGTGGGCTCAAACTTCAGCCATGGAGCTAATTTTGCCACAGCTGGATCAACCATAAGGCCCCAAAACACAACCATATCACAAAGTGGGGTAAGCCCCATTTCTTTAGATGTGCAGCTTGTTCAATTCTTGGACTTCCTTACAAGATCCCAAATATATCAAAAAAGAGGTTACTCATTTTACTTCCACTTCCTTTGTTTACCATTTCTTGCATCAAAATTGTTGTTTGATGAAGTTGGGATTGTTTCAAAATTGGCAAATAGGTGAAGTATTTGGTAAATTGCTGCCCAAGAAAGAGTATTTTTCTCAAGCCCTTTATACCTTTGACATTGGGCAAAATGATCTCACTGCTGGCTACAAACTCAACCTCACCACAGAACAAGTCAAGGCTTATGTTCCAGATGTACTGAGCCAGCTCTCTCATACCATTAAGGTTGACCATATTTCCCCTTTTTTCTTTAGGTTACCTTTTAGGTTTCAAACCTAAGATTTCAGATGCATGGATAAATGCTCTTAACCACTTGAACCTGCAACAATTAATTTGGCATGTTTGCTTCTATATGTACAGATTGTATATGAACAAGGAGGAAGATCATTTTGGATACATAACACAGGCCCACTGGGCTGCCTCCCTTACATTCTGGATCGCTTCCTCATCAACCCGGCCCAAATAGATAAATATGGGTGTGCAGATCAGTTCAATGAGGTGGCCCAATATTTCAACCAAAGACTAAAGGAAGCTTTGCTTCACCTTAAGAAAGATCTTCCATTGGCTGCAATCACCTATGTTGATGTCTACTCAGTAAAGCGCGCCCTTATCACCCAAACCAAAAAATATGGTAACACTTTACCTCACTTTGTGAGTGTTGGTAACTTTAGATGAATTTTGCATCCACCCTACAATGCAAGTCACAATTTTGAATTTGTAATGTAGGATTTGGGAATCCCCTTGTAGCATGTTGCGGTCATGGCGGGAAATATAATTACAACAGGTACGCGAAATGTGGGACCAAGAAGACCATCAACGGCAACGAGACGGTCATCGCGAAATCATGCAATGATCCGACGGTTTGGATCAATTGGGACGGGGTCCACTACACCGAGGCCGCGAACCAGTGGATATTCCAACAAATTGTGAATGGCTCCTTTTCGGACCCACCAAACCCTTTGAAAATGGCCTGTCGTAGAAGTAGAATGGACCACTGAATCACTAATCTCTTGTGGTGTGTTTTCTTCTTTTTCCTTTCCAAATGCCTTTTTCCTCTTCTAAAAGGACTTTACAAAAGTGTCAAGTGAGAAGTGAACAACCTTTTCACTTAGAATAAATTATTGGGCTTGTTTTTTTGCCAAACAAGAATATTAAGCAAAAGTATATGGGCCACAAACGGCCCATCCATCTCATGCAAGAATCTATTCCTGTCTTTTAGGTTACATTCATGTCACGTGGTAGGCATGTGGTTATGGGCCAACCCCTAGACTTTTACCTTTTTTTCTTTCTTTATTATGTATTGTTTTCACTTTTGGTAACTTAGCCAACATGTCTATTTACAGGTGTGGCCTGCCCAAAAGCAGTCATCATAAGATTGGACGGTCAGATCCTTGACTAGGAATCTAAATCTAGTTTGTATCCAAAGGTTTTGCATTATGAGTTCGGATCCTCTGCTTAGGTCATACACAAAATATGTTATAATTCAAGTGATCGATCGTTAATATTTCAAATTCGCGATAAGAATTTGATTCTCATTCACTTATACAGCATTACTAAGGGTTTTCTTGAAAATAATAAAACGAAACAAAATATAAACAGAAAAAGTAAGGAAACTAAAAATAAAAAATAAAGATGATCCACATAGAACAATTATAAACCGAAAATATGTAATTGGGTGATTGGGATTGGGGGATTATTGGACATGTAAATGTGATCCAATCTGGCCCTGTCTAATCATGTTCAACATTATTCAATTCCAGCTGTAGCAAGCAAAATCCCAAACCGGTTGGGTCCATCTGTTCATACGTGGAACCTCACTGTAGAAGAAGGGGTCTACCGTCCAAATCCAAAATGTGCATGAACGTGGAGCCTTAATTAATCCCTTTACCTTAATTCCTTTTGCTCACGTTTAATGCAATAATGTTGTTAATTAATCACTTCAATAACGTGTGTTAATGAAACACTTTGAACACAATCATCATTCCACCTTCCAAGCATAAACGAATAAGGAAAATACAGATGACCCAATTGCCTTCTCATCCTCTTCTTCTGCTGCACAACTTGACTTTTCAGTCAACGCTTGTTCTTGGGTTGACTGCGCAGTTTCTGGTGATGAAGATGATATTGGCTTGAAAATGAACATTCCATGCCTTGCCCCAGAGCTGAAGAGCCAATCATGAACATCCCAATAAACTTCAACTTTAGTTTTGTTTATATCAACACACTCATTACCTCTGAATTTCCAATGGAGGTGCTTCACATGGAGAGCTATGCTCCCATCTATCTTTATCTCCAGTTCTGGATCAGCCCCAGTGGCAGAGATGTTGTTGCACTCAATCAAAATCTCATGAAAGCTTTCCTTTTCATGGAACTTGATTCTTGTTGAGTATCTCTTCTTGCCAAACAAATGTTCCTTCCTTGAAACCAAGATGGGTTCTATGAGTGATGGCCTGCAACCTGTTCTTCTGTATGCATCTTTCTTTTGGTCACCAACAAGCAACACCACCTCCTCTTCACACACAATAGCAACATAATAGTCCGATCGCGGCTCGGTTTCTCCGTTGAATTTTGCAGCTTTTAGGTCCCAGACCACATCAACTGTGCTACCATCCACCAGAAACTGCTTGGAGCCTTGTTTCCTCCAAAAGTACCAAGGCTTCAGCTCAACCTTGCACCGATAATCATCGTCTCCATCTTGGCCTTGAACAGAAACAGAGAGGCCATGTAGCAACAAGTTCTTGCACCAAGTGATGGTGATCAGACGGCACTGACCAGCTATCTTTGTGCTGTACACTGACATGAACACACTCTGTCCTGACCTGATCACGCTCGTTGGATTTGGATCATCGACTGGCCTTTGAGTACCGGATGAAAAGCAAGCAGGAATTCCAATTGGATCATGCATGGTTACTCAATAATTTATAAGAAAAGTGATTGATTTATATGAAGAAATGAAGAGGATATATATATATAGTCTTGATCAAATTAATCGGACTACAAGGCATTGAAAGACAAAGATGAATGAGTTGGTTTGGCTAAGATCTCACCCATAAGATTTGGCACGAAGCTTTTCTTGGCAGCATGTTATCAATCGAGCCACAGGCTAATGACTCAATTTCCAAACTGGCAGTCTTTAGAGGCAGAGAGAAGTGAGGATGGAGGGTGAACTTAAGAGTAACACCTTTTACATTCATCTAAGCCGTGCAAGCTTTCCAATCTGTTTTGCCCTTTCTATTTTTAACAAAACCCACTTTTTTCCTTCTTGGAAGTGGTTTGGGTTGAAGATGAGTTTGATATTGATCCCCATAAATCTATCTTTTTCATGCATGGAAAAAAGCAACTACCCCTTTTTCATCACATATGAAGTTCATGTGACAGTATACCAGAATATAAAGAACTAAAATTCATCTCAGGGGGGAGAGCATATGGGTGGGGTAAAGGAGACTAACGAAGTAAAATATATATATATAAAATAATTTGGATTTACGATGTGGGTTATTATACTTCCACATGCTTGGTACTGTTTCACCAGGTTTTTTTTTTTAAACTTCATAATTGAACAGTATATGTATAGTGGTGGAAAAGTTAGTAGTTAGCAGGAATGCTGGGTGGCAGGGTGCAGAAAATGAGAGGAATTCTTCACTACTCTTGAGTTTGAGTAAGATTATGCAGATATAAACTGTATAACTCAGTTCATTGTAGTTTGAACATGGGAGGCATGACGAGGAAAACGAAGAGCACAATTGATAACTCAGTTCATAAGCTAAGGGATTAGGGAGGCAGATTTACAATCTCTGTATTTAGAGAAGTTGGTGGGGGAACAATAGCAATTCATTAGCTCTTTCCATATAAGAGCACAATTGATGACGCAAATTAATGAGTTTTTTGAACAATCAAGCCGTGTTATCTTTCTGAACGACAATTAGAGCTCCATTTATGATTTTAGTTCTCAGTGATTCACTTCTCATATATGAACACAAAGATCTTCATTTATCACCACTAATATTCGGTACTGCAATTCCTAGATTAATATACAGATGCAGATACATCAAAGGCGAGAAAGAAGTACTAACGAAAGAAGGGCCATTAGCACTATCATTGAGCTTTTAAGAAAGAGAAAAGTTATTACTGGCACAGCTTTCTGTATAGCTTTCTGCAAGGTTCCTTCACTACAGGAGAAACGCGTACTGCAAGAGCAGAAATGCCAATCAACTGAGGTGGCATCTGAAATGATTTAGATCAATTATCATCACAGTGATGTCATCCAAACTACCCCTACTCAATGCAAGGTTCACAAGCTCCTTGCAAGCAGCCACCAGTCCACCGGAGGCTGGTTGAATCTTCGTATTTACTCGCTTTACCAATGATATTCTTCTTGACTTTGATGGAGGGCTTTCATTTTCACTTGGAAAGTCAGTCTCACTATCTTTCCAGCTATTAACGGTCTTCTTATAGCCTGGAGATTGAGGATCTTTTATGGGAGATTCATTCTTCATGTTTACTCGCTTTACTAAGGATATTTTTCTTGACTTCAATGGGGGGCTTTCATTTTCACTCGCGAAGTCATTCTCACTATCTTTCCAGCTATTCTCAATCTTCTTATAGCCTGGAGATTGAGTCTCTTTTATGGGAGATTCATTCTTCATGTTTACTCGCTTTACTAAAGATATTCTTCTTGACTTCGATGGAGGGCTCTCAGTTTCACTCGGGAGGTCATTCTCACTCTCTTTCCAGCTATTGACTGTCTTCTTATAGCCTGGAGATTGTGTGCCTTTAAGTTGCTTAACTAGCGAAATTCTTCGTAACTTTGATGAAGGGCTCACACTAACACAGCCATAGTCTTCCTCATTATCCTTCAGTAGATCACCTGATGGTCCCATTTTTTTCTGAACTGAACATAATCGGGTCACCGTATCAATGGCTTCTTGGTTGCCAACCTAGGAAAAACCATCAACATCAAAGCTTGAAAGGACTGACTTTCATAATTTTCAACAGGAATGTAGGCTCGGATACCTCATTCATGCTACAGGGATATATACGTGATATGCCATTAACGTTGATGCTAATGCTGCAAAAGTGAAAATAAATGGAAACTAATAAATCTAATATCGGTGACCTAACCTAATATCGGTGACCTAAATCTAATATCGGTGACCTAACCTAAGCTTTATCCTAAAACATATGCCATCCCAACGCCTGAACCAGCATATCTGCTAAGATCACAAAGACCTATTTATGCAAAATTCAAGTCAATATAAAGTAAATTCAGAACCATTAAGGTGGACCTAAGATGAGCTAAGATAAGAATGGCTCAAACAAGATAAGAATTTGCCTGTTTTTAAGATAATTGCATAATTTAACATGGATTTTTTCATGCATGAAAATCTCTCTGCATACCTCTCCCCACAGTCCATCCGAAGCCAATACAAGAAATTCCATATCTGGAGTGAGCTGTAGGATCTTTGTTTCAGGCTCAGCCAGCACCCAGTCTTTCAGATGAGCATCTCCAATGCTTCTCGAAACAGAAAGAACCCCATGAACTCTCCATGCTCCTCGGTGGAACTCTACATATCCTCCCTAATCACAATATCAACAATTATCATCAAATACTTTAAGTTGTCTCTTGTATGTCAGTACCATATAATGTAATTGTGACAATGATTATGTTAAAAACCTCATTCTCTATTCTTTTGCGTTCGTCCTCCTGTTCTGCCGTATGATCCAAGGTAAGAGCCTCCGCCACTCCACCTCTACAAAGAACAGCCCTGCAATCCCCCAAGTTTGAAATAACGACCTCTTGCCCTTCAATTAAGGCTGTAACACAGCAGGTACCACTTCCTAAACCCTGCATTTACTCGCAGCCATCAATAAAGATTTCAATGATACAAAAGGTCAGGAAAGAAGAACAAGCATTGTCAGTGAATTGCCTCCAATTGGTAATAAAATATGCCTAATATTACATTTATTCAGAGCTAACAGCATTACCTTCAACAATTAATGAAATGCACTCAGATGGGAATCAATTCATATGAGCTGAACACCATTTCTATGAATCAGGACTAATCATCAATGAAGTTTTCTAAACGAATTGGACCGAATCCTCACTTTTTTACATTTTAAATGTCAGATTAACGGCTCACATCTCTAACATTAATCAGTCGTGAACATCAAATAAAGAATCCAGAATTGCAATTACCTGTTTCAAGAACTCCTGGTCTGTTTTCAGATACCCAGCTTTAACCGCCTCTTCTTTTTCTGTATGCACTTCCATCATTTCAAGAATATTATTGTGCAAATTGTCAGCAACAAAATCTGCAGCCTTCTTGCCACCATGCCCATCATACACCCCAAAGAAACCCCCCTACACATGAACAACGCAAAAACCAAATTACAATTAAAAAATAACTCTAAAAGATTGTAGATATATAAGCATATAAATAAGGAAAAACCATAAAGATTTTGGCAATTTGTTTACCTTCTTGGAGTTGTTGCCTTGTAAGCAAGAAACTATCTTGTGGGTATCTTCCATGAACTTTTTCTTGCCTTTGGAGGCGGAGACCCCAACTCCAATCCCACTGAAGCAGATTGCGTCGTTCTCTGGCGTGAAATCTCGGAGCTTTTCGGTTTTAATTTCTTGCAAGACGTTTGGGATCTCAATCATGGGGGGTCTCTTCCGCTTCAGAGAAGAAGAAGCAGTAATGGGATCTACTGTGGTGGTAACCGCTGAAGACTCAGAATGCGAAACGGCGAGTTCTGAGCTCGCCATTGTTGCACGGATTGTTGTCGTTGTTGCCGAGAGAGAGAGAGAGAGAGGGAGAGGGCGAGGGAGAGGCAGAAACAGAGGCTCCCAACGGCTATATAGAAATTTGACAGAAAGTAACGGGCTGGAGTGAAGTGGGCAATCAAAGCAAGGATTTGAGGGGGCAGTTAGGGTTCGTGGGGTCAAACTAGGAGCCGTTAGGAGTGCGGTCAAAACTTTGAAATAAATTTGGTTCGAGAAAATTTTCGCAGATGAATTTAACAGAAAAAACAGAAATTTCAAAATATGAGTTCATAGTTTTTATAACAATGTTTGACTCCTTTTTTAACCAAAATAATAATTTTTTGACTAATTCTGTTGGGGAGTTTTTTTATTATTAATAAGCGATAATAATAATAACAAAAAAAAGTATAAGGCTCAATCAACTAAAGCGATGAATATAAAATCAATTTATCAATTAAAATAGATTAAAATGAACAAAATTTAAATTATTTTTTAAATACATATGAAAACTCAATCAAGTAAGGTACCGAATATGAATAAATCAATTCATCAGTTAAAATCGATAAAAATGGACAGAATTCATCATTAAATTTTTTATTAAATATATATTATAAATATGAAAAGCTGCATATTTGAATGATAGTTAACTACTGCACCGAAGTAACTTATATTTGAGTTAGGATAGTTGACTACAGTAGGTAAATAGACTATTTCTTGCACCGAAATTAAGTAACTTAAACTATTGCTTGCACCGAAAAGCTTTAATCTATATATATATATATATATATATATATATATATATATATATATAAATAAAGAAGGCAGAGAATGGTGAAACATTCAAAATACCAGAAAATACCCTTGGTTAATACAAAACATTAAGAATTGAAATTATTAATTAAATGAGGATAATATAGTAAATTCACATTTTTTCATATTTTAAAATTTTAAAATTAAAAAAAAATCAGATAATGGCCTATTTTTATGGAACATAACTACCCATTATCTTTTTTAATTCTAAAATAAATGTTTTTTTTTAAAGCCTCGAGGCGCGAAAGCGCGTGTAGAGAGGCTAGTAAATTCTTAACCATGAAGACGAAAAGGAGGATAAAGGTTTAAACCAAAAAATTGGATAATATTATAAACAAGATGGATTATGATGGATGCCCACCATACATCATTCATATTACTCCTTACCACTATGAGGTTATTATAAGTAAGTTGAATACCCATCATCTATGTATTAAATCATTTCTCTACAATTGTGCTCACTATAATGTAATCCACCATTATAGTATATTGTAAAGTATGCTTTTCATTGCCTATAAATACAAGGCATTAATGAAGTGAAGAGAGGAAATTCCTACAAAATTCCTACAAGTATCATAAGTTTGATATCATTCTCTCTCAATTTCTTCTAAATCTTACTAGTTTCACAATACGTTCTCAGGATCAAATTGCTCATCAACCAAAGTTCTTGGAAAAATTCAATCCAGGTATCTCCTCCCTTTTTAAAATTCTTATCAACTTTTCAATACATTTGTTTCACTAATGTTATTTTATGAAGTTTATGGCTAATGGTTTATTTGGACAAAGTTCTTCCAAAAGATGATGACAGGAAATTTCTATATTCAAAATTCTATCTAAACTTTTATTTGTTGAATCCTATATATGTACCTTTTTATTCTCAGTTTAGTGGAGTGGTTTTTAACCCCCATGTTTATTTTTAAGTGGCGGTTTTTATCCCCACATTTATTTAATTTTATTTAAAGTATGGAGCAGAATTAATGCCCATACAAGCAATTTACTTTTACCGCACATTTAATTTTATTTAAAGTATGGAGCAGAATTAATGCCCATACAAGCAATTTACTTTTACCGCACATTTAATTTTATTTAAAGTATGATGCGGAATTAACGCCCATATAGCAAGCAATTTACTTTATCGCTCATTTACTTTATTATTGTATGATGTGGAATTAACCCTCATACAATAAGCAATTTACTTTGATTGAACTATCATATACTTATTTCCTTTTTGAATATATGCATAAGTTTAATAGCTAAAGTTTATATATTATTTTTATGTAATGAAGTTTTCTTATTATACATGAACCCGAAGTTCATATTACGAACCTGAAGTTCCAAACCAAAATGATAATTATAATATCATAAATACTTTATAAGAAGTGAATTTTGTTGAATGAAAACCTGAAGTTTAAATTCAAAATAATATTAGAACTAGAAGTTCTAAATGATATGATAATCCAAAGAGCCAGAAGTCTTAAAATTTATTAAATTTTGATATATATAGCTTCAAATACATAATTTTGAGCATTTATATTATTAATTCATACTGTTATTTTATAGATACACAACAATGTCAAACCTTGCCAAGATCGATTTCATTGCACTAGATATTTCTGGAAAGAATTATCTAACGTGGGTTCTGGATGCTGAAATCCACTTGCAAGCAAATAACTTGGGAAATACCATCAGGGAAGGAAATCAGGCATCCCTGAGGATCGTGCAAAAGCAATGATTTTCCTTCGACGGCACCTTCATGAAGGATTAAAGACTGAATATCTTGGGGTAAAAGATCCAGCAATACTCTGGAAAAACTTGGAAGAAAGATATGACCACCAAAAAAGCATAATACTTCCAAAAGCTCGATATGATTGGATGCATCTGCGATTGCAGGATTTCAAATCTGTAAATGAATATAATTCAGCACTGTTTAAAATTGTGTCTCAATTAACCTTGTGTGGAGACAAAATTACAGATGAAGACATGCTGGAAAAGACATTCACTACTTTTCATGCATCCAACATGCTCCTGCAGCAGCAATCCAGAGAAAGGGGGTTTAAGAAATATTCCCAACTGATTTCATGTCTTCTTGTTGCAGAACAAAACAATAAGCTTTTAATGAAAAATCATCAGTCTCATCCAACGGGATCAAAACCATTCCCTGAAGCGAATGCAAATGAAAATATGCAAACATTATGGCCTGAAGCAAATGCAAGCCGATATGGGCGTGGTCGTGGACGCGGTCGTGGACACGGCCGAGGACGAGGTCGTGGTCGTAATTATGATAATTACCGAAATCAAGTAAGTCATAAGAGAAACACATCACACCACCAGCAGTGGAATAATAATGATAGAAAAGAAAAAGGAAAAGTGATGTATAATTCCCAAAAGAAAGATGTTGATGCTTGTTATAGATGTGGAGGGAAAGGACACTGGTCACGTACATGTCGTACACCAAAACATCTTGTTAATCTATATCAAGAATCAATCAAGGGAAAGGGAAAGGAAAAGGAAACAAACTACACTGATTTCGATAATCTTTTTGATGATGATAACGAGCCGTTAGATATCACCCATTTAGAAGTTTCTGATTTCTTTACAGAAATAAATGGAAACATTGATCCCATAATCAATGAAGAAAATGCCAATGATGGTGGCAATAATGCCAAAGATGATGGCTATGATGGCAATGATGGCAATGATGAAAATGATGGCAATGATGACATGAATGATGAATGATTCAATGTTGAACTTTGCTTTGTACTTTATGTTGTGTGTTTAAAATTTTGCATGTTGTGCTTAAAATAAAGGGCTTGTTGTATGCTGAGTGTTTCAATTTCTGCATTTTTGTGTAATTTTTTTAATTCAATAAGATAGATCCATGATCTAATTATCTTTATCATCTTATATAGAAATATGAAAAGTTTCAATGCTTTGAGCTATTCCAAAAGATGTGATGGAGATGTATGTCTAGTAGACAGTGCAACAACGCATACGATTCTTCAAGAGATAAGAAATATTTCACGCACTTAAAAATAGCTAAAGCCAATGTAAATACCATTTCGGGTACTTCCAAGTTAATTGAAGGCTTAAGGGAGAGCCACAATAATACTCCCTGGGGGAACAAATATTTATATAGAAAGTGCTTTGTATTCAGTCAAATCCAGAAGAAATCTCCTGAGTTTTAAAGATCTTCGTCTTAATGGATTTCATATTGAAACCATGAATGAGGGGAACAAAGAATATCTTTACATCACTTATATTAACTCATGCCAGAAGCATGTAGTGGAAAAACTTCCAGCTTTCTCATCAGGATTATATTATACTACCATAAGTGCAGTAGAATCAAATTATATAAACCAGAAGTTTAATAACCAGAAACTATTCATGCTCTGGCATGATAGACTTGGTCATCCAGGGACAACAATGATGCGTCGGATAATTGGAAATACATTTGGTCACCCATTGAAGGACCAGAAGATTCTTCCACAGAGTGATTGCCCATGTGTGGCTTGTTCACAAGGAAAGTTGGTTATTAAACCATCAATGGTAAAAGTTGTTGGTGAATCTCCCATGTTTTTACATCGGATTCAAGGAGATATTTGTGGACCTATTCACCCACCATGTGGACCTTTTCGTTATTTTATGGTATTAATAGATGCATCTTCCAAATGGTCACATGTTTGCTTACTTTCTACAAGGTCCAATGCTTTTGCAAAACTACTTGCTCAAATAATTAAATTAAGGGCACATTTTCCTGATTATCCTATTAAAACTATTCGTCTTGATAATGCTGGTGAATTTACATCTCAAGCATTTGATGATTATTGCATGTCAATTGGTATTAATGTTGAACACCCTGTTGCACACACTCATACTCAAAATGGTTTAGCAGAAAATTTTATCAAACACCTTCAAATGATTGCTAGACCCCTAATTTTTAGATCACAATTACCCACTTCAATCTGGGGACATGCTATATTACATGCTGTATCTTTAGTTCGCATTCGTCCAAGCTCTATTCATCAATACTCTCCATTGCAACTTGTTTTTGGACAACAACCTAACATTTCTCATTTAAAGATTTTTGGTTGTGCTGTTTATGTCCCAATTTCTCCACCACAACGAACTAAAATGGGTCACCAACGACGTCTTGGAATTTATATTGGATTTGATTCTCCATCCATCATTAGATATATTGAACCCTCAACGGGTGACATGTTCTTGGCACGATTTGCAGACTGCCACTTTAATGAGACGGTTTCCTCCCGTTAGGGGGAGGAAAACTACCAGATTCCAGAAGAACGGCGTGAAATTACATGGAATGTACCATCACTATCTCATCTTGATCCACATACAAATCAAAGTGAACATGAAGTTCAAAGGATCATTCATTTGCAAAACATTGCAAATCAATTACCGGACGCATTTACTGATACAAAGAAAGTGATAAAGTCTTATATACCGGCCGTAAATACTCCCGCAAGGATTGATATCCCTGAAGGACAACATGATAATACATCAAAGGCACGCCTGAAGCGTGGGCGTCCTGTGGGTGCTAAAGATAAAATTCCCCGAAAGAAAAAGACACTAGTGCATATTCCAGAAGAACAGAAAACCATAAAACAAATGAGTGCTCCCGAAGAGACATTAACTGATCAGTTTAAAGTTGATAAAAACACAGCCCCTGTAGCGGCATATGCACCCGAAGATATACATGATAAGATTAGTTTAAATTACATGAGTATAGGAAAAAGCTGGAATAGAAAGGAAGTGATTATAGACAATATATTTGCTTACAAAGTTGCAATAGATATTGCAAAAGACAATGAGGATCCTGAACCAAAAACGGTTGAAGAATGTCGACATAGAAAAGATTGGCCAAAATGGAAAAATGCTATACAAGCAAAGTTAGATTCATTGGAAAACCGTAAAGTATTTGGACCAGGAGTCCGAAACACCTGAAGGCATAAAACCTGTTGGACACAAATGGGTGTTTGTACGGAAACGAAATGAGAAAAATGAAATTGTAAGATATAAAGCACGTCTTGTAGCACAAGGTTTCTCGCAGAAACCCGGGATTGATTATAATGAAACATATTCCCTCGTGATAGACGCAATTACATTGCGCTACTTGATTAGCCTGGTTGTCACAGGAAAGCTTGATATGCGACTTATGGATGTTGTTACAGCATATTTATACGGATCACTTGATACTGATATTTATATGACAATCCCCGAAGGTTTTAAAAATCCTGTAACAAATAATCCAAAGCAAAGTGGTTTGTATTCGATCAAATTACAACGGTCCTTGTATGGACTAAAGCAATCAGGGAGAATGTGGTACAACCACCTTAGCGAATACCTCTTACAAGAAGGGTATATAAACAATCCTATTTGTCCGTGTGTCTTTATCAAAAGAACGGAAAATGGATTTGCTATTATTGCAGTTTATGTGGATGATTTAAATCTTGTAGGGACCCCTGAAGAGCTTACAAAAACTACTGCATATCTAACAAAAGAATTTGAGATGAAAAATCTTGGGAAGACTAAATTTTGCCTTGGCTTGCAAATAGAGCATTTGTCAAATGGAATATTTATCCATCAATCAACATATACAGAAAAATTGTTGAAACGATTTTACATGGAAAAAGCTCATCCATTGAGTAGCCCTATGGTTGTTCGATCACTTGATGTAAAGAAAGATATTTTTCGCCCAAAGGAAGATAATGAAGAGCTACTTGGTCCAGAGGTACCATACCTTAGTGCAATTGGAGCTTTAATGTATCTAGCAAATTGTACACGACCTGATATTGCTTTCTCAGGAAATCTGTTAGCAAGACATAGCTCTGCACCAACAAAAAGGCACTGGAAGGGTATCAAACATATATTGAGATACCTTCGTGGAACAACCGACATGGGTTTATATTATTCAGAGAAATCAAAACCACAAATAGTCTGTTATGCAGATCCTGGTTATCTTTCTGATCCACATCAAGGCAAATCTCAAACTGGTTATGTATTCACTTGTGGTGGCGCTGCCATATCATGGAGATCCATAAAGCAGACTCTAGTCGCCACTTCTTCGAACCATTCTGAAATATTAGCACTACATGAAGCAAGTCGTGAATGCATATGGCTGAGGAATATGACTCAACATATACTAGAAACGTGTGGATTGTCTTCAAATAAAAATACTTCAACAACAATATATGAAGACAATGCAGCTTGTATTACACAAATCAAGAATGGTTACATCAAGGGTGACAGAACCAAGCACATTTCACCAAAGTTCTTCCACACCCATGAGCTTCAGAAAAGTGGAGAAATACATATCCAACAAATACAATCAAGCGACAACTTTGCAGATTTGTTCACTAAAGCATTACCAACTACAAGATTCAGAAAGATGGTTCACGATATTGGGATGCGTAAACTCGCAAATCTTTTGCCAGGCATTAGGGGGAGCGTGTGAGTCATAAAGATATCCACACACTGTACTCTTTTTCCTTCGTCCAGGTTTTTATCCCACTGGGTTTTTCCTGGCAAGGTTTTAATGAGGCAGTGTCACACGTTCGTCTGTGTTATATGGAACATAACACAAAATTATATGTAACACATGATTATGTACTCTTTTCCATTCGACCAGCTTTTATCCCACTGGATTTTGCTGGCAAGGTTTTTAATGAGGCATATTTCATGCATGGTGGACATCCAAGGGGGAGTATTATAAACAAGATGGATTATGATGGATGCCCACCATACATCATTCATATTACTCCTTACCACTACGAGGTTATTATAAGTAAGTTGAATACCCATCATCTATGTATTAAATCATTTCTCTACAATTGTGCTCACTATAATGCAATCCACCATTATAGTATATTGTAAAGTATGTTTTTCATTGCCTATAAATACAAGGCATTAATGAAGTGAAGAGAGGAAATTCCTACAAAATTCCTACAAGTATCATAAGTTTGATATCATTATCTCTCAATTTCTTCTAAATCTTACTAGTTTCACAATAGATAAAGGTTTATTTATTTTAGGCTTTTATTTGAACAGCGTAGCGCCAATTGGGTTGGGACGCAGTCTTCAACCAGAAAGCTAAAAAAACTTGGGACGTGGAACGGTGTCGTTTGAAGGAAAATGGCATTCAGTAATTTCGGTTAGGCTACTTTGTCGGTTTGCCTGCTTAGCTTAAGCCTTCAACGGAAAGTCAGTTGCATTTATCGGCAGATTGACTCTTACCTCCGTCCACTCACTCTGACTCGCTCAACTCAACTCAGCACAGGCTCCTTCTCCTTCTGCTCCAAATGCTTCTTCTCTCTGCAACCACTCACCAACACCCATCAATTTCCACTTCTACCGTCCTCTTTCCCTCTATTTGCCACAAACTCCCTGCCTCCCTCAAACCCAACGCCACCTCCGCTCACAGACCCCATGACCTCCTGATCACCAACGCCTTCTCACCCTCCTCCCTCCAAAACCCTAACCCTAGCACCATCCAGACCATCCGCCACGTCTCTCACTCTGCCTCCGATGGCGAACCCGAAGCCAATTCCATGGTCCCCTCTGCCTCCGCCGTCGCCTCCGCCATTCGCAGAGCCTCCACCTCCCCCGTCGACTTCATACAGAGAATCGAAAAGGAACAGAAGAGAGGCATCGTACTCCCCAGCCCCGATTTCCAGAGACTCTGTATTCAACAGTTGGACATCTTTCGCCGAATCGTCGATCCCGATGCTCTCCTCTCGGTCAGTTTATGGAAAAGAAGATGATATCGTTCATTAATTACATTCCCAAATTAGCTAGTGATGTTTTTGTATTATTAATTTTGGATTATATATATGTATAGGTGTATGTAAGGCCAGCTGGTAGTTATGTGATGGACCGATTGGAGCTTCGTCGAGTAACTTGCCATCCAGGAGCTAAGTCATCAGACATTGTGATATTAGTTGGCAGTTTCAGTGTTGCCACTGGTTTTCGCGCCGCCGAAGCAGTGCTTTCCAATCACAAAGTAGATGACTGATTTTTTTTTGTTTTAGACTTTAATTTTAGTTGTTGATTGATAATGTATATTGTTACTGAGTATATTCAGTTGGAAATTGAATTTTGTAGGTGGAAGTTATAGCTGAGTGCAAAGCTGCGGTTTTCCCCATGGTGAAGCACCCCTTTGTGGTGGGCTTCTTGGTTGCTGAATTTCCCAGGATGGAAATGCCACCACCTGGCGGGAAAGTTCAGTGTGAGGGCTGTGATTTGGTTCACCGCCTGACTCCTGAGGAAGCGTATGCTTTGCCTCCGAGCTCCAATATCAAATCTTGGGATACTCAGAATCTGGAGGATCAACCAGAGCCATTATTAACAATGTACAACTTTAGTGCTGAGCAGAGATCAAATGCTATCAACATTTCCCGGTCTTTAGCTATGGCATACGTTATGGATCAGGTAGTGTGTGCAATACTGTCAGAATGCAGTATTAACTGTGAAATAATAATAGTAATTTCTACTTAATCCTGTATTGCGGGCATGACTACTTTTTGTCTTTTAAAGTCCATTTATCTTAATTTCTGAGAGAAATGCTTACTTCTTTTGCAGAAAGCGATGCTCCTCCAGCAATCATCTTGGCAGAACAATGTCAGGATGAGTAGTCTGGTTGAACAAGTAAGACAACTGTTGTTGCATTTGCGATTTGGGATTTGTATGTTCTTATGGAGTGACTGTAATTTTCCTATCATCGTGTGTTCTCCCAGATTCGTGGTCCTCTTTCTAGCCTTCGAACTTTAAGTAAAATGTTATCCATGCATATGAAGAGAAGTGAGGTTTGCCTTCTTATTAACTTATTTTAATTTTTAGCTTACCGATATTCATTTTATGTCCTATATTTACATTGGAATTATATGCTTATGTAGATTTCTTATGACATTGTTGAAGATATACTGGTGCAAGGCGACCGTATGAAAGACACCCTTCAGCAACTCCAGGATGCTGTTTACTTAACCAAGGCACTTAATCTATCTCTCTCTCTCTCTCTCTCTCTCTCTCTCTCTCTGTGTTTACTTGACCCAGACTTATATATATATATATTCTCATGTCACTAAGGCTTCTTATACTGTCTTCAAGGAGTCATAGTCTGTTTATAAGCAGTTTTCAAGTATTCAGTTTGCCATTTTTAAGACACTGTCCGTACTGTTGTATGCCTTTTCAACATATCCTGAGATATGCATGTTCAAGATATTCTTTGACCCTCTCTGAGACTGATAATAACTTTAAATTTTTTTAAGTTCTTCTATATTATTCTCTCTATAGGCTAGACACACTGACTTTTTCATGTGATTTTTCTAGGCTAGTATCATGCGCTACGGTGAACATGATTCAACATATTCCTATCCTGACTCAGGGAAGCCTCAGTTATTGAATAACCTTCCCAAGGATAGTTCCAGCATTAAGATGCAAGTTTCAGGTGAACAACTTTCTCTAAATGCTGGAGCCAAGGAAATGGAGATGCCCATGCCTCCTCTAGCCCTTGCTCCTTTACAGCAACATGGAATTAGGTAGGTTATAAATTCTGAGATTCATCACTTCAGATTGCAAAGAAAATGAAAAATAAAATAAAACTGTGTATTTCACTACAGTTTTCATGACTGCATACGGCTCCTTCTGAATGTTTGGCACGAGAGTTTTAAAACATGCAATTTTCATTTTGCTAACGCCTGTCAATTATGTCAGGAAGACCATGCAATGTTTCTGATATACTGGCAGATTTGGTTGAAGCTGTAAGACCTCTTGCTCAAAACCAGCAGCGTGTAGTAGAACTGAATGAACTTGGAACATCTTTGCAAGTTGCTGTAGAAGAACCTGCTTTGCGACAGGCTCTGAGCAATTTAATTGAGAGTGCATTATTGCGTACGCATACTGGGGGAAAGGTAGAAATTGTGTCTACTGGAGCACCAGCAGGTGGTGTTCTTGTAGTAATTGATGATGATGGGCCTGATATGCACTATATGGTAATAGTTGCAAACTTTGAACTATGCTAACTTTATCTTCTATATACAATACAAATTAGAGAATTAAGTTTCTGCTATTCATCATTTGTCACTCACCGCAAACTGTTGGTCATAGATTTATTGTATTGTTGATGTATTTTTCTTCAGACGCAGATGCATTCTCTCACTCCTTTTGGAGCCGATCTCTTATCAGAAAATATGGTTGAAGACAACATGACATGGAACTTTGTTGCTGGACTGACTGTTGCTCGTGAGATACTAGAAAGTTATGGCTGTGTTGTCCGTGTCATATCACCCTCGAACCGCAGATGCTCCCCTTGGAGCAGGTGGAACTCGAGTAGAACTCTGGCTTCCTTCTATCATGGAATTATCCAGGATTAATGGCCCTGCTCAGGAGGCGTAGCAAGAATTGAAACTGTCGTCGGGAAGATTGTTATATGGAATAGAGAATTAATCCTGCCTCTATCTGATGATTTGCGAGAATGAGGTGGTAGAATTTGGAAAATGTTTCATTGATGATGCATCTAAAATTTGCAATTTCGAGGAAGTTGTGTATAGATTTTACTCCCCTTTCAACAGCATGAAAACTCTTGTACAGAAATAAGCTGAAATAGGGCTATTGGAAGCCGCATATATGGACCGAGTGTTGTTTCATAATTCCATCACTCATATGTAAAAGTTTTTACATAGCTTACAAACTTACTGGCCACACTGACTTTTTACAGACTTGGATTATTGAGCGTGTTTACTTTTATCCATCACATCATCAATAAACCTTTCCTAAATTGACATTGCGAATGATGGAGATGGAGGGGTTATTTTTCTTTTTGGTATTTTAGTTTCTGGGTTTAGATTTGGTTATGACGCATCGTTTTCATATTTTAATGAAATATTTGGGTCATATCATTTGAAATTAAATTAAATATAAAAGTCAAGTCTCTGTGTGTGTGCTACAAACCTGGTTGGTTGGGTCATTAACCAACTCCATCAAACCCACAGGGACAGTATTGAATTGGCCCGCATAGCCAGTTTCCTCCATTTCTTGACTAATCAGTGGATGGCCTACCCTGATAAAAATTTATAAGGATCGATCGAATACTCATGTGTTTAAGGATTTTTAAGAAATCATGAACTTATTCACTAATATTTGAGATTTGGTTTTTCAAAAGAGGATGCGAACCATTCAATCCTTAAAACAATCATGAAATCATTTTAAAACAAAACAATGTTTTAACTCCAAAAGTTCATCGCTCTCCCTGTCCATGAGCTTACTCATCATGACAAAGGACCCTACACCTGCAGCCAAACCCCTAACCCCACCACATTGGTGCACGACTCCCAACGCCTAAACGCGTCAAAGCCATCTCAGTGCTAGGCAGATACGGTTAATTGGCTTTTTCTTTCAAACTAAAAGAATCATAGAATTTTCTCAACAAAGAAAAATTAAAAATATATATATATATCATAGAATTGGTTCATTATACAAATTAACCCTTTTCTTCTTTTAATAAATTTTTGTTCATTTTTTATACAAGAAATATTTTGGGTGGGATTATTCGAACACAAAATCTCAGATATAGTGATAACTACTCTTAAACACTTAAGCTACAAACCTGTATATATTTTGTTCATTTATTTCTCAAATTTTATATAAATTGTGAGAAATCATATGTCAATTATGTCGCGTTCATATAGAGTTGTTGGCCACATAAATTCGTCCTTATCTGAATAGGAAGGAATGATAGATACTCTTCCCATGGCATTCTCTTTGACACATTTAAATTCTTTACTATGCAAGCAATGTAATTTCATATTAACTTTGTTTAGATCCAAATAATTTAGACCAAACATCTTTTGTAACTATCAATTAGTCAACAATAATTAAGATCCCATTGATAACCATTTTTGTTTCTAGTTTTGAGTGTCTAGTTTCTAATTTTTAGTTTTCATTTTTTAAAAAGTGAAAACATCAAACTGTTTAAAAATTGTTTGGTAACTGATTTTCAATTTTCAATTTTTGGGGGTCAAATTGTGAATTTGAGATCATAGAATGAAAATGCATGTTTCAAAGAGTTCTTAGTATTTTTCAATGAGTTTTTTGGATTAAGATGATTTTTTTTTGTGAATTTTGGATATGGAGGTCTCAAGGCTTTGCATGGGTCTGCAGCTAAACGCAAGAGTCGAGAGGAATGGTCTGAGTCAAGAGGTCTCAAATACCGAATTTTGATAATTGGAGTGCATTATATGTATGGTGGTGATGTAAAATTATTGAATGAAAAAAAGAAGAAGAAAAAAAAACTAAAAACTGAAATTGTTACCAAACATGTTTTAAAAAATAAAGGTGATTTTGAGAACTAGTTTTCCCTTTAAAAAAAAAACTGAAAACAAAAACGGTTACCAAACATGTTTTCAATTTTCAGAAAAAAAAAAATGAAAAAATATGTTTACCAAACAAACCCTAAGTTTTTTCTTTTCGAATTAATAAAACTTGATGAATGTATTGTACTGTTTTTATTAAAACTAGACTCTCTCTTTCGTGCATGCGAGAGGCCTTTTAAAAAAAAACATTTAATTTAGAATTAAAAAAGATAATGGGTAGTTGTGTTCCATAAAAATAGGCCATTATCTAATTTTTCTTTTAATTTAAAATTTTTTAAATATGAAAAAGTGTGAATTTACCCTATTATCCTCATTTAATTAATGATTTCAATTCTTAATGTTTGCATTAATCAAGGGCATTTTTCCTGGCATTTTGAATGTTTTCACAATTATCTGCCTTTTACTTTATATATATAGATAGATGATGTGGCTAAAGCGTTAACGAACATGTCGTTGTGGGCCCCTCTAAATAGTATTTGGGCACCACGTCGGAGGACCAAACCAAAATGGCTGGCGTTTCGTTTCAAAAAAAAATACAAAAAACTAAAATCAAAATGGCTGGAGGTGGACGGCCCACCTGTGGACTGGCTGGCCCTCAAACGCTAATTCCGGGGCTGCCCTAGACATAAGGCTCCTCTTATTGGCCGGGTCAAACTTCAAAGTCAACCAAAGTAAGGTGACTGATTGCTTCCTACGCCTCTTTGAATCTTCTCTACCGTCTGATGGAAGCCATGAATGTGGAAATCTATAGACGAGCATAGTCAATGATTTAGGCAGCCTCATAAAATCGCATGTCGACTGTATCTCCCAAAAAAATTCTGATTCCCTGATTAATTAATTAATTATCTTATGAAACGGTTTATATGGTTGTTATCAAGACTTGTTTTTTTTATATATATCTACGTATCTAAAGTAAAAGACAGAGAATGGTAAAATATTTAAAATACCAGAAAATATCTATAGTTAATGAAAACATTAAGAATTGAAATTATTAATTAAATGAGGATAATATGGTTAATTCACACTTTTTTATATTTAAAAAATTAAAATTAAAAGAAAAATCAGATAATGGATCATATTTTTATGGAACACAACTACCCATTATTATTTTTAATTCTAAAATAAATTTAAAATTCAGGCGCGGAAGTGGGTAAAAGAAAAACTTGAAACAAAATGGTATACTTTTTAGTGCATCGTTTATAGGCACTTATATTTGAAAAAATGTGGCAATATAAATCCTATTTATTTATTCCTTACAAAAATCGTATTTATTTCTTCCTTAAAAATGTCCCTAGAATCTCCAATCATTGAACCTTTCTACTAGCTAGTGAGAGCGCGGTAGGAAATGATGGTATATAGTCCTACATTAATTTGTTTTTTCTTTTTTAAGTTTATGAGTTGGTGGGTACAAGGGAAGGAAAAAAAAGTTAACCATACTTACCCATTTAATCTCTTTTTTTTTCCAGTGTTTTGTTGAGATATTTTTTCATAATATTTGGAATTTATACAAGTATTTTTGCGAAACAAAAAAAAAATTACAGACAGTTATAATCGGATAACTGCCAATAGCTAACTCATTTTTCAAAATAAATAATCAAGAGAGATAATATAAATTTAAAATTAAGTGTTTCATCAATACATAATGCGGAAATATAGTTCGAGGTTATTGATTACGCTAATTTTAGACCGGCAATGATTTGCGAAAAAAAAATTGTACAGTTCTGTTTTTTTTGGTAAAAAAAATATCCTAAATTAATTTGGTTTCCTTTATTCGTTGACTGCAATTATGCAAAGGCAGGACACAATAGACTTGACCTCCTTCCTACAATTTCTTTACAAATTCAAAACATAAAAACAAAAACAAAAACCCAGCATTAACCAAAAAAAACCTAGTATATTTGCTTCTAGTTGCTGAATCGAGAATTTTAATAATCTTTAGGTATTGCGTAATTGTCTTCAGGTCAATTTAACATGTTGTGTTTTGGTCACTAAAAAAGATTTACCTATGTTCAATACATCGTTGTTTTATACTTTTGTTTGTTTATGAGTAAAAAATCATCGCTTATTCCAGAAAAAACAACAACAAAAACAAGAAGAAAAGTCGAAAAAGCAAAAGCACTAAAAAGCCGTTGCTTTGTGCTTATGGAAATGATACTAATAAATATAAGTGGGTTACCAATTAAGGTGTGATCACGAGTCTGGTTAAGGTCAAAATCCTAAAAAAATCCATTTTTGAAAATAAGTTAGGTTGGTAATTAGCAATCTGTTTTTCTTACTCGTGTTGTTTATTGAGTTTAATTTGAGATCTCTGGAGAGATAAATATAAAATCTCCATATTTCTCTCCTTGTGTTTCCCTCCCTAGTCCAGCCAAGTCTCCCAGCTCTCTCATCAAATCACGTAAAACAATACAAATCGTCACTGCCGAAGGCCCAAAGCCAGACACACACACAAACAACGCAACCCTCTGCAAAATCACAAAATCATAGTTTTCTTGCTCTCAAACTGAAATTGCTGCTTTGCGTTTTTTTATTTTTTAAAATCTTTTTATTATTTCTCTCACGCTAATTGTGCCCCGGGATCACCAAGTCCTGCAAGTGCTTTTTCGCGTGATTCTCAGCTTCTGAACCACTTTTCTCTACAGCAGATCTTGCTCAGCCATTCAAACTATATGAGGTCGGTTTTGTTCTATTTCAATTTCTCTGATTCACTTGTTACGCTTCTGTTTGGATACTGAGATTAAAAAGAAAAGAAAAGAGAGAGGTAGATTGCTGCTCAGCTGAGCTCGATATAGTTGTTTAGCTTCTGATATTTGCATTTGATTTTTATTTTATTTTCAGTTTGAATTGGTTTGATTGGCAGAGCTTTAAGCAATCCGAGATATCAATTTTTTATTATAATTTATTTTGTTTGGCTATTTACGAATTTGCTAGATCCTTGTACTGTTTCGTTTGCGGTTTTGGTCTTGGAGTTTTATATTTAATTTTTAAGGTAATAGAGATGTGTGATCGGAAAGGCTTGATGAGTACATTTATGCATATGTTTGATTATGTGAGCTAACTTAGTGATCGGGTTTATTCTTTTGGTCGTTGTGTTCTTTATCTTTGAAATTAAGCAAGCCCAGCTGCTTGTCTGTCTTAATTATAATAGTGGGGGAGGAAATGGGTCTTTGTTATGTAGTTTGGGTGTTAATTCAAAGGGAGCACGTGGTCTACTTTACCATGGAGGATTTTGAATGGGTGTTTCATTTGTGACTTTGTTTTAGCTACTGATTGTCAAATGGTAGCACATGGTTGCTTCTTTCTCGGCAGAGTTCTTGTAGAGGGCAAAGAGGAACAAGCACATGATTTCTTGCTTGTTATTTCTCTATATTGCGTTTGAAGAATGCCTACTCAAAAAGGTCCGAGTATAAGTATGCAATTTCTGCTGTTGGTCAATGTATTCTGTGGGTTCGATTTGAAACATAGGGAAAAGGGAGATGTTGTTATTGAGAAGAATATAGAGAATACATCTTACAGGAGCTCCTTAACCTTTTGATGGTATAATCAATAATGTTAGGTTAGCAGCTTTGGGTTGTGAGTTGTAAGTGCTATACCCATCTACTTTTACGGTTTTGTCAACCCTGATATTGTGTTGTTTTAATAGAAACAAATGTTCAGGTCATTCTCGTAGTTGTATAATCTTGTATTACTGAGTCGTAGAGTCTTGCTTAAATTATTGTGTTCCTTCATGAGGGTCGTCATTTCTTTTAAGGGGAATTCTCAACTGAAAACCTGTTAAATAATGCAGATCAGCTATCGCTTTCTACTTGCAGTTCATTTTTCTGTGAATTTATAGTCAGAAGCTTGTATATAAAATGGGAACCCTTTCACGCAGGTTAAATTTTGTGACAGTCTATTTTCATCAGAACGAGCTAACTTTTGTTGCTCTTTAAATTTATTTTAGAGACCTGATCTTCTCTAACTACATTTGCATCTTGTTGGCTGCAGTGCGGGTGGTAGAAAACCAAATGAGTCTATGAGGCTTATTGTGACAACTTTTGTAGGAGTAGTTTTTGGATTCTTGATAGGTGTATCCTTTCCAACCTTGTCATTAACAAAGGTGCGCACTATTTTTTTTCCGGGTATCTGTTACGCTCCGCTTTAATACTTACCTAGATGATGAAACATAATTAATGTGTGTAAAATTTGACAGCTGAACCTCTCGCCCAGCCTTCTTCCAAATGTTGATCTGTCGTCCAATGAGGACCAGAAATCGGACATCTCCAGGCAAGCAATTCTAAGTGCTTGGTCTTCTACGAGGAGTAATAATAGCTCAACTAAAGCTCAGAGTTCAAATGGTACAGCAAGGGTATACCTCCTCTCCCTGACATTAGCAGTAGTAGAAATTCCGAAATGACAGGTTCTACATCACTGTTAACTCTGTATGTTACTAAGGGGTGCATTGAATCTTAGCTACTTCTTAATTCAAATCCAGAACCAGTTCAATAAATGCATTTGAGGTTCTTGCGCTGTTCTACTACAGCACCTAAATTGGGTTCTGATTTTGGTCAAACGGGAGGGAAAAGTATCATTTTTGGTCAGTCCCAACTGGAGACGTTCTGGTTTAATAGTATTGATCGTTTGATCATCATTCCATTAAGCTCAATAAGGACTTCCTTAAAATAGAAGTAAATATTTCCAAGGTTAATTGTTATAGTTCTTGGATTATAGTGTGGGAGCCATGATTCTCAACTGAACCCGCTCTCATTGATATGATTTGCAGAAGAGACAGATTGAGAAAGAAGTGGTTTCATTTCCCTGATATTGTTCACAATCTTCTCTCATTACTTTTATATTCCTTGTAAGATGAGGTGGCTTCATGTAATCACTGAATCATATATGCAATCTTGTGCTTGCATGCTGGGACTATTTTGCTTCGTTTTCGTGTTGTTTTACTATGAGGAGAGGCCTGATAGTTGCTGAAAATATGAGTATAATTTCCAATATAGTTCACAGCTTCCTCTTCTGGCATTCCAAATTCTCATTATATAGGCATTACTTATCTGAAGTTTAACACTTTCATTTCCTGCAGATTTGGGTGCCGTCAAATCCTAGAGGTGCAGAAAGACTACCACCAGGAATTCTTGCAGCTGAGTCAGACTTCTACTTGCGCAGATTATGGGGCAAGCCCAGTGAGGTGTGTATTCTGCTGTTACTTATGCAATCAACATAGTTACAATTTGGACTTTCCACAACGCCTGGAATGGTCTAATATATACTGAAGACAATGCAGAATGAATGGTGTTAATGGATTCCATTAGCATTTGGTGTTAAGGGAACCATTTTTTGATATGGAGTTCTCTGTTATCCTGATTTGAGTTACTCGGTGATCTATATGGAATCCAGAAAAAAAAAAAAAAAAAAAAATCATTTGACATGTTCCTGGTGATGTTTTTATGAATAATTTGATTTCTTCTTCTTCTTCTTTATTTTTATTTATTGATTTTTTTTATCTACCCCTTTGGTAGAATTTTTGTTTTTGGAGGCATAAAGATACTTCTGATTTCAATATACTGCACCGTGATTCATTTAAGTTGGCAATTGCAGGACTTGACCATCAAACCAAGGTACCTTGTAACATTCACTGTGGGTTTGAATCAGAAAAAGAATATTGATGCAGCAGTGAAAAAGGCCTCTCTCTCTCTCTCTCTCTCTCTCTCTCTCTCTCTCTCTCTCTGAGGTGGACGTGTGTCACTGAATATGTTTCTCTCACAGTTTTCAGAGAACTTTACAATTCTTCTTTTTCATTACGATGGCCAAACAACTGAATGGGATGAGTTTGAGTGGTCTAAGCAAGCTATACATGTTAGTGTCCGTAAGCAGACTAAATGGTATGCACAATTTGTTAACTACTATCTGTACTTCAATAATGAATTGTTTCCTTGGTTTATGACTTTAAATTTTTTGTCAAAGGTGGTATGCCAAGCGATTTTTGCATCCTGACATTGTGGCCCCATATGACTACATATTTATCTGGGATGAAGACCTGGGAGTCGAGCATTTTAATGCAGAGGAGTGAGTGTTGGTTACAAAGTAATTCTTTTAGGTGAATTTATTAGCCTACAAAAAAACTTTCTTATGCCTCCCTTTCCAATCTAATTTCAGATACATAAAACTTGTGAGGAAGCATGACTTGGAGATTTCACAGCCTGGTTTGGAACCCAACAAAGGCTTAACATGGCAGATGACAAAGAGGAGAGGTGATCGTGAAGTGCACAAGTAAATCATGAGACCTAAACTGAAATTTATTTATATCAGATTTAGTTTAAAATTTAGGGAATAATCTTGTAATCCTTGTTCCCAATTATTCCAGAGAAACACAGGAAAAACCTGGCTGGTGCACTGACCCACATCTGCCTCCATGTGCAGCGTAAGACATTAAGATATTAAAGAGGGCATTTTAACTGTTGTTTGTATAAGATTTGATCCTATACTTCCCTTTTGTCTGACATTTGTGTTCGCTTGTTTTTATTCAGTTTTGTTGAAATCATGGCTCCAGTATTTTCTAGAAGTGCCTGGCGCTGTGTGTGGCATATGATTCAGGTATTAAATATTGTAATCTTGTTCATTATCACCACTTGTTTGTGTCCTTAATTGATGTAGCAGGCTTGTTACCTAATTTTATTATTGCAATACTTCATGATTGCAGAATGACTTGGTCCATGGGTGGGGTCTTGACTTTGCCTTGAGAAAATGTGTAGAGGTGAGTGACCCACGTTCTATCCTCCCTGGTGGGATTCCAAGGGAACTCAAAGTTAATTTTTTTTTTTTTTCTTTCTTGAAAACAGCCTGCGCATGAGAAGATAGGAGTTGTAGATTCTCAGTGGATTGTTCATCAAACCGTTCCCTCACTTGGAAACCAGGTAAATAGCACTTCTGTCATTTCACATTTCCTTACTAAACGTTTTTTCAGATAATAGAACGAAATACTTAATCATTTTTGGCTTTTGGTAGGGTGAATCGGAAAATGGAAAAGCACCATGGCAAGGGGTATGTAGAGCCTCTTATTCTAACGATACAAGGGTTTTGCTATCTGTCTATCGACCTATCTATTGGACACCAAATATGTATAACTGTTTGTTGGTAAAACGCATATATAAGTTTGCTGATAGCACTATTGTATATATACTGGTTCCAGGTGAGGGAAAGGTGCAGAAAGGAATGGACAATGTTCCAGATGCGCGTAGCGAATGCAGAAAATGCGTATTTTAAGGCCATCGGGGTTGATCCTTCCAATTCGACGACCCATTAGGAAGAGTGACGATGACAGAGCTGCTGTATACACTCAATGATCATGATCTCTATCTCGCTTAGAGTTTTACATAAGTTTGTAAAATCCATTATAATCGCCATATTCATTAATTGACAATCACAGTTTTAGGCCTTGAGTAAAACACGACGTCAATTAAATCCTTTAGAGTTTCAGTGCTTAGTGACCTCTACTTTGAGTGGGGTGTAACATATTATGGTTAGAGATATGTGCTTGTTAATTAAACATATACTATATACCAATAAATTTGAATTTTAAAGAGCCGATCGATTCTGCTACGGTAGAAAAACCCTTCTTTTATCTTATTATTGTAATTTTTTCAGGTGCAAGTGTAATTAGTTTAACCAAGTAAAATGTAAGGAGCTGGAGCTGGGTTGTTGTGGACTTGTAGCTAGAGATGTGCTAGCTAGCTTCCATGGATAAAGGTTTTGGCAGGCAAAATGTATGGGAGGATTGGATTTGAAGACAACCTTCATTTCACGTGGCTTCGTGTTTCATGAAGAGCCAGATCTTGCCGCGTAATGCCTACAACTGTGGTGGTCACAGTTCACTAAATCCTAAGAAAAAGATGAAAATAAAATTTGTTTGTGTCATCGTATCACGGTCGTGCAAAAGTGCAGCAAAATTCTTTGGTATATTGGGTCACATGTTTCAGATGAAAATATCTCTTGATAGTGGGATTTCAGCTACCGAATCTTTGATTTGCACCCTAATACAAGATACACTTGAGAATAACTTACCGAAATGCCAAGGACAGTTACCCGCACCTAAATCCTAAATCCTAAATTTGAACATTTGATAAACAGTTACTCACGTACGCATGGACAATTGTTAGCAACAGCTGATGATGATGGTAAGTATGATTCGAGCAGTACAAACATATTAAGTTATCCGAACCAGATAACTTGTGGGCTGATATTTTTGTGGTGTGATGTTTGCTTGATCTTTGTCATAATTCTGGTGTGAATGCGATGGCTCACTGCCACTGCAATGAATTTCAGAATGCACAAACAATTAGAAACACGTTACAACTGTCCGTGAGCAAGCAAAATCTATCGAACATTAATCGAATCAGCTTTTGTTTTTCGGCAGTGATGATGATTTTTGAGCACAAAAACGTGGACCACTCGCTTGGTTCCGAGAAGAAGATATTAAATCATAAATACTCATCTTTTCCGATATGAAAAAGTGTTAATTTACCATATTATTCTCATTTAGTTAATAATTTCAATTCTTAATATTTGCATTTAACCAATGATGATATTTTTTAGTATTTTGAATGTTTCATCATTTTGTGCCTTTTGCTTTTATATATAGCCTCTCGGCACAGCGCTTCCGCGCCTCCGAGAGGCTTTTTTTCTTAAATTTAAATTTATTTTAGAATTAAAAAAGATAATGGATAGTTGTGTTTCATAAAAATATGATCCATTATTTGATTTTTCTTTTGATTTTAATTTTTTTAATACCAAAAAGTGTGAATTTATCATATTATCCTCATTTAATTAATAATTTCAATTCTTAATATTTGCATTAACCAATGACATTTTTTGGTATTTTGAATGTTTCACCGTTTCTCTGCCCTTTTGCTTTATATATATAGATATATATTATAAAAATATAATTATTTGAGGGATATATCAATATATATTTGATAGACCGTTCGGACTATATATACAAACAAATAGTTTTTATTATTAGTCATTTTATATATATATAAACAAATAAAAGGATATATATTGATATACCAACAGAGTCCCTCGACAAAATCATTGGTCTTCCACTCGGCTACTCCTCCGGGAATCAAGAAACTTCCACTCAACAACTGAAAGGTCTCAAAACCTGCCACAACACACCAACCCATTGGCGCTCCCAAAAGCTCCGTGGACACGTGGCGACGTCAATTTTACCCTTTTTGTGCCCGTCAAAATGTCAGCTTTTTATTTTTTTATTTTTCACTCCATTATATAAAAAAGGGGATATTTGTTGAAATGTCATTCTAACTTATACCTTAGTTTCAATTTGTCACCTGAAAAAAAAAATTAAGTGAAATGTCACCTGAACTTTTCAAAATTCATGATTTGTCACCTGACTTTAATATCATCCAATTTTCCATCTAGTTTGAAGGGTATTTTAGTCTTTTCATTTTCAAGGGTATTTAAAAAATGGAAAAAAATTATTATTAAAAAATAAAGCCTAAATGTAAAAATGGCTGGGGGGTTAAATATAAAAAGCTCTGTTTTTAGTTTTATGTTTTTTTTGATATTTTTAGTTTTATGCTTCTTTTAAAAATTATTTATTTATTAAGTTAACTCTTATTTATTTGTTTTAAATTGTATTCAAATAGAGTGGTGATGGGGGTTGTCAAAGATAAAGAGGGGGAAGAGAGAAGTTTTTTTTCATAATTTTTATTTTCATTTTTAATTATTTAAAAGATATATATTTTTTTTATAATGATTTTTCTATTTTAAAAATACCCTTGAAAATGAAAAGACAAAAATACCCTTCAAAATGGATTGAAAATTGAATAATGTTAAAGTCAGGTGACAAATCATCAATTTTGAAAAATTTAGGTGACATTTCACTTAATTTTTTTTTTCATTTGACAAATTGAAAACTAAGGTATAACTTCATGTGACATTTCAATAAATATCCCTATAAAAAGTAACCAATCACTATCTAAGCCTTTCATAGAACCTTACACGTGTCGCCAGGTGTTGCATTTGAGCCATGAACCATGGTTAAATCTGTCATCTACCGTGGTTAACATGTTGGTGGCTACGGATGAGCCTCTAGGTATATTTATCAGTAAGCCCAAGTTGGTTTTAGTAGTAGGTGTGTGGTTTTGGGCTTGTCATTTGGAAAAGCCAGTTCCTGCTTCCCATCCCATTTTTTCCATTTTTTGGTGCCTCTCTGGGAGACTCTTCATTTGCGCCATAGATTTTGCATAAACTGAGAGGTGTTCTCTGGTTGTAGGGAATTGTGGGTGTCTTGAGAAATTAACAGAGAAGCACAAATGGGGCTCTCAAATTTTCCTAGTGCAGCAGAGGGTGTGCTTCCAGTGCTGGTTATGAACACAGTTTTGTCAGTGGCTCTGTTAAAGAACATGGTAAGATCTGTGCTCCAAGGGATGGGTGCCAATGTGAATTCTCAGAGTTTTGAGGAAAACCCAGATGGGTGCCCAGCAGAGATGATTGCAAGAGAGAGAAGAATCTCCATTTGCCAGTTCAATACTGTGGCCAAAACGAACAGTAGGGCAATGGAGTGTTGTGTTTGTCTTTGTGGGTTTGAAGCTGAGCAAGAGGTGAGTGAATTGTCCTGCAAGCATTTCTTCCACAAAGGTTGCTTGGAGAAGTGGTTTGACAACAACCATTCTACTTGCCCTCTTTGCCGCTCTGTTGATTAGATATACAACAACTCTACTGAGGGTCTTTTACTAAGATGAGTTTTTTGGCTTTGGAAGCATTTCAGCTGTACTTTTGTTTTTGTTCTTGTTTTTGGGCCTTCTCCTTCCCTGTTATTTTTTTGGCACAAATTAGAGAAAGTTCTGTAACAATGTTGCTTTGCTTTATTTTGTGTGTGTACAAGTACCAAGAAGATTAAAAAGAATAAAAGAAGCAGGGGATTGAGGCATTAATTTGAAGCCACATCTTCAATCTGGAGCAGAAGGTTTGGGAGTTGGAATTGGACAGAAATTGTCTGAGGTAATTTCCACCACACAAAAAAAAAAGGAAAAAAATAGAGAAAAAGAGTGGAACACAAGTCTTGAAAGATTTCAGCATGTTTAATTTATGCCATTTATAAAAGAGACATGATTCAGATACTATTTGGAAAAACAGGCTTTCTTTATTTTTTTCTTTCATTTGTTTTTCTAAGGGAAATCAAATGCTTTTATAAAAAAAAAAAAAGTTTGATGCTTTTACTTTTTTGGCTTTTTGGGGTTTTAGAACACAAATAACTTTGAAACACCAAGTGAACAAATCAGCAGCCTTAATTTGGACGGATGGCATCACATGAGATACAAATAAATAGGCATGTGGGATTAGTTTCTGATCTAAATTATGTGTAATAATTAAGTTGATTGAGTGGCTCTAGTTTAACTATGGGCCACGTTCAATCTTGTCCTCTCTCTCTCTAATTCGAGAATGCCTTTTTTTTCTTTTTATAGTTACATCAGGAGGGAAGAAGCCTTGGGGTTTCGATCCTGGTGCCGAGCAGAGGGGAAGGGGGAGGGCTACAACTACTGTGGTAATTCGAGCATGCCTTTTAAGCTGTAATGAGATGTTCTGGTGTCAAAAATAGAGATAGGGTTTTATTTCATTCATCCAATGCACAAGTTGTGTAATTTGACATACATAAACGAGAATGAAAATAAGAATTTAGGTGTTGGGGTTGGGGTTGGGTTGGGTTGGGAAGAAGATCAGGAAGACAGATTACAAACTTAAAAGAAAAGCTGCAGTTTCATAATAAATTATCAGCCTTTACATACCAAATATCAGATACAAATTTGAAAGCGAAGCTTTGACATTATTTATCTGGTAACATATATAGCACAATAACGCCCATGCCCTCTGCAACATATTATTGAGGGCTGATAATTTACCTTGAATATACAAGGGGGGGTTGTGCTTAATAATCTCTCAGGCTACTCTGCTGGCTCATGAGGAATTTCTTATGCTCGAACTTGATAAACTCATCAGCTTCATCATCAACATCTTCTGCCTCTTGAACCACATAGTTCTGACGAACTGGAGTGTGCTGATATTGTGCCACGTATGCCCTCCTTGTTCTTGGGGCCTCCTCCACAACACGTTCCTCAAACTCATTGCTGAACTTGACATGGTGTTTTGGGCGATACTGATGGGGTTCAGAAATGGGCCTGTTAGGCATAGGAGCCACTACTGTGGTTACAAAGAACGGGTAGTCGTTTGAGTTACTACTTCTGAACGACATCTTCTTTTCTGTAGTTTTCAAACGCTTTGTTTAGTAGGTTGGAGGATGCTGAGGTGAAGGGCTTGTATTTATACAAATATATATGGTTAAGGTTATATTCTTGGGTTTGAATTTTTGAGCTGCATTATATCTACAGAATAAGATTATATTCTTGAACGATAAGATTGAATCTAATGCCTCTCTTTCTGGCCAACTTAGTGGTCTACAGAATCCCATAAAGAAGAAGCACTAAAAGAGTTCTCTTGGGATTTTTGGATTACGAAAAGTTGGGCCATTTTGAGATATATTGGGGAGGAGGGAATTTCTAAGGCACTTGTAACTTTATCAATGGAATGTTTAGAACGAAATTCGGATTTGCATCAATGGTCAAAGCCTTTATGATAACAATTTGAGGAAACGAGTTTTGATCTTGCCAGGAAGCCAATTTGTATCCGTCACTTCATTGATTTGGCTATTTAAGATCACTTTCCGGAATTGAGTGTTCAATTTCATAATAATTAAGAAGTTCTGGATACTGATCGATTCGAATCTCTGAACATATTAGTCTGTTTGATAATCATTTCAATTCTCATACCATGGGATATTGCTAATTGACAACACTGACAGATGAAAAAGATTAGTATTTTTCCACACCTTCTTTGTAAAAGAGAGGTTTGAAAGGCAGTTAAAAGTATGGTAGATTTTTGAAATCGACTTTGTTGAAATTCATGAACAGGTGGTGATCATGGAGCAATTTTTACCTACAATTGGCACACTGTCGGCAGGACTTTAATAACATAGGCTTTTCATGATTCAGATAACAGTGAATCATTTTTCATGAGAAGGTGACACAATGAGCAGGACATATAAAATTATTTTTGGACCACCATGAGAGTTTAATGCTTGGAGGTTCGGACAAGTTAGAGACCTTTTTATTTTAGCAGACACCAGTAGGGTATTTTTTTTATGACACGGGGAAAAAACCCCAAACAAACCTACACAACACGAACTAAACGGGGCCTAGAGACCTCAATCATATCATCAACCAAAGCCGCTTCAGCCCAAAGAGGCACCGAGTCAAACCAACACACGCCTAAGACTAGATCACCAGTAGGGTTTTTGTTCTCCCCAATTGCAGGCTAATATGTGGTCAACTTTTCAGATACTTCACTACTGAATTTTAATTCAAATAGACGAGGGTTTTGCATTTCTTCTTTCTTTCTCTTTCCATTTATCAGATTCAGCAAATTTCAACTGATCTAGCTAGAAGGTGGGAGGAATGCAGGGGAATTGAAAACAACCAAACATTCTGGATTATCACCAAAACCAAGTTTTGTTTTAGTACATACGAGCTTTTTATTTATAGCTTTTGGTTCAGAAAGTAGCAAAGAAAGGAGCAACTGAGCACATCATACAGTGATCTCAAAACATCAAAGTAGAGGCAGCAGAGCATTTTGCAATGACTTAGCACCAAACAAACTTTGATGACAAAAATCTCTCCCATTTTAGGCTCCCTTTGACATCCACTCAGATTCCTAGCCCCCGTTGCGCTTCCACCTCACGTTGTCATCGAAGCCATGGCAGTACTGAAGGCCGTCGTGATTACCCCAAACGCTGCGCTCATATCTCATTTCCTGCACTCTCATTGTTGCAGGAACATGCACCTCATGGAAACTAGTCTCACATTCAGAATTCTCCATTGCATTGTTGAACACAGCACCTTGTGAAAACTGTGAGGCGTCGGTGACGCCTATAAGAGGCATTAACTTTTTGGCACCAGAGGCATGGTTATAGGAGCCACACCATCCATTTTGGTTCATGTTTTGGGCATGCCAGCTGCCATCATGCAACTGCAGAGCTTGGCTTCCATCAAACATCAAATTATGCTTCAACAGCTCTGAGTTGAGGCGTGAAGAAGGCACAATCTGAACACCTGAAAAGGCTGAAATATGGTTGTTGCGATAGTCATCTTTTGAGTGCCAAGCTGCCTCCTGGTGCATTGAATAGCTCTGTTGCTGAGCCTCCTGGCGCATGCCATAGCTCTGCTGCTGGAACCCGGAGGCACGACGCATTTTCTTCGATTGGAGTGTCTTATTATGTCTGTAATATTTCGATCTGGGTTGTCTCTGATCATGTTGGAGGTGCCATTTATAGGCTTGGTTTGAATGTAATGCAAGTTGTGACCAGATAAGAATGCATTTCAATCCGAATATTTTGAAAGAATAGCATCATCTAAGAAATGCTAGGGAAATGGATGTGATTCCCATTTTACCTGAGGATCTTATCATTCATCAATGAGGAAGTAAACAGAGTAAATTATCAATGTTTTGAAAGTATGATTCTATTAACACACAGTTGAGTCAATTGGCCAACAACGGATCGTGGGGCCAATACACCACAGCGACAGATAGGCAGTGCATTCTCCAACTACAAGAGTTAAAAGGAACAAAAGTATTTTACGAATGATCCTCCACACCTTCATCTCTCCAATATATGTTTTTTTTTAAAATTAATTCTGCACAAGACATATTACATATATAATTGTTCATTTTATTGTTCCTCATTGAAACCATCTCCATTTCTTCCCGACAAACTCATATCCTGACAACTTCAACCAACACGACAGATGCAAGCTATGAAAAGGAAATTTGACAAGAAAAACGTAAAACTTGCAGGGCAGTGGAGATCATTGATATACTCGATACACATAGGGAGAAAAAAGAAAGTTCCAATGAATATCTTCAACCAAAAGGAACATGACAGGAGAAAAGAACATGCACAAGGGCACAAACTGCCCTGTCGAGTGTGCCTTTTGATCAATAAAAGATCTAAACGCAATTCAGATGTCACAAATAAAGTCAGTTCACTGCATAAACGAATAAAATGTCTCATAAACAAAATTTCCCAACAAGGGGAATGCAGGACCGTTGTACTATCTTTCCAGTATATCTGGGGAATCACGCAGTACACCAGAGCTAAGAAAACACAAGCACCTTGTGACAACTGTTCCCAGCATAGCAGGATCCCTCTCAGTAGATAGACATGCTCCGCCTTACACTAAGCCCAACTCCAGTGAAAGTTATGTACAAAACATTACCCTAATAAGTACCCAAAAGTCTATCCAGCCCCCCAACATTTTCAAAGAATGATGTAAAATTACCCAAGCATGAGGCACAGTTATGTCAGCGACACACCACAGTCATCGATTGATTGTTCGGTTGAACCCTTAGGAGTCACAGAAGCTGCATGACCAACTATCTTTACAGAAACCGACATCAAACCTTGCTGGAATAAAGCTTAGCCACTCTCTCTTTTGCAATTACCAGGCAAGAGAAATTTATACCTCTCCGCATTCTCGAACAGATGGGATGGAAGATGAACAGCTGAGAAGGAATGAGGAACCGGTCCCATTTTCCCGATGATTTCCTTGAAGGTGTACTCTTCAGGAAGCATATCAAATAAATCAGACCCCTTGCAGATTACTTTCTGAACTCTTTTTGGGTTTAGATAGTTAGAAAACCTGACTCTGTCATAATGGCTGTACGCTTTCATCTTAAATACGAACTCACTGATATACCGAAAACAAAAGCTACAATGCCACCCTGCATCAGCTAAGATGTCATCTGTCTGCCGATAGTGTGCATACGTCGTCTTCCCTTCCCGGTACCTGTGGACTGAGGCTCTCCAACTGTTATTGTCCACAAGAAACTCAAAGGAATAAAGATAATTCTTCAGCCGAAGATGTAGGATTTCAGGAACCTCATCACACCACCTCAGGAGATTGATAGTGTGTCTGCTTGGGATCTCATCAACATCAGACATTATCAACAAGTCGTCCTCAGTAATACCAGCTATTTTGAGAAGCTTGTCAAGTGTTACTCGCTGATATGCCTCCTCAACAAATGGGTTTTCCCCTCTCTTGAATCTTCCTCCAGTACTGCCGTAAGTTAACCGAGGCTCCACAAATTTGAACTGATCACGATAATGGGAAAATAACAGAGGCTTTGGCAATCCAGTAAATGTTGAATTTGACTCGAGGAGAACAAACTGTGTTACGTAGGGATACAATTCTTTCCACCTTATGGTAAGGATGTCCATCTCATTACTGAACAACACAGCATCAAAAACACGCCTAGGGTACTCACGGATGCCCCAACCATGAAGTCTGCAGAGGTTCTCCATGGACACATTCTCATGGTAATAGTGTGGGATATCATGGAAAGGTTTGGGTGGCGATTCCCATAGTGGCCGCAAGAAGTATGAGATCTTCTGTCCGTGCACATAAATGCCAAAGACGCATGTCGGAATAAGTGTAAAAAGAATGATGAGAACTTTCAAGTCAAATCCGCGTAGAATGCAGCGAACTCTTGACATACTCAACATTCTGCCTGATTCCTGCACAATAGTAAAGGGCATTATCTGTCAGACACAAGACAAGCTGAAATCCACCAATCAAGAAATTCCAAGAACATTCAATGATTCAGATATAGATTCAGTGCATGATCATTTCACTAGGCAAACATTCTACCATAGGGGATAACCCTTTACATAATTCATAGATGGCAGAAACATGAATGCTACAATATCTGTTGAGTTGGCAGAAACAATTGTCAATTCTAAACCAAAAGTCACAAAATCTAGAAAAAAAAGGTTTACAACCAGTGGCAGTTTCTATTTCCTCTGGGTTCTTTCAGCACCCAACTAATCTTTGGGCCAACACTTCCACAGGTGTCTGAACCGTATCAGATACATAAAACTCATGCAAGTTTCAGTAGAAAGGTGCAATGGATCAGAAAACCAAAGAGAAGAAAGGCGAAGAATAACATATATAAAATGAGTGCTCTTGTTATGCCAAATTTCATATCGCCAACAAAACAAAGGCAGGAAAGCCCATCTGATCTGGTTGCCATACTTAGACTGAACTGACCAGCATCACAGAAACATAGCTCTTAAAAAGCACAGAGATTAAACCTGGTCGCTAAGAAAACTCAGGGATATAAGTCAAACACTTTTCTCATAAGAAATAGTTAAACTCAAATGCCCAAAAAAATTGCTTTGAAAATAACGCAGCAAAAGTTATTAGTTTTTAACGCAAATTTCCGCATATACAATTTTCAAAAATCCCATTGCTGGTACATTTTCTAAGCGAAAATACAGAACCCAGAAAACAAAAACCATTAAACCCAATAACCAGATACAAAGAAGAAAAGTACCACACTTTAAATTGAAAGGAAAACTTTAAAAAAAATAGAAAAGTAAAGTACCTGGCCGCAAACATTGCCGCAAATATCATCGGTCTTCTTAGAGCAGTAATGGCCTCCTCCTTCACCCATCATCCACCACATTTTGCCTGTTCCTCTCAATAACTCCACCACCCACCAGAGTAAAGGATAGAGCAGATCGATCAACCTCGGAAAATTTACCAAAACAAAACCAGAACCCGATTGCAAAATCGGAAACTTTCCCAGATTTAGTTCCCCGATCTCCTTGCCCCAAGCAGAAATGGAGACTCTAAATGGAGAAAATTGGCCCCTTTGGTTAAGCAGGTAAGCTGAAGATCAAGCCGTCTCTCTCTGTCTCACAGAAGTATACAGATCAGAGATGCCTAAGAATTTCCAAAATAGTGAGAGGAAAATATCAACTTTAGAGTATGAGGGAAAAGAATAATAAGAAAAAGAAAAAAGAAAAGGGGAAAGAGAACGTTGAGAAAGCAAAGCTGAAACAATAAGTAGAAGGAAAGGGTGTGTGGGCTGTGGCCTCTCTGGTATTGGGTGGCAGTTGTCCTCACAACGCAACACTGCACCTACACAAAATGAAGCCGTTTCACTTGTCGTCTACCCCACCTCCCCTTCCTTCCCCTTCTTCTTTTGTTTTCTATTTTCCATTAATGAATGATTATTATTAAATTTTAACCTAGTTTTTCTCTTTCTTTTTTACCAAAATGCCCTTCAGACTGTTTTTCTTATTTATTTATTTTGGATGAACGATAAGATATTTATAAGATACTTTTACAAGAGTCCAATACAGATACACCCATAATAAAACTACACAACGACGAAGGGATTAATCACAAATAGGTATCAAACTTATCATAAATATCTTAAGTTCCTTGATGTTTTGAGGAACCCAAATACCGTCAAACTTATCACAAATATCCACAATAAAACTATACTGCCACAAAAAGATTATCCACAATTAGGTGTCAAAATCATCACAAGTATATATATCATGATCATCATTCATGTGAGTCAGAAGTCTATAAATAAATAAAAAATTGAAACCAGATCAATTTTTCCTTTCAATTTTTGTTTTGAGTTGATTACGGATTTTAACGTAACTTGAAATTCACATAATTTTTATTCCTCTTATGTTAGTAAAGGAAGTTAGGAATAGAATCATTCTTGGAACTATTCAATACTCATCCGTGTTAAGTACATATGTTATAAGGCGAAACAAATACTATTAGACCAAAGACTAGTTGGATATTGAGATCGTTCCTTAAATTAGAAGAAAATCGGGAGGGTGTTTTATGTCATTTTGGGTGGTGGAACATGGGGAAGGAAACGGCTTTGGCTGAGTCTTGGGTGGGGGAGGTCGGTTTTGGGGGCCCACGCGTCGTGTGACTGGCTCAATCAAGGGACGAAAACGCCATGACGATGTGTCGTCTCCTGCTTGATTTTGCTGACAATTGGTGCATCGCTATTTCCAGCTACGCTTTCTCCTCTCTTGGGCTCTCCTTGACACGTGTCCCGCTGTCCTTGGCTTTGATATCTTGTTGAGTGCCGTATATTTCTAGGTTGCAAAGGTTTTTTTGGCCCCGTTGGGGACTTGCGCTTGGATTTCTCATTACTTTTTGTATTTCTTATTTAGTACCCATTGGCTTGATTATATTTTTTTAAATAGGTTTAATAACACTCTTAACTCTAATTTCTGTCCAAGCAAGTGAAAGAAAATGAAAAAGGCCAAGGTGGTATTTGAGGTATAAAAAAAAAGTCTTCGATGTGACCGTTACATGATAATACTAATTCACTAATGTCATAATACGTATTCATTATAATTATATTTTGGAATGTTAATAATATGTGAATTAATAACTTAATGTTTGATGAAACTTGTGGGTCCTACCATGAGGCTTTCCTTTCTTGTGATTAGGGAAAGAGAGTTTCCTTGGTTGATTAGGTCTCCATGGGAGGGGGGGGGGGGGGGGATGAGATGGTGGGTGGTGCCAATGTTGTTGTTGTTGTTGTTGTTGTTGTTGTTGTTGTTGTTGAGAGGTAGAATATGATACCCCATTTTTATGGCAGAGCCAGCACATGGCTTATAATCATTGTACATTCGTTGTGTTGCTATAAAAAAAAATTAGATCAAACTAATGAATTATTTCCTAAATTAGTTGATTATTCTAAGTTACTAACTAAGTCGTCTTCATTATTATAGTAATAGTGGTGAGGGAGTTTTAACTTCTTCTTTTATGGGTGGGGGTGTTTATGGTTGGATATAGCTTGAATGGTGATTATTCTGGTGTAGTGGTTACCTAATGAAGTTGCGTTTGATTATATCATTTCATTCTCTCCTACGACCCAAATTCACAAGTTGACCAAAAACAAAAGCCCTTTCCTTCTCTGACTAGTTCAATCACATGTAATAAATCGCAAGTCATTGCCAAACTATTCATCTTCTCTTTTATTTTCCTTCTTTTTGTATGTTTATTTTGTTTTATAATGTTTTAGCTTTTTGGCAAGTTTTAAACATAAGATGAAAATGCAAGTCTTTTACGTTTCTAACGGTAACTTTTTATTTTTATTTACAAGGGGATTCGAACTCTCAATTTCTTGCAATGTTAGAAAAATAGGAAGATAAATACAACAAGACTAAGAGTTAATTAGTTTATTTGCAGTAAAGTACACTCGGCATATGAAACATGACTATGCCACGTATTAAATTTCCAACAATGATTTTACCAAACGTGATGATTTCTCATATCCATTCTCACGACTCTAATCCATACAATAGATGTTCCCTTTGTTTAAGAACTCTTTTTATTCAAGATCCTTAATTAATTTCGATGGACAATTGAACCGTCCATTTGATGGAAGTCAAATCAGAGTTTGGAAGTTGGAACAATTCCTAAATGACACCACCATCTTAAAAAATATCTGCGAGTCAATTTGCTACACTACTATGCGTTATGTCGATCCAAATTCCAAATGAATAAGCAAAAATAAATGGTCCTACTTATTTTGAACTTTCTCATGCAATTTCCTTCCCATTTCCTTTCTCTATCTACTTTAGACTTTAGACTTTTAGACTTCAGATACGTTTGGAACACTCATAATCAAAATGTGCCATACGTTTCACCCAAAAATAAAATAAAATGTGCCATATGTGGCCATGAAGGCTAAGCAGCTGATACACGTCGCCACGTTTTAACTTATAACCAATATTAATCGTTGTTAATTAACTGAAAGTAACATTTTACCTTATAAAAATGAAGGTTAGCAAAATTAATAGCCATGCCAATTCTGTGATTTTGAGTGCTGCGTCGACTTGACCTAAACGTTCAATTGGAGCATAGAGTACGGAGTGTAAGTGTTTGGAGCGACGACTGACGACTTTCGTCAACCAAACCCCCTTTTTATTTTTTTCGGCTTTTGCACGTCTCTTTTCTCATGAAATGTTTCCCCTTTTTAGGAAATTTTTATCGAAAGAAGCGATAATATATTAAATTCATACTTAATAGTCAATACACGGATGTTATGACTCAAATTCGGAACTTTAATGGGTGTTTTAACCTCTGATAGGCTTCCTTGTCCCCCTGTCATTTAATATTTTGTTTTGCTGGGTTAGGGTTCCTGCACTAAGCTGTGTCTAGCATGTGCTCCTTTCCCAGCGTATGCTTTTCTTGTATTCTTCTTTTGGCTCCCCTGTTTGGGGTTTATGAAGTATCCTTTATGACTCAAAATAAATAAAAAACTCAGAACTTTACGTGAGAAACAATTACTCTAAACCATTATGTGAGTATTTTACAAAATTTCTGAAATTTAATAATTGCCTATTGCGAGCTAAATTTTGTTTTCTTATTTTTTGGTGAGTCAACCCACAGTTTCTTTTTGTTGGTTTGTTTTGGACGGGCTACAGTTAAGCAAAGTTTGGTTGACGAGAAACACAAAGAAAATTAAACCCTATTCGTGTGTGATTAACTTATTAATTTCATATGGTTTGTTGATTAGGAATATATATAAAAAAATTGTTAATTTTGCATTTCCCTTAATAGAAAGTTGGTCTGAAGTCTATAATCAAAATTAAGGAGAAACAACACGGGAGAATTAATGGACACAAAGATACCCAACAGCTGCTTTGCTTTGCTTGCCTTTCCAGTAACATCGCATGTGCTTTATATTATTTTTTTTAATTTTGATTCATATTATTCCTGCATCTTCTCTTTATTAGGAAGGTAAACATAATAATAAAAGAAAAGGCTACAACTAAAAAGTAATTTAATTAGATGCCCAGCAAGCAGTATCTTTGCATGTTAATGATTGATTATTCGATGTTAATCCTTCCTCCATTGGAAATATCAAGTGCCTTCTTTTTCTAGCTCATACCACAAACAAAGCATCTCCAAGAATCAAGAATCGAGTACCTAACACCTGTCGCATCGCATATGAGAAAAACAGGAAGTGAAAAATAATAGTGTGCTTTTCTCTATCCAATCTGCATCCTAGATTTAATCCTAGGGTTTTCTTCTTTTCTTTCATCTTTTTAAATAACAAATTCATTTACGGGATTAATCTTCTTGTCATATCGTTTTATGATATAAAAAGACTTGATTGAAACCAGTGGCGGATCCAGGATTCAAAAATCAGGTAGGCGAAATTTACCTTAAAAACTCGACGGTCCTGTTCACCCGTTTTGATTAGTTTCCTGAGATGGAAAGGGTAAAGTTCCCCATTAATCCAAAAACCATTGTTTGGCCATTGAACTAACTTTCTTTGTGTGTCGAGCGTGCCACCGTTAGCAATTTTTAAATTCTAACAGACTTAGAAAGAATAACTTGCGCCCCAAGCTATTGACTTTGAACAAACGATTGTGAATTTGGGTGAGGAATATCTCCCAAGTAAGTTCTTTTCTATGCCTTAGACTGGTAAGGACTTCATAATTTATCTGAGTATAAAAATCGGTAGTTCTGGCCAGAATGGATGACGCAGAATGGATTGATCTAGACCGGAACTCCCCTGTTCCAGGCAGAACTCAATTGTTTCAGGCAGAACTCCCTCTTTCCAGGGCAGAACTCCTTCTTCCAGGACTCAAAAAGGAAAATTGACTGTATAAAGATGAAAAGGAGGGCTGGGGTTCCATTTCTGCCCTGGACAGCTGTCTCTGTTCTCGGCTCGGACTGGATGTACCTGCGCTGGACTGGACTTCAAACAGCTTTTCCTGAGAAGTTTTGGCTGCAAATCGATACCAAAGCTTGAGTTTGGCAGAGCTTTAATCTATTTCAAGCCCTGGAGGCTTTGGGATGGGCAGAACTGGGATTTATCCAGGTCTGGAGAGGGCAGAAGTGGCTGGACTTGAGCTGGAATCTTCCTGGGACACCTGTGCTGCTTCCAGCGGAGCTTTTCATAAATTTGTTGAGGTTTTCGTATTTGAGAAAACTCAAAACTCTGCTTGTAACGAGAGAAGTCTCGCTGTTCCTGTCTTGTGAACAAGATGATTCTCGCAGCTGGCTGGGAAGCTTTTGAGATTGGAATGCTTCAGACTTTGAGTCTCGTCTGGAAACCTGCTTGTGATCAAGTGATCATTTTGAGTGTTTGTCTTTTGACTGAGTTTTTGGTTGGGTTGGGTGGATGTCCTTGCCTGTTCGCCCTCTCTGGTATTTATAGGAGGTGATCTCCCGTGGGGCTTTTCTATCTTTAAATAATGGGCGGCGTGAATATTTCCCTGTGTTTTGATGGGTCGTCATGCTTGCTTCCCATCTTTCGCGAGTTCCCAGTTTTTGTAAGAGTCTCCAGTCTGAGATGGTGAGTTTTCAGTTTTGAGCAACTCCCTTTTCCCGCTTCCCTTCCCTTCAGAGAAAAGAGTCTGCTCAACTCTTAAAAAAGTGTTTATCAACAAATAACAGAATATCCCTAGATAAACTATCCTCTGGCCACAGAAAATGTTTCAGAAGCGCCCTATTTTATTCCCTGTTCATGGGCACGGTCCTTTCTTTAATCGAAATCGTCAAGCCCAGCTCTTTTTGGCTCGGAACCGTTCTGGTCCTTCTTGCGGCCCAGCCCTTTCAACGTTCTTTGGGCCACGTGACATGGGCCTGCTCACATTACTTAATGGGCTGGATGCGCTGATCAGGCTGACTTAACCATGAGTGGCCCATGATCGTGGGCTTTTGTTTTTCGGCCTGGGTACGCCAATTTTAGGCCCAAACAATGCCCCCATTAAGTCTGAATTGTTGTTTGAACGGTTTTAGACTTAATGATTTTGCCATTAAATTGCGCGCCGAAATAAAACGTTCCCTTTCTGCCACGTCTGTCCACCACGAACTAGACTTCGTGGGAAACTGTTCAGTTACTAGCTAGTTACGGGCTGGTCACTTCAGCTTTCAGGCGTCTTGTCTTCCCACGATTTCGAGTCTTTAAAAGAGATTTGGAACTCTCAGCTCCTGTTCATTTCGAAACCCTTGCCTCCTGAGCCTTTGCTTCTTTCCCAAATTTTCAGAACCCTTCCCACCAAAACTCTTCTTTGATCAATTCTTAGTTCCTTTTGAAAAACCTCCAAGAAAAATGTCTTCTCCAAAAGTTCGTGCTCGCGGTTCCTCTTCCTATTCAGTTCCTCCTGATTACATTCCTGGGGCTGGAGTCGATGCTCACGCCATGGAGGTTCGAAGAGGCTTCATCCCTTTGTTCAGAAAATCTGGATGAAAGCGTCCTTCATTTATTTGAGAGCACTCTGATTCTGGGGCCTCGGTGGTTTGGTTCTCTCCAGGCTGAAATAGCAGAACTAATCCGGAAGGATGCTGAAGCACCTCTGTGTTATCAAAGGACCTCTGCCCTCTCTTCCTATTCCTGGGTCAGCAAGAATTTGAGCCGTTCGTTCCGTCCAGCGAGGTGAGGAATTGTCCCGTGAAGTGGTCAGGCTGGATTGACAAACTTCTCCCAGAATTCGGAGCTCATTGGAAGAGGGAGGAATTTATGATGCAATTCTCCTGTCCAGGTCCATTAACCGGGATGAGAATCTGCTTGCTGCTGCCTTTTGTTTCTGGAATTCTGCCACCAACACATTCGATTTCCGGGTGGGTCCAATGGCGCCAACCCTCCTGGACATGGCTCAGATTTTTGGGTTCAGACCCCATGGAAGACCTGTTGATGCTGTTGGTGATTATCACGGAAGAGGAATCAGGAGAAGCTGACCAAGCCTTTCACCATTTCTCCTGTTGCCATCAACCAGAACTGCTCCTTTTCCAATTACTTGAAGAAATTCAGTGTGGAGGAGGACAAGGATCAGCAGCATATGTTGTTCCTTCTGTATTGGCTGAATAGGTTTGTCTTCCCAAACCGCTCTTCTGCTATTCTGCTTGAGTATAGGCACTTGGCGGAAGCTTTGCACAATCACACAGACGTTGGGCTTGGACCATCAGTTCTGGTTCATCTATTCAAGAGTCTACACACTGCCACCATGGAGAATCCTCTGAATTTATCTACTCCTGGCTCGTTCTGGATGATTCAAGTCTGGCTGCAGGTGTATTTTCCGGAATTCCGGTTCCCTGACCTTGTTCTGCCTGAAAATCAGGTCCTGGCTCTTCCTCTCATGTCGGCAGAAGTGCCCAAGCGCTCTATCGAGGAGTACCTGATGTGGTTCAGGCACTGTTCTAAGCGTTCCGCAGCTCAGTGGCAAGTGGTGATCAGAAGAACCTATCCTTGGTTCCAGCCTGGGCATCGGCTTTTTGAAAGGGAGCCAGAAGATGAAGCTGCCAGAGAACTGAATTCAGGAAGATCTTCCTGAGCGTATCTCTCCTGAGGGATCTGCCCTACGGAGGTGGGAAACCTCCAAGTTATCATTTGGGGGCGGAAATCTACCATCCCAACTTCTGCGCAAGACGCTCGCTGTGTCAGGTCATTCCATTCAAGTATTCCAGAAGTTGTAATCGGGCTTCTTCCTGGAGAGATTCAGGACGACCTGGAGGTGCACAAGGATGCTCGCTGTTCCAGTAAATAAAAAATAAATAACAGTCTGGATGAACCCTATCCATCATGGGAGCTTAACTCATCCAGTTCTGCCGATTTCGATGCTTGGTGGAAAGCCAGATTTCGGAGGGATGCCTGCTTCGGCTGCTGCAGTCAAAGTGCTCTTTGATGGTTGGACCTGTGGAAATGTGTTTGGAGAAGCAGAGGCCAGAAAATTCACAGTCAAAGCCATCCAAGACACCAATGATCAAATTATAGAAGGTAACTTCTTCATTCTGTCTGGATTTTCTTGTTCTATTGTCTATGTTTGTCTGATGCATCAATTCTGCCTGTACCAGATCCTTCAATGAAGAACATCATCAGTGAACAAACGGTTCAGGCTGGAGCAATGTTTGGTAAGCTTTGATTTACCCTTCCGTTTCCATTTTTCTGTTGCTGGATTCAGTTCTGACTTTATATTTCTCTTATGCAGTTGAGTTCTGTCATTGCCAGCTGGTGATCTGGAGCCCCTATCCGGTGATGACGAGGATGAGAATTCGACAGAACAACCAACTGCGAGGCTGGCCTACTGCTGGCCGGAAAAGAAAGGGAAGTACTCCTGCGCAGGGCAACGTTGTCCAACCTGAAACTTCTGGTATGGTTCATGTATTCAAATTTCATTTCCTTCGACCTGTTCTCCCTTGCCTATTCCTCTAATACTTGTTCATTCTGTGCAGCTGAAAGTCCTCTTGCTCCTCCTCTCATTAGGTCTAAAAGACTTAGGAAGAGGAGTGGAGCCGGCGTTGGTGGGGTTGCCGCTATTCCGAGCCGGCCGCTGAGTCTGATGATGATGAGCTGGAAGAGGCTTTCAAAGCGTTGAGCAGGAGAAAGGCCAGGCAGAAAATGTGACAGAAACCTGCTCAAAAGGAAAAGATTTTGAAGAAGAAGTGAGGCCCTCCTTTTGATCGTGTGATCATGTTTCTTTTTATTTTTACTTTTCAATTCCTGATTTATGTTTGCTCTTGCTAGGAGGAAATTCCTGAAGTGATAGCATAGAGCATCGCCTTGGCTCAAAAACAACGTGCTATGGTCCGGACAGACTGACTAGCTCGGAACTGGCCGCCTTTGAAGATTCGGAGGCTGAACATTCCACTGCAGTTCCAGCCTCGATGAGCAGCCAGAGGGTTCTGTTTCAAGATTAAGGGAAGAGGCAGAATCTCCTGCGGCGGTCTGATTCAGTTCGCCTGTATTTGAACCCTGGAGAACAGGCAGAAACCCCCTCGAGGTTCAAGCAGAACATGCGACATTTGGGTCTGGGGAGCGGGATAGAGGTTCTGGCAGCATGGAACCTGTGGAACAGGTAGAGTTTTGGTTGCAACCCCAGAGCCAGAAGTAGAAATAACTGTTGCTGCTTCTGAAGCCATGGTAAATCCTTGTCACCTCTGTACTCGTTCATCCTTGCACTGTTATTCTGCCTTTGTTTCCCCTTTTAATTCCTATCTCTTCCAGGTGGAAGTGCCCAGAACTCAGGAGCCGTGGCTGTGGTGGTTAGTCCCTTGAAGCCTGTTCTCGCAGCTGTGAGTATCATCATGTTATGAACCCTTCTTTCATTTCCGTCCCTTTTGCTAATTCATAATTTTGATCCTGCAGATGCCTATCCGGTCCAGTGTGCTGTCTCAGCCATCACAACCTCCCTTGCTGACCCTGAATTGGCTGAATTTGAGGCTATGGACTTGGACGCTCGGCTCGACAGGCTGGAGAGGCTCAGTTCTCCTCCCAGCAAGGCCAAACTCAAGGCAGTGGATGAGGCCATGGAGATAGTGAAAATTTGGCAGTCTCCCGAGCTGGAGCTGGATGAAAATCGAGGGGCTGCCGAGCAATTGATGAAAGATCTGGACCTCCTCACAGGCAGAACATGGCTCCCAAGCCTATCCTTGAAATAAGTCTGAAGTCGGCCAGAGATGTGCTCAACCTTCATGGTCGCTATGAGGATCTCAAACCTTCCTTCAAGACCTCTGAACTCTGCAAGGCTACTCATGATGCCAACTTGGCTGATTATACAAAACAAAAGGCAGAACTGGATCAGATGGTTGTGGGCCAAGGCTCCTGCGGATCAGGCTGGAGAAGCAGAATCGAGGAACTTCAAGAAACAACTGGCAGCTCAAAGGGAGGTGGAGCGCAAGCTGAGTGCTGGACTGAGTTCTAAGACCAAGGCTACCTTCCTTGTGCAAAGCATGGTTTCAGCTTCCAGGCCGGCTTTGGAAATTGCAGAAGCTTCGATCCATAGGGGGTGCTGCTTCAAAAGGAGCTTTCTATTAAGAAGACCAGCCTCCAGGAGACACTAAAAAAACTAGGTTTTTAGGATTTTCGAGATTTGTAATGAACCAAATGGTCACTAAGGTGACTTTAATAAAAGTTTATTTATTTTTGTGGAATTCTGATTTTTTCTGGATGAACTGAAAACTTGGAAAGTTATACTAACAGACAAGAATTAAAACTGAAACAAAATCAAACGATAGTTTCAAACTGTTCCCTTTCTATCCCAGGATCCGTCTACAACTTGTGAATCCCACATGGTTGGATAGAATTTCTTTAACCATTTGCCATTAATTGGCGCAGCATGGACTTCTCCATTCCGATCCTGTAGTTTGTATGCCCCTGATCCTAGGACTTGGTTAATTATGAAAGGTCCTTCCCAAGTTGGTGACCAGTTTCCATAACCGGCTATATGTGTTCCGAGGGGCAGAACTGCTCTCCAGACTATTTCCCCTTCTTCAAAACTCTTATTTTTGACTCTCTTGTTGTATGCTCTTGACACAGCCTGCTTTCCTGCTAAGAGTTTGTTGAGGGTATCAATTCTGCTTTCATCCAGTTGTTCGGTTCATTTTTACACATGATTTTTCATGTTATTCACCTTTTATTTTGAGTTAGTTCTTGACATTTTATAGCTTTTTACTTCCTTTTTGTGTTTTCTTAGATTTTACCTTGGTTAGATTGAAAATGAGCTAAAAGTGCATTATTTGTTATAAATTCTGTTTTTGCTCATTTTCGTAGGTCAACTTCTTGGCCTGAGATCAACATGCTCTGGTGCTCGGATGAGGTCATGATCTTCATGAGACTTGTTCCAATGGATGTTAACTACAACATATCCAAATTTGAGCTCCATTGGACAAGTATTGCCCATCCAACCAATCCTGCATGTTACCACAGCTCTGAAATCCGAATTTGGCCAGCTTTTACCTCATTTGTGTTATCTTGATTTTCTTGTTACCATAACTCTTGGTAACAAGAAGTTACCTTAGCTTTGAGATATTTTCTGAAGCAATTGGCATCTTATTGAGGACAAAGCTTCATCATGGCAAGGGGACAAGGGCAAAGGCTTTAACTAAAGCATGAGTTTTATATGATATCTTTGAGCTGGAATTGATGGGCAAGGGATAGGTGAGTGCAATCTGAAGTATGAGAGGCTTTTGAACGTGGGTAGCTGATCCATTCTATAATTCTACAACTGGAGAGCAGATTTTGGAGAGTTTGGAGCTTGGAGAAAGCCAAGGTGTAGCCAAGAAAAGTGGAGAAGAAGACTTCCACCTTTGATGATCTTGAAGCTTTCATCATTTTCTGAAAATCTGTAAACTCTTTCTATTTTCATTTTGAGTTTGGATTTGGAATAAATATGAGCAACTAAACTCCATAGCTAGGGCTTAGGTTGAAGCCCTAAACATGATTACCTTATTGTTTTGATGCTTGAGTGTATGAATTTCTAGATATTGTTGATGAATTCCAATTCACCAAATTAATCTATCCTTGATGTATGTTCTTCTTTGATTGATCACCTTTGAAAGCATGCTTCTTGAGGTTGTTGAGGTTATGTGTATCTTCATGTTATCCTAAGCAATAAATGGATGAAGTAAGAATCATTCATGTGAATTGGTTTCTTGAATACCTAATGTAAACACCATGCTATTAGGATTCTTGTGATGTTCATATTCTCTTTGAACTTAATGGGTTTTTCTTGTAATTGAATCAAAGTACTAAGCACACCTAGATTAGATTATAGGGAAGGCACAAGTATTGTAGCACTCATACTGCACTTTACGTATATTAGAGAGAATCAATGCGTCTTGAGTCACTCGTACTGGTCTTGATTACGAACATTTTCATCAACACGTTTAGAGTTCATCACTTGAGTATTCATGAACTTTGGTAGAATTGTTTAGGGTGGATTCGAAACCCTAGTGTTTGTTACATTTTACTCTCACATTTTGATAATTCATCTCTGCCATTCTCATTTAAATTCAAAGTTCATTTACTTTCATGCAATAGAAATAGGTCACTTGAAACAAATCAAAAACCCCCCCAATGTGTGTGTGAGTTGCGTGTTTGACACGTTTTGTGTCTTTGTCACTGAATTTTGGTTGTTTCCGTAATTGTTTTGGACTTTTGGTCCTCGCTGTGTTCTTGCATTTTCTGTGCTGAATCCAACCGTATAAAGAACGTGAATTTTGGACATACGGTTGGAAAGTTATAGGTCGAAAACTGAACAGAGGTCGGAACTGAAAAAAGAGAAAAACGATTCTGTGAAAAGCGACCGGTCGCACTGTTTCTAACGACCGGTCGCTCATCACAAATTTCACAAATTTTGATTCTGTGCAAAACGACCGGTCGTCACTGTTCAGCGACCGGTCGTTACTGTTCAACGACCGGTCGTCACTGTTCACGCGACCGGTCGTCTCTGCTTCACTGTTTACGGCACTGTTTCACTGTTCATGGCACTGTTCACAAGTGATAAAGTGGTGATAAAATGGCGATAGAAAATGCTGTTTTTGTTTTTGTTTAGTTTTCTTGTATTGTTTCATTTCTTTTACACTTCTTTACTCATTTTTAGTTTTCATTTTGCATTTGTGCATTTGTGGTGTGTCAATTAAGTGTTATTTACGTACTCAAATTAAAACTTATAGGAAGCCGACAAGTTCTTCGTGGGATCGAACCCGTACTTACATAATCTATACTTCATTAGATTCGTGCACTTGCGGGTATTTTTAATTGGTTGTTTGCACATTAATTTGTGTCCTTTTAGGAATGCAACACCAGTCCTTCCAGTTCTAATAACATGGCCTGGTTGTAGTCTTCCCCAACCAATTCGTGTTGATGGGCAATCCTGAGGGATTGGACTGCTATTTCCATAGGCAGAATTGCATCATGGCCGTAAGTCAAAGCATATGGAGTCATACCAGTTGCCTCCCTTTTTGAAGTTTTGTATGCCCATAAGGTTTCTGAGAGCTTGTCATGCCACTGCTTTGGATTTTTCTCAAGCATTTTCCTGATGATATTGATTATTATTTTGTTGCTTGATTCTGCCCCTGTCCATTGGCCTGAGCATAGTAAGGAGTAGACTGGAGTAGTTTAAATTTGAATGTTTCTGCCATATCTAGCATATCTCTAGATATGAAAGAAGATCCCCTGTCGGTGGTGATTGATTCGGAATGCCAAATCTCTCTATGATCTGCTCCTCTATGAAAGTGATGATTTCTTGAGATGTGGTAGATTTAACAGGCTTGGCCTCCACCCATTTGGTAAAATAATCCGTGGCCACAATGATGAAACAATGCTGCGGCGCTGGCTGGATAAATCTTTCCAATGAGGTTCATTGCCCATCCTCTGAATGGCCATGGCTTGACTCCTGGATTCATAGGAACCGAAGGCACCTGCTGGATTGGTCCATGTCTTTGACAAGCCTCACATCCCTTGGAATAATCGATGCAGTCTTTTCATCATGGTCGGCCAGAAGTAGCCATACCTTCTGATCAGCCAACACATTTTCCTTCCGCCTTGGTGGGCTCCACATATCCCTTCATGAGTTTCTCCCATGACCTTCATGTACTCCTTCTTTCCCAGGCATCTTAACAACACCTCCTCCTTGCTCTTTTGGACCAGCTCCTCATTCCACATGAGGTAGTTTGAAGCCATGATTCTGACTCTCTTCTCAGAGGGCGGAATCGGATCCTGCAAGTAGTTTATAATAGGGGTCCTCCAATCATCTTCAGTGATTGTGGCAGAATTGACATCTATCTCCATTCCCCTAGCCAGAACAGATGGCAGGCTCTTTTTCCCTGCTTTGATAATTCTTTGGACACAAGTCTTCAGGGATTTGTATTCCTGTAGCTATTTGAGCTAGTTCATTGGCTGCGAAGTTCTTTTCTCTTGGGATGTGTTCCCAAATAGCTTCCCTGAATTCTGTCAACAAATTCCTAGCTGCTACCAAATAGACAGCTAGATCAGGGTTCAAACATTTGTATTCCCCAGCAATTCTGTTTCAAAACAAGCATGGAGTCTCCCAAAATTTCCACAGACTGGACCCCCAGTTCCACCAACATTTCAAGGCCAATGATTAGAGCTTCATATTCAGCTCTTATTGGTGCATTGAAAGTCCAACTGAAAAGAATAACAATGTCTAACTCCCAAGGGTTCTTCTAGAACAATTCCTGCTAGGAGGTTAAGTCAGTTTTTGATCCATCAAAGTACAGCTTCCAAGGGGTGAGGTGAATTGAATAAATGGGATTGTTAAGGCAAACATGAGCCCTTGTCAGGAGATCTGCGCTTGCTATATCCATAGAGTCCATATTCTCAATTTCTTCTCCTGGATGATCTGCGAGGAAATCTGCCACAGCTTGCCCTTTGACGGCTTTCTGAGGAACGTACCTGAAAGCAAATTCTGTTAACGCCAGAGTCCATTTTCCAATTCTGCCTCTTAACATTGGCCTTGTCAGCATGTATTTGATCAGGTCTGTTCTGGCAATGATGTAGATGGTAAACGGCAACATGTAGTGTCTGAGTTTTACAGCAGTGAAGTATAAGGCCAGACAAAGCCTTTCAATCGCAGAATAGTTCCTTTCTACTTCTGCGAAGTTCTGCTCAGATAGTAGACCGCTTGTTCCTTCCCTTCCTTGTTATCTTGAGCTAACAAGCTCCCCAGAGATGTTTTGATGCGGATATATAGAGCTTAAGTGGTCTGCCCTTCTTTGGTGGGGACAGACTGGCGGATTGGAGAGATAACGTTTGATCTCTTCAAAAGCTCGTTGGTGTTGTTCTTCCCACTTGAAAGTCTGTTCCTGCTTTAGTTTTAACAAAGAAGAAAAGGGCTGAATTTTTCCCGCAGAATTGGATATGAATCTTCTCAGGAAGTTAATTTTCCCAAGAAGACTTTGCAGTTCTTTCTTGTTCCGAGGCGGTTGAGCCTCTATGATGGACTTGGTTTTATTTTTGTCAACCTCTATGCCTCTTTGATGTACCAAAAATCCCAAGAAGTTTCCCGCCTGTACTCCAAAAACACATTTCTTAGGGTTCATTTTTAATTTGTGTTGCCTCATCCTTAGAAATGCCTTTCTTAGGTTTGATACATGATTCTCTAACTCTGGAGACTTGATCACCACATCATCTATATATACTTCCAGAGAATGTCCTATCATATCATGGAAAACAGAATTCATTGCTCTTTGATAAGTGGCTCCTGCGTTTCTTAAGCCAAAAGGCATTACAGTGTATTCAAACGCACCCAAATGTCCTGGACACATGAAGGCTGTCTTGTGGATATCTTCTTCTGCCACCATAATCTGATTATATCCTGCGTTGCCATCCATGAAAGATAACATCTGGTGGTGAGCAGCTCCATCTACTAGCATATCAGCCATTGGCATTGGATATTCATCCTTGGGGGATGCTTCATTTAGATTTCTGTAATCCACACATATCCTGACTGCCCCCTGCCTCTTTCTCTTCAAAGCTGGCACGATATTAGCTAGCCAGTCTGTGTAAATGGCCGGCCTGATGAATCCTGCCTTGAGCAATCTCTCTATCTCTTCCTTGACTTTCAATTCTGTCTCCATGGACATTCTTCTTCTGGCCTGCTGACCGGAAGGTAACCTTCCTTGATAGGCAGCTTGTGTTCAACCAATTTTCTGTCCAGGTCGGGCATCTCGTGATAATGCCAAGAAAAACAATCCTTGAAATCATGCAGAAGTGCGATGATTTCACTCTTGAGTGGTTCTTCTAATAGTGCGCTGACGAAAGTAGGTCTTGGGTCTTCTTCCGTCCCTAGATTGATCTCCTGGAACGGATCCTCCACTTCTGGCAAGGAGTCATCTAGTGCTGCTGGTGCGAAATCCAATATTTCCTCCTGTAAACTCCCCTCATGTTCTTCAAAGCTCTCATGCGTGAATTCTGCCATGTTAATGGCTGGATTCTGCGCAATAAGCTTCCTTTCTTCCCAGTATATCAACAATCTTTTTGTAATGGATCGGATTGTTGCAGCTCGATCCTTTTCCTGTTGATTGGGACTAAACATTGGAGTTCTCCAGGTTGAGAACAAAAGGTCTATTCCAGTCTTCTAGAGAACTGGCCAGACCGTTTTCAATGAGCCTTTGGGCCGTGACACCATGAGGGCGGCCGTTCTGATCGACTCCAAAGAAGGTGAAAGGACCAAGGTCATCATTATAATACCTTGCTTCAAAGCACATGGCAGAAGGCAGAAATGGCCGTGGATCGGCCTCTACCATCTCCATGTATCCTTCCTCATGCCAAAGGGCTAGTTGCTGGTGTAGAGTAGAGGGAATGCAAAGGCTTTGGTGAATCCAGTCTCTTCCGAGCAATGCATTGTAGGTGGTGGAAGTAGTGTCTACCACAAAGAATGCAATCTTCAGCTTTTTGGTTCCAACAATGACATCTACGTCCAGAATTCCATGAGTTTTAGTGATGCCTCCCGCAAAGTTGGTGACGGTCAGACGGGTTGGAATCAGATCCTTCTCTGTTCTGGCCATTTTACTCAGGACGTCTGTGTGGTATAATATTAATGGCTGCGCCTCCATCTACCATTACTTTGGAAATAGGAATTCCTCCAAAGTTTGCAGTGATGAATAAAGGTCTAAGGTGATTAGCCATTTCCTTGGTTGGTATGGAGAAACAAAGCTGTTCTGCAAATGATTTCATGGCGATTCCGTCGGTTCTGGCAGCAAGTAGTTGCTGTTCTGGCACTCCTTCTATTTCCGCCGGTCTGCACTCAAAGTTCTCTTGTGAGAACACGTCTCCCTCCAAGGTACTTCCTTGTCCTTCTCCTGCCCTGAATTTTTCTGATAAGATGAACACCATATTGATGCCTAGATCACCTTGTAACAGGTCCTCTAATTCTGCACCAAAATCTTCGGTTTCTTCATCCAATCCTTCATCATACTCCATCTCTTCTGTCCAATCCTCCTGCTCTCTCCTGCCTCAAGAAAACCAGTCTGATCCTCCGTAGATGGTTCATAATCCAACTGTTCCTCCTCGTTCTCTTCAGCCCAGACTTGCTGGTCCTTCTCTGGAGCAGATTCGGGTCTAGCTTGTGCTTGTGGAAGCTCAAATTGATCGACTGAGGGTGAGTTTGAATGGACGGAGGGCTCGCCTGGAGGTTCTATCTTTTCCTGCTTTTGTGGCTCAGGTTCTGCTTGTTCTGCCCTGAGGAGCTGTTTTTTGCTCTTCCTTTCCTCTTGGCAGAATTCGACTCTGCTAGTACCCTGTGCAGCTCTCCTGTCTCTAAGGAAGGTGGAATATTGTTTCTGGATTCTCCTCCTCTGAGTTCTGTTCAGTTCCAAGGTTGGTCTACCGCTTTTTCCAACGGAATACCATCTTCCTTCTATGATAGTTGCCAAAGGTTTGTCGTTTCCCGGCATGCTGATTGGTATCTCCTCCTTAGGCTGCTCTGGCATCCTTCCTCCTGCCTGAACCGGCCTGAGGTAATCCCTTTGTCTGATTCTCCGTTTCTGGGAGGGGTTGGAGCTATGTCTTGCTGGTGTGACGTTCCAATCCTGTCAAACACGCTGGGTGTGGGCTGCTTCTGCCTATCCAGAGTTATTTCCAACTCACATTCGCACTTGCATTTACTGCATAATACTATCCCAGCCGAGATGGTTGCCTTTGGCCTCGGGAGTCCTCCTTTGCTGTTCTCTCACTTCTCCTGGAATTGGCATTTTCCCTTTGCTCTGGCCAATTTAAGTTGACCATGTTAACTTGAGGCTGGGGAAAAGGATTGGTCGTAACTGAAGGAGGTTTTTCTCCAGCTTCAATCTCCTCCAGTTATTCCTTCCTGTATGACATCTCTGAACACGACGCAACTGTTGGTGGAGTGGTTCCAGGAGTTGTGCCATCTGCAATATTGCCTACCCTTGAGCTCTTCTGGTTTGGGCAACTTATGAGGCATCTCTATTGCCTTTTGCGCCAGCATTTCGTCAAACAAAGCATCAACTTTGGTCAGATGGAAAGAGTAGACCTTGTTCTGTGTTGGTTTGCTTGGAACGAACCCTCCTGTGAATGGTGGTGGCTTCTGGTCCTTCGGTGGCTTTATGAGAGTTTTGCAGCTGATGGGATGTTTTAGTTTTGCCATTTCCGCCACTTGCAACCTCTCTTTCCTCCAGAGTCATCCGTATCTTCTTCAGTTTCTACTTCAATCAAATGGACTGAAGAAGAAGGAGTCTTGTAGTACGTCCCTTTGGAAGAGTTCCTTTTTTGCTGTTCTTCTCTCAACAGCTCCTCATATTTAGATGCCTTGTCTCCAGTTCTGCCAGATCTCCGAACAGCATCCCATCGAACCTTTTCCTTAAAGAAATCTTAAGGGAGGTTTGAGCCATCTGAATGAAATGTCTCTCTTCCATAGGGATTCGGCATTTCATCTTGAGCTTCCTAAATCTGGTTATGAAATCCTGGGCGGGCTCATCTTCACTTTGCTTGAGAGCTGCAAGATCACTGATGGTGACTTCTGGCTTGGATCCTGAAATAATAATCATGGAAAACGTTTTCCATTTGCTCCCAGGTCTGAATAGAATTGGCTGGTAGACTGGTATACCAGGTGAAAACCTCGCGAGAGAGAATTTCTAAAAAGCCTTAGCTTTAACAGGGGGATTGTTCTCTATAGCTATGCACTGGATAGAAAATCTGCCTATGTGCTCAACCGACGAAGCATGGGGGTCTTCTCCATTGAATAGAGTGAAGTTTGGTACTTTGAAACCTGGGGGTAAAGGATCTGATCTATATAGGCCGGGTATGGCTTTCTATAGGTTGGCCTTTCTCCTCTTCTGGCTTCTGGCTCCATCATTTCCCTGATCATTCTCTGTAATGCCTCTACGTCGTTTAACGCATTGGCAGGCTGTGGAATTCGTCCCGCTCTGGGTGGTCGTGATCAAACCTGTGCTCCCCCTCTGTGTGGCCTGGGCAGAGCTTCTTCCCTGTGTTCTTCCTCCTCTTCAGCCTCTGGATAGTTCCTCCAGTTTGTCCCTGGTCCGTTTCCCTGTCGTTATTAGCAAAAAGGTTAATTCCCCCTCTGCTTCTTCTGCCCCTTGCTAATGGAGGAAATGGATTGGGATCCATTCTCCTTGGTCCATAGGGTGGCACAGCTGGTGCCTCAGGCAGAAGTGGCAGTGGTTGATCTCGTGGAGCCACAGGTGGTGGAGCAAGCGGTTCTGGCCTGATTCGGGGGAACCTGAACTGGCGCAGGGACTTCCTGGCCTGACTGGAGCCTCGTGTTCTTGGACGAGAGGGCTCCTCCCCTCTGTCCAGCCTGGATTTCCTCGGGTCCTGGTATTCCAGCTCATCTGTGCAATAAGAGGGTTCTCTTGATGTGGCCACGCTAGTCCTGGTGGAGCACCGAAGGGAAGGTCCAGCGCGAATGCAGCATCAGGATTCGGAATTCTGGCCATGGCGGCCTCTCGGTCTTTTCCTCGAACTGCCTGTTGACTTGCCATTGCATCATGGCTGTTATAGTATTTAAAGACTCCTGACTCCTCTGTGCCGTAGCCTCCTGTCGGAACACGCTTCGTGTATTTGATTTAGCCTCCTGGCACCAGTTCTGGAACGCCTTCCTGGACCTGCCATGGGCTGATTGTCTCGCATCGCTTTCTTCTGATTCTGGTCCTTCTTGGAAGGCTGCTTGATCTCGCTCTATCGTGTGACGTGGATTCTGACTAGAATTTCCAATGTACATGTACTTTCAAAGTACGGCAGAGTGTATATACTGAGAAGTCCCACTGGGCGTGCTAAATTGTTCACCCGTTTTGATTAGTTTCCTGAGATGGAAAGGGTAAAGTTCCCCATTAATCCAAAAACCATTGTTTGGTCATTGAACTAACTTTCTTTGTGTGTCGAGCGTGCCACCGTTAGCAATTTTTAAATTCTAACAGACTTGAGAAAGAATAACTTGCGCCCCAAGCTATTGACTTTGAACAAACGATTGTGAATTTGGGTGAGGAATATCTCCCAAGTAAGTTCTTTTCTATGCCTTAGACTGGTAAGGACTTCATAATTTATCTCAATATAAAAATCGGTAGTTCTGGCCAGAATGGATGACGACAGAATGGATTGATCTAGACCGAACTCCCTGTCCAGGCAGAACTCAATTGTTTCAGGCAGAACTCCCTCTTCCAGACAGAACTCCTTCTTCCAGGACTCAAAAGGAAAATTGACTGTATAAAGATGAAAAGGAGGGCTGGGGTTCCATTTCGCCCTGGACAGCTGCCCCGTCTCGGCTCGGACCTGGATGTACCTACACTGGACTGGACTTCAAACAGCTTTTACCTGAGAAGTTTTGGCTGCAAATTCGATACCAAAGCTTGAGTTTGGCAGAGCTTTAATCTATTTCAAGCCCTGGAGGCTTGGGATGGGCAGAACTGGGATTTATCCAGTCTGGAGAGGGCAGAAGTGGCTGGACTTGAGCTTGGAATCTGTATTGGGACACCTGTGCTGCTTCAAGCCGGAGCTTTTCATAAATTTGTTGAGGTTTTCGTATTTGAGAAAACTCAAAACTCTGCTTGTAACGAGAGAAGTCTCGCTTGCCGTCTTGTGAACAAGATGATTCTCCAAGCTAGCTGGGAAGCTTTTGAGATTGGAATGCTTCAGACTTTGAGTCTGTCTGGAAATCTTCTTGTGATCAAGTGATCATTTTGAGTGTTTGTCTTTTGACTGAGTTTTTGGTTGGGTTGGGTGGATGTCCTTGCCTGTTCGCCCTCTCTGGTATTTATAGGAGGTGATCTCCCGTGGGGCTTTTCTATCTTTAAATAATGGGCGGCGTGAATATTTCCCTGTGTTTTGATGGGTCGCCATGCTTGCCTCCCATCTTTCGCGAGTTCCTGTTTTTGTAAGAGTCTCGAGTCTGAGATGGTGAGTTCTCATTTTGAGCAACTCCCTTTCCCGCTTCCCTTCCATTCAGAGAAAGAGAGTCTGCTCAACTCTTAAAAAAGTGTTTATCAACAAATAACAGAATATCCCTAGATAAACTATCCTCTGGCCACAGAAAATGTTTCAGAAGCGCCCTATTTTATTCATGTTCATGGGCACGGTCCTTTCTTTAATCGAAATCGTCAAGCCCAACTCTTTTTGGCTCCGAACCGTTCTGGTCCTTCTTGCGGCCAAGCCCTTTCAACGTTCTTTGGGCCACGTGACATGAGCCTGCTCACATTACTTAATGGGCTGGATGCGCTGAGAGGCTGACTTAACCATGAGTGGCCCATGATCGTGGGCTTTTGTTTTTCGGCCTGGGTACGCCAATTTTAGGCCCAAACAGGTACGAATGAATTTCATTTATAAAAATAAAAAGATACACTTAATCAGGAGGGACGTAATGAGCCCTACCATCAAATATGCATCTCTATACATAAATAAAAGCTTTTTTTTTATATAAAAAAAAACAAATAAATACAATGCAACATAAAAACTAAACTATTTAAATCTAAAATTTTACCCTACGAGGCTTAGAAATCTTAAATTCCTCAATTATCTCTGCATTATCGACACAAGAGTGTATAATTGTTTTCCTTTTATTTTTAAGTTTGAGTGAGTTATAACACATGTGGATAATTTTATATGGGCTGGGTAGGCAAAGTTTTACACTATCACACGTGATGGCTATAAATAACCTTATTTATATGTTTTTTTTTTAAGTGAAAAAATTTGGGGTAGGCAGCTGCCTACCCTGCCTGGCTGTAGAACCGCCACTGATTGAAACGATTGATTGGATGTATACTAGAGTCAAGTAATTAGAGAGATAAAAACAAAGAGTGCATAGCATACACCCGGGACATGAAGGGTTCCTCCGGCTTTACACATTTAAAAGTCAAACAATAAGGCCTCCCTCCCATTAACGTTCTGGTATTTATCATATACTATATAGTGTTAGGACCCCTCTCCAATTGAATAACACATAACGACAACGTCATCTTTGAATCCTCTACCCAAGAAGTCAGGTCTCCACGTTGTTAGGGTCATGGCCTTTTCCCTTGGGAACAATTGTTTTTGTCTCTTTGACCTAATGGGCATCGGTCCAATCATCTCTAGGGCAAAGTCTCATGACACAAGTACTTTTAAAAGCTAAGGCTAACATGAAAATAAATCAACCAAGCCCATAACTTTTCAAGCCAGATATGAACAAGAGTAGACCAATAATATCAACAAAAAAGAAGCCCAATAATATTAATATCTGGTTCCATGAGATGAGAAGACAGCACTTAAAACCGGTGGCCCAGGTCCCATGTGACACAACACACTTGGCAGTCCTAGACAAGGGGGACAAGTACGTGTAAGGTCGCACGTGTGTAAATGGAAGTGATTTGGTGTGAGGGTTTGTCAATGTTCCCTTACCAACTGGCCGGGTGGTTCCTTAAAAGCCAATGGTGACAATATTGGAGAGAGAGAGAGAGAGAGAGTCTTCACATGTTTGGATGGTGTTTGATGTGTAAATAATGCGCATGGATCTTAGTTGGTTCTGTCATTCTCAGTCTTGTCCTTATTTGTGCAAAAATGCATGCTGAATAATGGGGCTTTCTGTGTTGTATTTCCATTCATAGGGGTCATCTACAGCGTTTTCTCTACTGTAAAATGGAGCCCAATTCTTGTTATTGCTTTACACACGCTCTCTTCTTCTTGTAGTCTTGTGTTGTCTAGTATCAAGATTCAAAATATATTATTAAAGTTTTGCATCTAGCTTCTGATTGAACAAAAAACATGGATGTTTGATCTTGACTAGACAAACTGTTCTTTTTTGTAGTAATGAAAGAGGGGCTGACATTCTTTTTAACCTAGTAAAGCCAATGAAATTCTCACAAGTGAAGGTGGGGGCAAAAACCGTCCTAACTAATCGGCCACACCAAACCAATTCGAGCATAATTGAATCGAACCGGCTAAACTTTATTTGATTATGACCTGTTTTGTTCGATTATGCTACTAGTTCCTATCTCTTTGTATAATTTGTTGCTCTCTCGTGCAAATTCTGAGCATAATCAAATCAAATCAACCGCTTCTAGCTAGCTCTTTGTTACTCTCCGACCGATATGGTTTGTATGCTTTGGGCTAAGCCCAACTATACTAATGCGGGTGATTAGAAATGTAATAAAATAAGGTTATTATCACACCTTATGTGGGTGAGTGGGAGATGTAATAAAACAATGATTATGCACTAATCCTTGTTTTATGGCACTACACAAATTAAGGCACTTAGCCTTGTTTTATGTCACTACACTAATCCTTGTTTTGAGGCACTAAACCTTGTTTTAAGGCACTACCAACCTAAGCACTAATGCATGTTTTATGCTCTCTTAAGATGAGCTAAAACAACTCCTATAAATAGATGTAGTGTGTGCAAGTGAAGAAGTGATGAGAAGCATTAGTGCATGCTCTCTACGTTGGTGTGTGTGAGACAAGAAATGTGAGTGCATATCAAAGAGTTGTAGTGAGTTTTACACCCACAAAAGAGAGAAACCTCATATCTCCCTAAACACTCTCCTTTAGGCAATTCATCAAGAGCCTTGGTCTTGGGTATGTGGAATCAATGAAGTAACTTTCATAGCCAATCCAACGACCTTGGAGACGAGGAACGTGTAGAATCTTGTTGGCGTGCTCGTGACGTGGAAGCATCTCGGCGGCATCTCGGCGGGCTAGTAATTGCAAGCGGTTTTTCATTTGGAATCTTCCTCAAGGTATGCAGTACCTTATTCCGAATATATATTAACGATAATTAACAGTGGTATAGAGAGCTTGTATGCTTGTTTTTCGCCATGTTGATTGATGCATGAGATTTTTTTTTTCTTCCGCAAGAACCACCATGAAAGCATGAACCAAGAAACTTCGTTTTTGTTTGATTGTTTTTTGATGTTTTCTTTCCATGAAGTATGTTCCTCTATGTGATGAGAACTTACCTTTAAATTTTCGTACAAATTAAAGGAGTGGTTTAGGAGAAAAACTGAAACCAAAGAGCATGAAAAACAGTTTGTTTTTGGGTTTTTTAGAGCATGTTTGTATGCTGTTAAATTGTTTTTCCATGTTGTTTCTTTGCCTTAGCATATTCTCTGTTGCATGAGCTTTCCAATGATATATCGTATGCGTCATTTGGATGCATAACGAAGGAGATAGAGGTCTCCAAAGATAGCCAAATGATCATGAAAATCTGGAAAAAATTTCTGGAAATTTCAGCAAGATGAATAGTGTTCTTCATGAACAGTGTTCTTTGTGAACACATCCTCTTTGAAGGCACGTGAGAGCACGTATGTCCTTTGTAGAGCTTCATCTTAGACATATGGAATCCAATCGTGGACTCCTCCCGTCTATTTTCTAAAAATCTTTTGGCTAAGTATCACATGGAATAAATGAATAATTGTTTGTTTATGAAGTTGCAACATAATGACATGTCATTTAGAAACTAAATATGTTATTAAGTTGCTCATATTTAGCATGCCAAAATATGGACTTAGGATTGGTTGAGTTAATTTATGGGTCATACTGGTGGAATTGACTATCCAAAAATGTGTGATGTCTAGGCAAGTTTTTTAAGGAAACACCTTTGGTGTTTAAGAGGAAATGGTATTTAAGCGAGTTCATCTCCACCACTACTCCCGAAACTTACCTGGTCACATTTTTTAGGTGGACTTTCATTGGTTAACCTATTAAATGGATTCCCAATTTTAAATCTATGAGAGGCCCATGTGCTTTTATGAAACTGCGCAAATTTTTTGTTTGGTTGGAAACTGTGTTTTCTAAGTAGAAATTTATTTAAAAGTAATTGAAAATGTTTATTTAGACTTGCTTTTTTGGGTGATGATTATAAGCATAGCAAATTTTCGAGTCCAAATTTGTAAGGAAAGATAATTCTTTTCAATTTATTTTTGAAACAAATAGAAATGTGCAAAACGTTAATACTAAAGTCAATTCTTGTGTTTTATAGATAATGGCCACAAAAAATGTTGTTGCTGACCTAAATAAGGGAGACAAACTTGAGGGTACCAACTATGATATTTGGCATAGGAAAATTCAATATCTCTTGAATGAGCAGGAGTTATTGGAAACATTAACCAATTCAATGGTCGAACCTGAGGTTGGGCAAACGGCCCAACATCGCCGTGATCTTGAAGCTTATCAAACTTGGTTCAAAAAGGATCGTTGTGCGCGTTTTACTATGCTAAGCAGCATGCACAATGATCTTATTGGGGGATATGAAAGCTACCCTACTGCCAAGGCTTTATGGGATCAACTAAAGTTTGATTTTGGTGGTACGTCCACCACTCGACTTAGAAGTTTGGTCCTGAAGTTTGAGGTATACCGCAAAAATCCTAAGCACACGATTCATGAGCACTTAAGGGTGCTTTCTAGCATGATACGTGACTTAAAGGCTGCTGGAAATACCCTCACTGATGAGCGGCAAGTGCAGGCGGTCATCAGATCCCTCCCAGATTCATGGGGCTCCATGAAACAAATCATGACACATAATGAGAATATCAAGAACTTTTCTGATATTTCTCGTCATGTTGAGCTAGAATCGGAGCGCCAAGAGGCGACCAATGCTACTGTCCTTTTCGCCCAGGATGGCACGTCTAAGACTAAAGGGTCTAAGCGTAAAGGAAAAGGAAAGGCAGATAAGCAGGATGGGGCAAACAAGCTTGCACCAAAGGATGACAACAAAACCAAGCGCCGTCGGGGCAAGCGTGGTGGGAAGAAAGACTTGTCCAAAGTCAAATGCTATAACTGTGATAAGAAGGGTCACTTCGCTCGTGATTGTACTGAGCCGAAGAAGGTATCTTTCTTGACTAAACCTTCCCACATATATGTATGTGAACATGTTTTAGTTGCTAATACGTCCTCTGGGTGGATTGTAGATACGGGAGCAACCAAACATGTGACTCGAGATCGAGAAGGTTTTTTGGATTATCAACGAATTCCAAAGGGCACCTCTGGTGTGTTCATGGGTGATGGAAGCCATATAGAAGCTTTGGGAGTTGGTTCATATCAACTTCAGATGCGCAATGGGCGCACATTGCTCCTCAATAATGTGCTCTACGTTCTTGGAATTCAGCATAATCTATTTTTCAGTTTTAGAGTGTTTGCGTGATGGATATTGTTTTAAGTTTTCTTCTTCTGGTTTGGATGTGTTATTGGATGGTACAATTGTTGGTCATGGTTTTTTAAGGAATAACTTTTTTTATTTGGATTTGAATGATTCCGATTACTCATCTTCTTATATAGCTTATGCTGATGTACATGTTGATTCTGCAACTTGGCATGCTAGACTAGGACATATAGGACGTGACAGGATGACAAGGTTAGCTAGAGAATGTCTTTTAGGCTCACTCGCTAAAGTTGACCTACCTATATGCGAATGTTGTCTGGCTGGTAAAGCTATAAGAAAGCCTTTTGGTAAGGCTAAGAAAGCTACTCAACCGCTAGAGTTAGTTCACTCTGATATTTGTGGACCTATGAGTGTGAAGGCACGTCATGGCGCCTCTTATTTTCTCACATTTATTGATGATTACACGCGATATGGTTATGTCTATCTGATCGCTCACCGCTATGAAGCCTTGGATTGTTTCAAGCGTTTTATAGCTGAGGTTGAGAATCAGACATAAAAGAGTTTAAAGGCTCTTCGCACAGACCGCGGACGCGAGTACTTATCTAAACAGTTTAAAGAACTATGTGAAAATAAGGGGATACGCAGACAACTACTGTTCCTTATACACCGCAACAAAATGGTGTTGCGGAAAGAAGGAATAGAACTTTATTAGACATGGTTAGGTCTATGATGGCGCAAGCTAATCTCCCAATTTCGTTTTGGGGAGATGCAATATTAACTGGTGCCTACATTCTTAACCGAGTGCCTTCCCAATCAGTCACTTCAACCCCTTACGAATTATGGAAAGGCGAAAAGCCCAATTTGGGGCATTTGCGCCATTGGGGATCAGCTGGTTTTGTTCATAATACTTTTCACAAGCATGGAAAGCTTGGCCCTCGAGGTAAAAAAACATATTTTCATAAGATATTGCGAGCACTCGAAAGGCTATGTGATGTATAGTGAACATGCTGATGGAGGAATGACTGAAATAGATTCCCGAAATGTGAATTTCATAGAGAATGATTTTCCTAGCATTGGTGATGCCCAAAAGAATCTTGACCTCCATGAGTTGGAAGGAAGTGAAGATATTTCACAATCTTTAAGCGAGGATGGGGAATTGACTCATAATCCAGTAATCGCTAAAGAAAGTGACAATGATCTGCAACCTAGTGGGAGTATACCAAAGGATGGTACACCGCTAGAAACTCAAGATTTAATGGTACGTAAGAGCAAACGAGGAAATATTCCCCGTCGATTTTTTGAAATTGAAGGGGAAACTTTCTTGTGTAATCCAATAGATGAAGAAGAGCCTGCTTCTTATAAGGAAGCGCTATCATCTTTAGCTAGTAAAGAGTGGATGACTGCTATGCAAGATGAGATAAGCTCAATGGACAAAAACAAAGTCTGGGAGTTAGTTGACCTTCCGCCTGGGCGCAAGACCGTTGGAAACAAATGGGTCTTGAAAATCAAACGCAAAGCGGACGGTTCAATTGACAAGTACAAGGCATGTCTTGTGGCGAAAGGCTATACTCAAAGAGAGGGTATGGACTATGATGATACTTTCTCCCCTGTGGTGAGATTTGCATCTATTCGCCTAATCCTAGCTATTGTCGCACAAAAGGATTTGAACCTTTTCCAAATGGATGTTAAGACTGCATTTCTCAATGGAGATCTAGACGAAGAGATCTATATGGATCAACCAATGGGTTTTGAGGTCAAAGGACAAGAGCGCAAAGTTTGCCGTCTCAAACGTTCTATTTATGGCCTCAAACAAGCGTCTAGACAGTGGAACATTAGGTTTCATACATCAATCATCTCCTTTGGTTTTGAGATGGTTGAAGAAGACCACTGTGTGTATCTAAAACGATCCAAGGAAAATGTTCAGATTCTTTCATTGTATGTTGATGACATTCCCATAGCAGGAAATGACATGGATTCCATTGTCGCCACTAAGAAGTGGTTGTCCGCAAAGTTTGAAATGAAGGACATGGGTGAGGCAAATTATGTGCTAGGAGTGAAAATCATAAGAGACCGTTCAAAAGGACTTCTCGGTTTGTATCAAGAGACTTACATTAAGAAGATACTTGAATGTTTTCGTATGCATCACTCCAAACTCATAGACACACCAATGGAAAAAGGATGTGTCTTAACCCTTGACCAATGTCCTAAAAATGATGAGGAAAGAAACCAAATGACCAAAGTTCCTTATGCATCTGCGATAGGAAGTCTAATGTACGCTATGTTGTGTACACGGCCAGGACATCTGTCATGCAGTTGGTATGGTGAGCCGTTATCAAAGTAATCCTGGACCTGCTCATTGGAAAGCAGGAAGAGAATTTTTCGAGATCTGCAAGGTACCGCTGATCTTGTCTTATGCTACCATGGTAGCGATTTGAGACTTATAGGTTACAGTGATGCAGATTGGGCCAATGATAGAGATGAACGCAAATCCACCTCCGGTTATGCTTTTATACTTGGAGGTGGAGCTATCTCTTGGTGTAGCAAGAAACATTCTTGCATAGCCCTATCCACAATGGAGTCGGAATATGTTGCTTGCTCAGGCAAGGTTCAGGAAGCTGTTTGGTTAAGAAGATTCTTGCAACGACTAAACTATACAGCCAAAACCTGTGAGGCAGGACTTGTTTACTCAGATAGTACATCTGCTTTGGCATATGTAAAGGATCCGAAATACCATGGAAAATCCAAACACATAGATGTCAGATATCACTATATCAGATAGAGGGTAGCACAAGGAGAGGTTATAGTAAAGCATATCTCAAGTGGCAATATGGTTGCTGATCCTCTCACTAAACCCATTGCTAGAGATGTGTTCCTTTCTCATATTAGGAGTATGGGACTACGAAGGTTTTAATATACCTATTTTGTAATTGACTTTATTATTAATGCAATGTTAATCGTTTTTTCCATGGTACTTGTTCTAGAATGATTGATATGATTTTTTGCACAAAGATTTGTCACCAGGCTTGAGTCAGCCCACTCACATGGGAGATTCACCTTGGCAGCTGAGATAGCGAGCAAGATGAGACATTTGTGTTATGTTCTAAAATGTTTAGACAACATATTATGACATATATGTATATCTGCGCCCAAGTAGGCAGCAAGATAAAACACTTCTCTAAATGTCGCCTTAGTTAGAGCTAAGATGAGACCTTGAAAAAGGAAAGAGGTCGATCATAGAAAATTGCCATAAAATCTATGAAGCCTGTATTGAGCCGAATGTGAGATTCCAGACAGGCGCCGAGAGGGTGACTGAGACTAGAACTCAAGTTAGACATTTGTGTAATGTCTAGACTAAGATTCGTATGACGTATGTCCAATTCTTGGACAAGTGACATGCTCGTTTTATGAGAATACGTCATAGCATACATTTCATACTGTATGTGCTAGATGCGATCGACAGTGGGAGTGATGAATGAATCCCTGCTTCATCACTATGTGAGCCACTTGGATCATTAATTCAGATCCTAAAAAAATGTACCCTTAGTTGACTTTAGCCTATGTCATGAAGAGGATGCTTGATGTTGCTACTTTAGCTTGTTTTCCTATGATCAATTATAAGGTCTCAAGGGGCATGTCTAAGAAAGGTTAAGTCTAGTTGGATTGATATAAGCGCTTAAGGAAGACTGTTCGACAATACACCATGTTTTTGTGACTCATAGCTAGCCAGCATCTATGTCATATTTGTTGTTGACATGTCATGAGTACAAAACATATTTGGGGTGTAGCACTGCTTTTATGAGGGGTTAAGAGTGCTGATACCGGTGTAGTCTGAATAAGTCTGGGGTATGTACGAGATGATTTCAAATGATGCACTTTTATTAGTTTGGTGATGACTTAATAAAATGTGCTCTTGTAGCTGTACGTTTTTTCTCGCAAGGTCGCACGACTCATTTCCTGGATGAAAAGAAGAGTGTATACAAGAGGTTTAAGATGATTATGAGGTTATCACACCTTATGTGGGTGAGTGGGAGATGTAATAAAACAAGGTTATTATCACACCCTATGTGGGTGAGTGAGAGATGTAATAAAACAATGATTATGCACTAATCCTTGTTTTATGGCACTACACAAATTAAGGCACTTAGCCTTATTTTATGGCACTACACTAATCCTTGTTTTGAGGCACTAAACCTTGTTTTAAGGCACTACCAACCTAAGCACTAATGCATGTTTTATGCTCTCTTAAGATGAGCTAAAACAACTCCTATAAATAGATGGAGTGTGTGCAAGTGAAGAAGTGATGAGAAGCATTAGTGCATGCTCTCTACGTTGGTGTGTGTGAGACAAGAAATGTGAGTGCATATCAAAGAGTTGTAGTGAGTTTTACACCCACAAAAGAGAGAAACCTCATATCTCCCTAAACACTCTCCTTTAGGCAATTCACCAAGAGCCTTGGTCTTGGGTACGTGGAATCAATGGAGTAACTTTCATAGCCAATCCAACGACCTTGGAGACGAGGAACGTGTAGAATCTTGTTGGCGTGCTCGTGACGTGGAAGCATCTCGACGGCATCTCGGCGGGCTAGTAATTGCAAGCGGTTTTTCATTTGGAATCTTCTTCAAGATATGCAGTACCTTATTCCGAATATATATTAACGATAATTAACAAGAAACTATATTAATCTTCCACTCTGTGGCATATGGGAGTGTGGAGACACAGTAGTTTACACTTATTACATACACCTGCCCGTACACAAATGGTGGTCCAATAGAATTGATCAAGCACATTCCTCTTGGGTGACCTAATCGATCGCTACTCCGTATGCAAATTTGGCCACAAGGTCCACTCTCAATAATGAGATTGGAGAAGTTGCTCAAAAGCCTAAACCTTAAATCAAAGAAAGAAAGGAAGAATACTCATATATTTCAATTTGAACATTAATTCCAAACCCTTCTTTTCTCTCTTCCTTTTTTACTCAAAGTTGACCAAAGACTTGCTATTTGGTGTTCATTGCTTTACTATGCCATTGTCATCGATGGGGCCTCAATCATTACCATTATCTTTTTCTGTGTGTGGGTTTGTGCCTCTGCTCTCGAATATTATTATAATTATATACCATATGTGCTCTCGAATATTATTGTTATATGCCAACTTTATGTTTAAAAACAGTTTTTTTTTTCTTTTTCAAAACCAAACACACCCTCAGATTTCTGCCAACTTCAAAACTCCCCACTTTGAGTTTTTATTCTGGCTATTGCTTCTTCAGCTTTCCACATTTATTAATGGAGATGTTATTGTTTCCCATGAATGATGCAATAATTGAAAGCTTTCGACTGGAAAGACAGATGGAATGACACGTATGCTTGATCTCATCATCAAGATCAAGTTTATCTTAACCGACCCCAGAAATGTTCAGATTATGTTAATCCAATACCTTTAATAAAGTTGATATTAATCCTTACCAAGTTGGACTCTCTGTTCCCTGCTTTCAGCCATTGGGTGGAACACACTGCTAAAAGATATGTAAAATTAGGGTTGTGGAATCCAATTTGAGCTTAAAATCTATGCTCGTATTCATTGCTCTCTTTTTTCCCTTTGTTTTTTTCTCGTAATTTGACCAAACATGTCATATAATGTACAGTCTAGTCGACAGAAGGAAATAGTTTTATCGCAAAAGCTATCGGTGCTGTACTGTGAGATTTTATCTCAATTTTCGACGTGGACTTAACTTCATCCATCACTTGTTACGAACAATGCAGCCGAAAGTGATGTCAAAATTGTGTGCAACACATCACACAACAGTGTCTTTTTGTACCTTTTTCTATTAGAGCCCTGCTAATTTACCTACGTAATTAGGGACGACGGAATGCTGGGCCAAACAAGTGGACAAAAGTAGATTGAGGTATGACCAGAGATTAGAGCAATGATACTGCACCTACGAGGCAAAAAGATTTTATACTAAACAAAACATCAACATTTCTCCATTATGTCTGAAAAAGGAAGATACATGATTTCAAGGAGACAGACCTGAACGGCATCAGGACAAAAATGGGTAAGACAAATCTACCAGGATTTTTCAGTGCCCTTATGTAAACTATAAACAATGAAAATGAAATTCCCTTGTTAGTCTTCATTCACATTCTTTTAACTTTCTTTGTTTTGAAATTTAATGGGTGTGAAAATTCCATTTGTTTTAATGAGTTATTCCTTCTCACTTTTGAAAAATCAAGATTTTCTCTAAAAGTCGCTGTTATTATATTATGTTGTAAGGATTTCATTTCTCGAATTAAGCATCTTAGATTAATTTAAATCTTGCTAATATCTTTGACCAAATTCTCTTTTAAGAGTTTTCGTCATTGTATCATTTAGCTTCCCGGTTGTACATTACAGTGATGGGGTCATTTCCAATTGATTAGGTTATCAAGGAACCTAAACAAGTAGGTTGCTGCTTTACTAATCTTGCTTTAGCTGATTAGAATTTTGTCGATCTATGAATGGCTTAGTGCAAACAACTCCTAAATTTTTGTACCCCTATATACAACAAAAGAAATTATTAGTCAAAGGAAAAGACATTAATTCGATCTAAGTAACAACTATGCGAAAAAGTAAATTTAATTTTTAATTTTTAATTGGGTCTTTTGAGTGTGAAATTGTAAAAATGGGATCGATATGATGATGATGATGCGTATCTTTCATGTCAAATAGCAAAGCCTTGAGAAAAAGCATGCTTATGTCTTATGATTTTGGATTAGTACTAATTATTCATGCATATAAACATAAGCTTTTGTTCTTGTTTTAATTTTTTGCGTGGTCCATAAAATGCTAAAGCTAAAAACACCATTTGTCATGTCACACTCATCCTGCCCATACATGCTTTGCACGCGAATCTTTGACAAATGAGGAGGAGGGTGGGTATCTTAGGGAAGCGAGATGTCCCTCATCATTTACCAACTACAACTGTGATTTTCAAGCTTTTAAAGCTCTTGATTTTGACTAATCTCCCCCTCTCATTTCCACCATTACTTGTCTCTAAAGGCTAATTCAACCACCTAATAATACTGAAAATCACACACCAAACTCTGAAGTATGTATGCATGATGATGGTATTTGGATATACTTTCATTTCATGCATGTAATAATAAAATAGCCCTAAGTTATCATGCATTTTACCCTTTTAGACCTTCTCTATCTTCTCGCATTGACCCTCCATTTACTTGATGATGATCTTGAAGATCCTCTGACAGATAGTTCAAAGCAAACCATGATTAGTGTTGGCCTTGTAGAACAATGTGCCAATTGACATTTATAATGCAACAAAGACAAAATGTTTAACAAAGCACTTTATATCATTCTTAGGCCCTACCCTTCAGTTTTTAATTATAACCCATGACGAAGCATTGGAGAATTAGGGGAACACTATAACCCATGAAAATTCTCCTCGTTTTCTTTGAGTTCATCAGTACATCTCTTGGTCCACTTTAATTTTTTTATTTTGGGGTAGAAACTATAGATCTCAAAGAAGGAAAAACACTTTTCTGCTAATAACACAATGATACGCGTGATAACTTTTTCACATATTATAATAATAAATAAAAAAATAGTATTACTCCTGTTACAAGTAAGCTAAAAAACGACAGGCCATAAGTACCAATGTTGATTTGAAATTTTGTGCTTGCTGTTTCCTCTTTCACGTCTCATTATTGAGCCAGAACAGCAGTCTTAGATTAGTGATACAGAATCTACTGGTACGAAAACTCATATAATTGCAGGCTGCAGCTGCTTATTGGCACAGCCATGCATGTGGGATCCCTCAAATGCTTAACTGTTTCAGTTTGGAATTTAGCCTCTTTTTGGTTTCTTTGATGTGAGAGTCTCTGACATTATTAGTTACCTAAAAGAATACCAACTTGGGGAAGAATTAATGAACGTGATATTACAGACAAACTGCAAATCAACTGTCACATATATATATAACTAATTAAGCTCAAGCTCAAAGAGAGAAACAAATAAAGAAATAATTTTGAATTAGGCCACACTCCTATATATGCTAAGCTGGAGAAGTGCTAGGCTTAACAAAATAACCATGCATGCAGTAATAGCAGTACAGTGAAGGGCTATAACAAATTATTATAACCAGTCAAGCAGGGCCACAGCTGCACTTGATATATACACATTAACTGATCTCAGCCTACCAATCCAATCGTGGTAAAGCCTTGAGATCTCTGGAAGGAAATGGCGATGAGGTACGAAATCCTTGTTTGTTAGGCAAAGGAAAGATCAAAAAGGTCACGTAGCTTTGTGTAATCACTGTCTGTCACTTAAATTCATCTTTTTTTGGGGGCTTCCAAGTTTTGTACTTATGCAACTGAGCCAGATATGATTCTAGTGCCACAATCTTCTTGTGTTCGAGACCCTATGAATTGTATCATTCACATTTACAGCAAGGACCGTCTCTCTCCCCCCCCCCCAATGCACTGACCAGAGTCTCTTTCAGCTTTTTCCAATGTGGGATTGTGGTGCCCCTTCTCATCAATTCTCACTTTGATTACATGATTTTTATGCATACCATTTGTGGGGTCCTTGTGTTTCTTGTGAATCCTAGCCTAGATAAAGTCATAGATATAGCCTCACCGTTCCTTACACGTGGAAAATGCTTATCCAAGTATATAATATTAGTATATTATCGTATTAAAATGTAGTTCTGATTTAGAGTCGGATAATATAAACATTTCTCAATTAATAACTTTTGTGGAGGAAACCATACAAGAAAATCAATGGGCAAGGAGTGTGGCCAAAGGCCTCCCTACGGGCATCATCCCGTAATAAATCAACTTTTATCTCCATTCACATACAAAATTGAGGTCTATTATATTGCCAAAGGCCTTTTAGAATTGGTTGCCAACTGCACTTCTCTAGTATTGTATAGACCTCAAACTGTAAAGGGCCGAAGTTTCTACTAGGAGGGTCCCACTGACTAAGAAGTAGTGAAGTATAGGGAGAATGTGGGCCCGTGGGAGGGTCCCATACTGTCGGTTGGCCACCCCGTTGGGCAGCAGGACGAGGACCATTACGGCATTTGTGGTGTACCCTCTTTCTCACGTAGGGTGTGGACATCAACTTATGCCCACAATGATCTTTACCTGTATTCGACACCACTCAGTCTCATTCCACAGCTTACCCTCCATTTACCCGTAGAATATCAAGCATGCCAATGTGCCCTAGATTTGGCATTTGCCCTGGATATATCAAAAGTCCCAAACAAAAAAGGCAAAAGAAAAAACAAACGGTACATTGATCGAGCCATTACAAGCTTAGGTTCTGTTATCTGGAGGACATTGATCGAGACAACATAAAAAGGGTCTCATTCTCTCCGTGATTATGCCCTAATATGGTGAAACACTTAAGTAGACTAGTCGTTGGATTTTTTTTTTTTGGTTTTGAAAAATCGATCTCTCTTCAATATAGTTCACATATCTTCTTTTTGTTTGTTTTCCCTTTAATTGGAACAGATTTTGGGCTTCTACAAGTAAACAACCACTAATGATTGTGAAAAAACGCATAGACTCGTGATGCCCACGTGAAAAGAGGTCGATTCTCGTCCTTATAGATGAAAAAAAAAAATATGAATATATGAAGAAAGAAAACCTTATAGATGAACAATACCACTGCTATTTTCTATTGGATTTAGTGTTATAAAAAATATGTAAAATATAGTTTTCCTTTTCCGTAAAGCCAAACACAAAACATTATATTATAAATAATGTTATAATAAATAAATAAGAAAGCTTTTAAGGTATAATGAAATTGAAGAAAACAAAATAATAGGTAAGTAAAAGGAAAATAAATAATAAGTAAGAAGGTGAGTTTGGTACGGTGAATCACGTCAAAGACGCGTCCTAAAGCCTTTGTAGCCTCCCTACGTGTAGGTCCTGACGATCTACAATACTCCAAGATACGACCCTTGTACACAAACTCAAAGATCCGCTATGAGCACGTTCATAGATGGATATGGGTATCCAAGTCACAGAACCATTGCCAAAATAATAATATAAAGTAGAGAATATATATAAAAGTAGAAAATAAGAGAATTAGTTTGTGGTGGTGATTGTGGTATGTGATATTCCTGATGGTGTACAGTGTGTATTTCAAATGTGAAGGAGGAGTCGCCTTTTATAGGCATCCAAAAACATGTAACCTTCACCAACCACAAAAGTTCACCAACCAAAAAATTATGGCATTCACCAACCAGAAATAAAACCTGAATATTAAACATTTATAACCCCACAATAAATAAAATAAAACAGAAAAATAATTAAATAAATAAAACGGTTAAATTTTTAAAATCTTTTAAAATTCCAACAATCCCCCACAAGATTTTCAAAATTTTACCTTGACAAAAAACAGTGAAAAATATATCATATATATGGCAATATAATACTATGTAATAGGTGTAGGTGCCTTCCGGGCTTGAACCTTCACTTAGTGATGATAGTCTCCATTTGAGGAACCTGAGTGTACACAGGTATTGAACTCGGCACCTTTGACCAAACTTCAACATATCCCACACATAGTATTAGTTGAGACTTGGATGCGGGGTAGCGCTATTTATGGCCATGCGCTCATCTTGATTCTCATGAGAGTTACTAGAGAATAGCCCAATTCTCATAGTCGCGGCCTCACGACGTCTCTCACTTAGGTGAGTTCTCCAAGAGTACATGTGACCTGCACCCCCTGCGGGAGTTTGCCCGCCTCGAAACTCATTCAGGGATAAATCCCTTCCTGACGTCACATAAAATAGCACTTTTGCCTTAGGGATGTGCAGAAGAATATCTCAAGGATATCTCCATAGTTTTATGAGTGCTATATGAGTCACGCAGGTATGGATTGTTTCTACCACATTGAACTTCCTTCATGGGATCTCCAATCACAGAAGTTGGGTTACCTCCCTAGGTGACTCCCTTATGGGCTTAAGCACATCCCCCTTGACATTTTGCATTAATAGCCTCCTCCACGAGGCATACATACCTTCACAAGGCATATATAATGTAGGTCATGTCTTTGTTCTCCATTTTAGCGCGCTTTAAACCTGCATATTATTAAAATATTTCCTACACACTCTTGCACACAAATAATTAGTAGATTTCACCTAAGTATAATTGGAAATTAAATACGTATTGGTATACAGTTAAGTATAACGGTAAATATCATAAATTAAATCTTATGATTAAGAGTACATCTCAAGTCCATGAAACATTGAGTACACCTGCTACCACTTATGAACAACAATATAACAATGAATTCATTAAATAAATTTAACTATAAACACTGAGTATTTCAGGATACTCTTACTCCCTTTTGTGCACTCAAAGTGGCTGAAATCATGATCGCATATCCAGGATAAAATTGTCTCTTCTTGATTCTCAATAGGAACCTATAAGACAATAAAAAGTCTCTACCAAAATTTTATACCAAGGTAATCATTAGTTGCAGACAAGTTAGTCTCATAATAAAATTTTTAATATAAACAAATTTCACACAGACACAACATGTTTGCTAAGGAAATATAAAAATTATTATGTCACTAAATGAATGTAATGAATCTTTCCCACGATAGCATAAAGAAATTGAAAACACACTCAAAATTGTGGGAAAGAGAAGTGAGAAGAAAAGCCTATGACAGTAAAGCAATGCAATTAGACAACATTTTTCAACATAAAACAAAAACTACTCAACATTAGCCACACATAAAATTATAGCATTAAAGTTCCCTTTAAAAAAAAAATCAACTCCCGCAAAAGACTACACTGTTTTAAAATCAATAATTATTATTATTGTCAAAGGCAAATAACGTAAACATTTAAAGGCTAATTAAATAAGATAAATTCCAATAAAAGAGATATCAAAACTTATATAATAAATGTACAAAATAACTGCAGTTTTAAAGAGGTAATCAAAACTACTCAAAATCTGGAAAATTAAATTCAACATAAACAAGTATTGAAATTAATTTTGTATTTTGAAATACCCACAAAATTTCAATAGTTATGAACATAGTTAAGGAAAACTCAACCCCCACAAATTAAGGGTATTCTCAAAATATATGAAGACGTACCCAAATTTTATTTATTTTTAAATTCTTGAGACATGCTAACTCACAGTATAGTTATATAAAATATTCAAAAATTCAAAGTAAAAGAAATAAAGCATTCTGGAGAATTTAACTGGTCATATAATACATTGCCAATTTAGAGCAATGAAGGTAGAGATTACTTATCTTGATCTTCATAGCCACAGTTAGAGAAATTAAATTGCTTTAGCAATCCATTGTTTACCTATTTGGATAACCAACGAAAATTGCTTGTGCTAACAAATTTTATGGCATTACACCAAAGTTTTTAATTAAATTGTATAAGGCGGCAATTAAGAATAGTTTGGAAATCAAATATGTGTAGTGCCCAACAATGTGAAATGAAATCAAAACAATTGAAGCAATCAATATGAAGCTTTTGACAAAATTGAATTGCAGCACTAATTCTTTTGGATTGAACCTTCATTTAAAAGCAATAATAAAACCTATATTAATTGTCCCATTTAAATACCAGTGGAAAGCTTCTACAACGGAAATTATAAAACCAATTACTCAAAACTGAAACCGTTATAGTCACAATATACAAAATGATTTCCACACAAAATCTGGATAGTTAAATACAACATAAATAAGTGACGAAAATTTGAAATATATATAGGCATATATGCACAAAATAGAATTGTCAAATTTAAATTCTCCATACATGTAAAAAGATCTAATTCTCAACATTGATGTATCAACCAACTAGCTAATGCATTTATAAAAACAAACGGTTCGTTTTTCTCCCAAATTTGAAACAATGAAAGCCAGCAAAATAAAGAATAATTAGGCTCAATAAAACTTGCAATAATATCACATAAATGAAAATACATAATCAATATAAAAATTGAATACACAGATAGAGGCCAAAACTAAAAACTGAGGCAATATTAGATTTTGTATTCAAAACAATTAAACTACAAAAAACTGTTTGCAAGTTTTTTCTTTTCAATAATTGAATATTCAAATCAAATTTGTCTTCATAAAAAGTAAACTTAATTGTCTGTTGACCAATAATTCTTACTAGGTACAAACACTGTCTATCTCATATACCGAGGAAACTCATATGCAAGAACAAAACAACCAACTGATATTTTGAAACAACACTAGATTATATAAAACCAAATACATATAATTAACAGACTGTTATTGTTTTTATTTATTTATTATTATTATTATTATTTTGGTTTTCCAAAATTATAAACCAAATTAAAAAACTCAAGATACGTTTCAATAGCGATAAAATCTCATAAACCAAATTACAGTTGTTGGCCGCCTGCAAAATTAATTTTAAAACATTTCAATAGCGATAAAATCTCATAAACCTTTCTATCCAATTTTGAAACATAAAAATCTATAATATTATCAAAATATTAATTGACAAAATTAGTACACCGATTGAAGACAAAAAATTGGTCAAATGAAAACCAAAACTGACGCCAAAGTAAATATTTCAAAATAACCCAATGAGTAGCAATAAAATGTTCCAATGACCTTGAAGTAAATTTTGATAGTAATTAAAATATAAATATATTAAAGTTGTAGATATAACATGTAAGGCTAATGGCTGAAAGAAATCAAAAGCAAAATAAATCAGTCTTTGATTTCATAACTGATAGGATATTTATACCAGGTAGCAGGAACGTTGAGCTATAATAATAATACCACATAAATTAGTATGTAGGTTTTTTATTTTCAAACACTAGCACTAATTTCCCAAACGTTAGCAACAAATTATAAAAATATAAATGTACCAACAATAATTAAAGCAATTGAAATTGTATAGATAACATCAAAGCTTTAAACTGCATATACCCAAAACAAATCATAATTTTCATTTTTGATAATCCAATACAAATGCAAAAGCTTCAGTCAAAGAGTTAAAAGGTATTAAAGCAATAACAGTACGGGAAGAAAACAACTTTAACATACAAAGGTTTAATAGACATATGGTTTCACATATACAATCAAACTTATGCTATGATAAAGACACAACCTAACAAATATGATTTATTCGAAATACATGTAAGATAATACTTTGTTTACTACAGTTTGAACCAAGCGGCAAGTGGTAATCTCATCAATCAAGTATTCAATTGAGGTTTCACAACAGGTACGGAAAGAAAGTAGTTTTAATCTACAAAGGCTTTAGATTGTTATAAAAAAATATGTAAAATATAGTTTTCCTTTTCCGTAAAGCCAAACACAAAAACTTATATTATAAATAATGTTATAATAAATAAATAAGAAAGCTTTTAAGGTATAATGAAATTGAAGAAAACAAAATAATAGGTAAGTAAAAGGAAAATAAATAATAAGTAAGAAGGTGAGTTTGGTACGGTGAAGCACGTCAAAGACGCCGTCCTAAAGCTTTTGTAGCCTCCCTACGTGCAGGTCCTACTGACGGTCTACAAGACTCCAAGATACGACCCTTGGACACAAACTCAAAGATCCGCTATGAGCACGTTCATAGACGGATATGGGTATCCAAGTCACAGAACCATTGCCAAAATAATAATATAAAGTAGAGAATATATATAAAAGTAGAAAATAAGAGAATTAGTTTGTGGTGGTGATTGTGGTATGTGATATTCTAATCGTGTACAGTGTGTATTTCAAATGTGAAGGAGGAGTCGCCTTTTATAGGCATCCAAAAACATGTAACCTTCACCAACCACAAAAGTTCACCAACCAAAAAATTATGGCATTCACCAACCAGAAATAAAACCTGAATATTAAATATTTATAACCCCACAATAAATAAAATAAAATAAAATAATAATTAAATAAATAAAACGGTTAAATTTTTAAAATCTTTTAAAATTCCAACATTTAGTTCAACTATGAAGGGGCCACTTGGTAAAACGATATGGGGGCCTACTGCTTTGCTGTCAGTCCTCATTGTTACGATCATCATGCATCGAAGTTACATATGAACAAAAAGAAAATATCGCAAAACCCTAAATATCGCAAAACCATGTGAAAATGAAACATGTGGAAGAAGAAATAGAGAAGACCTTCAACTGCCAGAATAATGCATTATTTATCGCCTCACATTAATGGAAGTTTTGTTTAGGACCAAAAAAAGCTTTCATTTGCCTCATTCTAACATCATCCATGCATCTTTTTCTTCATGTCACACCAGTAATATTCAAAGTTTCCCACTCATGGGGCCATATGCCTTAAATGCAAAAAAAGAATAGTTTCGATATTGCAGCAGAACACAAGGGCAGTTTTGACATTAGCCTTACTGTAGCCTGTAGGGTGGAGAATGGCTAAAAGGCTCAAAAGCCTATCTTTGATAGTGATACACATATCCTATTCTCTGCGTTTGGCATCCCTTTTACTTTATTGTATTCTTAGGTTTTTTTTTCTTTCTTTTTTTTAATTAAAAAGTATAAGTACATTTTCTCTTTAGCTTTTCAATTATTGTAATATTCCCTTTTAGAAATTAATAATGGGAAATGAGGAGACATACGATACTGCGTATAAAATAGTGTTTGACAAAAATAATCAGAGAAGGAGAGGAGGGGTCTTACTGCTTGCAATAAAAAAATGCAGTGGCAATCATGAGAGAGAAGGGCACAAGTGGGCTCGCGAGAAGCACGTGGGAGTTGCCTTTAGATTTGCACGCTGGCAATGGCATGGCCATGCTAGAGAGAGAGAGAGACAGAGAGAGGCTTAGAGAGGGGCCTTAGGCTTAAACCATATTTTTCATTCAAGTTATTACAAAAACCCAAAGTTCACAATTTTACAATCTCTCAGGACTAAGTTTTTGTTGAATGATTTTTTTTTGTTTGAACAAAATTTGATTGTGTCTACTAGTTTTAGAGCAGCTCTAGTTGCTGTGACTTTAATTCTTTGTTTGCATGTCCAAGTCACATGGGGTATAGAATTTGACTGATAGGACCTGAGCTTTGGTGTGTTTGATCCTCTTGAGTTTTTGTCATTTTGACAACTTCTTCTGATTATATATATATATATATATATAACTCATTTAGTATCACACCAACAACAGCAAGAGCTTTTGGTTTTCCCTTGTTCTTGGATATCCTCTCTCCTCATCCAGGAAAATTCTTTCATTTTTGCTTGCTGCTGGAAGAAGAAGCTTGTGTGCCTCCTGGTGTTTTATGCATCAAGAAGTTGGGGATATATAAGTCAATTATGTTAATGAGCTTCTGATGTGCGCATAAGAAGCAAATAAGAAGAAAGAATCAATCATGAAGTTTATGAAACTTGGATCTCGGCCAGATACTTTCTACACTACTGAGGCTGTAAGGTAAGAGCACATATCTGATTGAACAAGAAGTTACTTTTTAGGTATGCCTATATTCATTGATGAAGGTACTAACAGATTTTTCTATTTTTCCTGTTGAATTCAGGTCAGTCTCCTCTGAAGTTTCAAGTGATCTTATAATTCAAGTGAAGGGAAGCAGATATTTGCTTCACAAGGTAAACTTAATGAATTCACAAATTTTGATTATGGGATATGTTCAAGTTGATATATGATGCAATTCAATGGAATGGTGCGTATGAGTTTTTCTTTAAATTGATTCATTTTCACATGGCACGCAGTTTCCTCTTTTGTCCAAGTGTTTGCGGCTGCAGAGGCTGTGCTCTGAATATCAAGAAGCTTCACAACACCAAATAATCCAGCTCCATGATTTTCCCAGTGGGGTTGAGGCATTTGAGCTCTGTGCAAAATTCTGCTATGGCATCACAATCACCCTCAGTGCCTACAACATTGTAGCTTCTCGATGCGCCGCGGAGTACTTGCAGATGACTGAGGATGTTGAGAAGGGCAACCTTATTTATAAACTTGAGGTTTTCTTCAACTCTTGCATCCTCCAAGGGTGGAGAGACTCAATTGCCACTCTACAAAGCACAAAGGCTTTTCCTTTGTGGTCAGAGGAACTTGGCATCACAAGCAGATGCATTGAGGCGATTGCTTCCAAAGCCCTAACACACCCTTCAAAGGTTAGCTTGTCACATAGTTATTCCAGGAGGGGTAGAGATGACATGTCCTGCAATGGTGCAGAGAGCCTGAGGCATAATAAGCCTGCAAACAGAGGATGGTGGGCTGAAGACATAGCAGAATTGGGCATAGACCTCTATTGGAGAACCATGATAGCTATTAAATCTGGTGGCAAAATGCCCTCTCATCTGATTGGAGATGCATTGAAAATCTATGCATCTAAATGGTTGCCCAACATATCAAAAAATGGACGTGACCATAAGCAAGCAGCATCTGATTCAGATTCAGACTCTGCCAATGATTTACCTTCAAAGCATAGGTTGATCTTGGAATCAATTGTAAGCTTAGTTCCAGTGGAGAAAGGTGCTGCATCTACTAGTTTTCTGCTTAAACTCTTGAAGGCAGCCAATATTCTTAATGCTTCTTCCTCTTCAAAAATGGAATTGGCTAGAAGAGTTGGACTTCAATTAGAGGATGCGACAGTCGGTGACTTGCTAATACCCTCTGTGTCATATGAAACCGACACTCGATATGATGTAGACATAGTTATGACCATTTTGGAGCAGTTCTTGTTGCAGGGGCAGAGCCCCCCAACTAGCCCTCCAAGGTCCAAGCTTGGTTTTGAAAGGAGAAGGTCTCGGTCAGCGGAGAACATTGATTTTGAGTTTCAGGAGAGTCGAAGATCATCTTCAGCAGCACATAGCTCAAAGCTGAAGGTGGCAAAGCTTATGGATGTGTATCTTCAGGAAATTGGCAGGGATGTCAATTTGTCTCTGTCAAAGTTCATTGCAATTGCTGAGGCAATACCAGAGTTTGCAAGGCTTGACCATGATGATCTCTACAGAGCAATTGACATTTATCTCAAGGTAATAAGAACAAAATTCTGGCTTTCAAATTTACCATAGTTCATGTTTTTTTTTTGTATTTAGATTTCTGAGTATATTTCAGAATGTGGGTCACCATTATCAGCAGATGACCAACTCTCTTGACCTTAAAATCTTGTCAAGTTCACAACTGGTTACCAATTGGGATTAGGTGGTCGACATTTTGAATGACATAATCTTAATTTTTCTGTATTAAATCTCTGTGCATGCTCTAATTTGGAACAGGTTGTGATGAAGTTTTAGAAATTAGTTAATTAGAGAATATGCCAACTATTCTTGTTGATGTTGAGCAATGTATATTAATTAAAGTCGTTATGCCTAAATATCAGGCACATCCAGACCTCAACAAGAGTGAAAGGAAGAGGCTGTGTCGAATTCTAGACTGCAAAAAGCTCTCAATGGAGGCCTGCATGCATGCTGCACAAAATGAGCTACTCCCCCTAAGGGTAGTGGTCCAAGTTCTTTTCTTTGAGCAAGCTCGAGCTGCCATGGCTGGTGGCAAAGTGACCGAGCTGCCTAGCAACATAAGGGCACTTCTAGCCACACATAACATTGACCCATCAAGGCCTCCAGCCCCTTTAAGCACCTCTAGTCTTATGCCAGCAGATGACCAATGGAGTGTCTCAGGCCTCAAATCTCCCAGGTCCAAGATGTCAACTTTACGTATGAAGCTCGCCGAAGACGATGATTTGGATGAAAATGATTTGAACCCAGATGGAATTGGGAGAAGTTCAAAGCTCAAAGCTCTTTGCTTGCTTCCTGCAAGACCCAAAAGAATGTTCAGTAAGTTGTGGTCCACCAACAGAAGTACAACCAGTGAAAAGAATTGAGTGGTTTTTGTTTAATTTGATCCACTTGGGTTTGGTAAATCCAACGAGTAACATATTATACTATGTTTTTTTTCCTCATTCCTTGTAACTCACTAGGAACCAAAATTAAGAATCCCCAATGTGCATTAATGTTCATGTAATCTTTTTATAATAAGAAAGAAGATTTTCAGGACATGATCAACTGCAAAATCCTTTAGCCTCTAGGTGAATCTCTATTAGTTGTAGATGACCATTATGGGACCAGATTTGTGTTCTTTGTCCACAAATCTACAACACCTGTCCTTGTCTCCTTGCTGCACCTCCTTGGATCCTCACCTACTAATCAAATTTTATTCTTCGGAGTTCATGAACCTGACATATTGCACTGCTGTAGTATTGGAATTTCTGTACTTGTTTTTCCTTTGAACCAAAACTGTTCAGCTGGCAAATTAAATTCATCTCTGGATAGTAGAAGATTATGTTTTTTTTCTTTCTTTTTTTTCATTTGCAAAGAGAAATCTTTTGGAAAGTTGGGACAAGATGCTATAAAACAACCCACCATGACAGGATTTAAAGCAAAGAAGAAGTCAAAAAACCAACAAGAAGAGACAAAAACTTGTTACCTAGATGAAAAGTCTTAGGTACAACAATTATACCCCATTATCAGGCCGACACGTTATACAAACATAATTATAAACCCACCTCAAATCACCAGCTGCTTGCTTTTACATTTTCTCAAACTGAAGATGACATTAAACTACCTGGTACTGTGTTACATGGACTTAACCATAATGCATGTAAAACCCCAGACCGAAAGACTTTTGGCACCTAGCAAAAGGCTAAGGACTTGCCTCCCACCATGTCATTTTGTAAGGAAATAGCGGCTCCTCAGCTACCTATTCATTTGACTGGTGAATCAATCATCAGTAACCCAAGCGAGAGAGAGAGAGAGAGAGAGAGCGAATTAAAGAAAAGAAATATTGGCTTGCTTGCTTTTGTTGTTTTTACATAATTGCGTCTGCGACTTAATTGACTTCCTATTGCAGAAACAATTATGAAGTGATATGTTGGTAGGTGACTTTGATTCTTGTGTTGAAATTTGTGTCATCCAAAAATGATTAGCGGCAACATGAATGGCTTTGCTATTGTTGGAAATACTGCCTGCTTGCCTAGGCAGGCATACACTTGTATCATTGAGATCAAACTTAGTATGCTGAAACAGACATCCTACTGTTTAGGGAAATTAGTAGAGACTACATAAGTAGACTCAAATATCTTTTTTCATGGTTATGTACGTAGGATTGGATCTGGTGTTGCATAATTGTGGTGCTGATGTTTGCTCTGTCCTTTTGACATCATTGTGGTCTTCATGGTCATCATTGTTTCCCCCACCCAGTCTCCAGAATTGTTTGGAAGCAACTGCTTCTTGTTATTCTGTTAAAATTTTATTTCTAACCCTCATTCCATGTGTACATTATCCAACTCCTGTTTAAAATTCTCCTCTGGGATGTCAATCTTGATGAAAAAAATACATTATAGCTGCAAGTATTTAAATGAGACACATACCATTTGTGGGCAACATGAACTATTTATTGGTTTAATTCCAACTGATCAAGGTAATAAAAATTTCAGATGTCTTCATTCAAATTATGGTTTTGTAGGGCTATGACGCCTTGAAGATGCTGCTTGAACTAGACTGAGTTGGCTCTGTTTCAACCAGATTTCGTGCAGTATGAAACACTTCCATATTATAACTGATGCTAGCGTAGTTGTTGCAGAAATCACAGAACCAGTAAGCATAAGGCTTGTCGAAATCAATAATTTTTTATAAATTATAAGACACTTGATAAAACGCCATGCTTTAATTCTCTCAATACAAAAACAATGGTTACAAACAGCAGAATACAAGGAGAATGTGAAAACTCCAAACTTCAGCAAAGAGCCATAATAAATACATATATGTATATATAAGCAACAATTCGCACTTATTTTTCTTTAGAAATTACTGAGCTTTGGTTGTACATAGCAGCAGCAGCAGTTGCAGAGGTAGTATTTAGCCTGCCTTAGACGCTGGGCCACGACAGTCCATGCTTTTAGTCCGCTGGAGGCTCGGGGCACGGTGCAGCCTGCACCTGAATGAGCCTGCATGCGTGGTGGGGGAGCAGAGGCAATTGTTCTTCGTCATGCTTAGCTGTCTTGAGAGCCCGGCACACACGTACTTCTCAGTCTCATCTGCTGGAATCTCCACCTTTATGTCCTTCTTGCTTACTTGTTCATCACTCTCCATTGCAATCTCAACTCTAACACCTTAATATAATATATGGGGATGATGAGAAGGAGCAGATTCAGAAGAACAAGCAAAGCAAAAAATTGTTCAAACACTTCCTTTCAAGATAGATAGATAGATAGAAAGAGAGACGCGATAATTTAAAGATAACAAAAGATGACGGGTAAATTTAAAACATTGATGGGCAGGGCATGCAATTTCTTTATTGTCTGTTTCTTTTTCTTTTTCTTTTTCTATCAATCTCTTCTCTCTCTCTCTCTCTCTCTCTCTCTCTCTCACGGGTGTGATAATCAAATCCATTAACGTCCCACCCAACTACATCTCTATCACTTTTTGATAATGCTCCAACCACTTGTAAAAACCCTTCATGGTCATCATCATCATCCATAAGATAGAGAGCATTATAGCTTTCATTTCCCTTCTGTATATATCTCTTCCTCTCTCTCTTTTTTTTATATGTGCAGTTGCATTGAATCATGAGACATGGTACCCTATCAAACACATCTTTATAGGGTACCCCACAAATTTATCATGCTCTACATTCTCAAGGGTACATGTCTTTTTCTGCTTTGAAAAGAGAAAAAGATAAGGAAGGTACTGGTCTCTCACAATCTAAAGAATATATATATGAAACCAGTAGAAGCAATCAAATTCTTATTATCAACTCTCCCAATTAGGTTGTACATGCACATGAATGCCAAGCTTTGGCACCTAAAAATATAAAAAAAGTAGAGGGTTCACAGAAATACTCTGATCCTACAAGTTGAAACAACAGAAAGTCCTCAATACCACATGTTAGAAAATTAAAGACAGAATCTTTAATGGATACTGGCATACCTCAATTTCTTCTCAATTCTTGGTTGGATTGTCATCAACATGTAGCGAAGATGAAAAAACGTTGGGGATCAAATTTCTTTTGATGCCTCAAACTTTTCCAAAATGAACTAATTTTTTTTCCCAGATAATCTGGGCAGCACATTGCCATTTGTCTGACTCTGGTGGCCCACGCTCAACCAAAGATTAATTTGGGCAACTCTTCCAAGAACCTTCATTACCAGGGCTTTCTGAACTCAAGAAAGGCCTAGCTGCATGCTGGGCTCAACAGAGCTAGGTTTAATTTTCTCCATTTAAGGGATACTGGGCTTCTAAAGAGGAGTACCAAAATATAAAAAATTCCATTGTTAAGGTTTTAGTTTGCAGGCCCAATGAAGTGCATGGCCTTGACTAACTTTGACTCACGACTACTCCAAACCTTATAATAAGTTTGGGCCAAGGCCCAGCCTAATATATCATCATTTTAAATAGGAGCCGAAGAAGAAGGGAAGACATCAAACCAATCGACGCAAAACCCAAAGACAAATTGTAGGGCTGCCATTTTAGACCGAAAAACTAAAAAACCACAAATACCAACTGAGGTTTTACAACATCTAAACTGACCACAACATGCGGTTCCGCATATCCAAATAATGCATATATATTACAATATAATTTAATTAATTATTAAAATAAATACTTATATTACATTAACTAATATAGGCTAGGACTTCATAATTTAGATGAATCTCTCTCTTCTCTCTTATTCTTTTCTTCTTCTTTTTCTTGCATAGGTTGTGTTGGTAATTTTGTTAGGTTGTTAATATTTTAGCAGTATTTTTGCTTCATAACTCAACTCAAAGAATCACATAATAGGGCATCCTAAATAAGATTGGAGGACACCTCAAACCAAATATAGTTGTCCACCACATTATATAGAGCAAGTTGGTGTGCAACAACAAGATGATTATAGTGGCACGGTTTTGCTACCTATAATAGCCTTAATGAATATTCTCCATATTGGTTAAAATCATCAACATTAGAAAGGCAAACACCGCGTTAGGCTTTGGTTGAACAATTCGGATCCTACCCCCCCTGATTTTCTCTCCCGATGATCTCCTATACTTTCGTTCTCCATACGCCACATCATTAAAATTTAATCTAACGGATTTAAAAGTTGACACATCAAAAACTCAATTTACTCCTAATTAAAAAAGAATAAAAAAACCCTAACACCCAACTAACAGTAGTTAACGCCCAAAACTCTTTTTTTTTTCTTCTTCTTCTTCTTCGTTCTGTCCTCCTCTTTTATTCTTTGTTTTTTCTCCTTCTTGCTTAGGTTTTGTCCTCTTCTCTTTATTCAATAGTTAACGTCCAAAGCTCTTTTGTTTTTTCTTCTTCTTCTTTGTTCTGTCCTTCTCTTTTTTTTTTCTCCTTCTTGCTTCAGGTTCTGTCCTCTTCTCCTTCTTGCTTCAGGTTTTGTCCTCTTCTCTTTATTTATGTTCATATTCATATTACTTAGTTTTGGTTAGTTCATGCTACATATGCTTTCATTGGTCCCTGTTGTATGCTTTGCTTCTTTCTTTTTTTACTTTTCTTTTTTGGTTCCTATGTCTGCAACAATTCAAAATTTCCTCTTTCCCATTCAGACTATCTAATTAGTTTTCTGTGTGTGGAGCTTTGAATATTTCAATTAATGTTTTGGTATATCTACCTCCATCCTTCATTTTTAATTTGTGAATATAAATTTGACTGTTACAGAACGTGAATAGGGAGAAGAGAAACGAAAAAAGCTGGAGGACAGAACGAAGCAAGAAGGAGAAAAAAAAAAGAATAAAAGAGGAGGACAGAACGAAGAAGAAGAAAAAAAAAAAAGAGTTTTGGACGTTAACTACTGTTAGTTGGGTGTTAGAGTTTTTTTATTCTTTTTTAATTAGGAGTAAATTGAGTTTTTGATGTGTCAACTTTTAAATCCGTTAGATTAAATTTTAATGATGTGACGTATGGAGAACAAAAAAGGATAGGAGATTATGCAGAGAAAAATTAGAAAAGAGAATCCGGATCCTTAGTTGAATGGTAGTTCCCCAAAAGCTTTCAACGAAGATGCAGCTATTAAAGGAGTAATTAGGGGCTCAAAGAAAGGGTTATATTGATAAACACTTATTAGTACTTACAGCCCATGAACAGAGCACGTCACTGTTCATGCACCCGATAAGTCCAACCCCCTACGTACACTCCTACTAAATACTGGTCCATCTTCTATTGATCTCAATTATTAACCATACTTAAGCGTTTAATTAAGCCCCTAGTTGTGGGGTAAGGCTCTTCCAATTATGCTTTAGTAGTGAGGTATCCCATGCATGTAGGCCTAGGACAAATCAAATAAGCTCTCATTGTACGTACGTGTCACGGTGTCAGTTATGCCTTAATTATTATAGTTCAATTCTTATTTTCATTTCAAACATGTGATACACATGCATCTCACAATTTCATATTAGATCTAGCAAATTATACAAAATTCCCAAGCTGACTTTTCAACTTAAGTACTTGTTGGATCTCCCGTGAGGTATATTTGAATTATTTTAACTTGAGATCTTTTTCAACATTAAAAAAAAATGAACAGCGCTGCTACTGGTTGGTATATCTTTACTACATTAATCTAAGACTACATAAAATGACTTTATAATTGTTGCGTAGATACAGCTGCACCAAAATGGATTCAACTGCATCCTCAACTTGTGATACTCGCAAGTGCACGAACCGTTGGTAGTTTAGCGTATGTAAGTGCGAGGTCGATTCCACAGGGATTGGTGATTGAATGATCCAATTCGGTTTTCCTACACAAAACAAATATGAAAACAAAAGAAACAAAAGAAGAAGAGAGAATGTACATTACAAGAAAAATAAATTACAACTAAGAGAACATTAAAGAGAGAATTTGAGGAAGGAAGGAAAGTGGTTGAGAACTTTAGAGAGGGGAGAAGTGTTTGAGAGATTTGGAGAATCTTGGAGGAAGGTGTTTGGGAAGCTTGAGGATTTTGGAAGGGAAAGGAAGGTGTTTGTGAAGTGTTTGAGACATGGAGACTTTGAAAGAAAATAGAGAAGTGTTTGGAGAATTTATAGAAGAAGAGAAAGGAAAAATGCTTGAGATTTATAGTACTAAGATCTTGTTACAACAATTGAGAACTACAAAGGGAAACTAAGAGAATTTGAGAGAGAGAAGGGAAGGGAGCTCTAGAGAAGTGCTTGAGAGCTCCCCCCCTTGGGGTGTGTTTACAAGCTTAGAGAACTTCCCTATTTATAGGCCTAGGGGAAGTGAAAATCTGAATTCAATAAGACTAATGCATACAACACTTGAATTATAAAATCTGAAATGGTTGATGCACTTGTAATAGAAAATCTGAAATGGGTGATGCACTTGTATTAGAAAATCTTGAATGGTTGATGCACTTCACCAATTAATCCCACTAGCAGCCCTAGCTCATCTTCATGTCACCATGACCAAGCTTCCAACCAGAAATGATAGCTCATGCCTAGCTCACCATGACCAAGCATCCAACCAGCACATGCTGAGGTCAGCATGACCAGCAACTTCAAGGGCTTACAACTTGGGCTTCTCTTAATCAAATTAGGAATTTAAGCAATCGAAATTGAAGTTCAGAATGTCTTCTTTCCAGCCATATGTTATTTGGGCCAATCCAAGGTCGGAGGAAGAAGTTAAGGCCGAAACAAATTGCTAACTCATTTTCCGCGCTGATAAGATCCATTCTGAGCATGGTTCAGTGTTTGCTAGGTAACGGACTCCAGATTTATCCAATGGGGCTGCATTTTGGATATGTTATAATACACACCCATTGGAACAACTTTCATGAAGAATGTGGCCTCATTAGAGCTATGTAGGTTGCTGAAACAAAGCTTTCAATGTGACCTACGGAACTGGATTGGTAGGGGGCTGTAGCCATAATGAATTTGTCTTTAAGCTCTTCATCAATTCATCCAAATTAGGCCTTAACATGCTTGAATTGCATGAATTATGTTCTCCAAAGTCATCATTGTTACCTAAAGCTCAATTAACTGAAAGATAAACACAAAAAGGATTAAAAGCACAAGTTTAACTCAAAAACATAACTAAATCATAAGCTAGAAGGGTAAGAAATAATATACAATTATGAACCGATCAAATACCCCCAAACCTAGATTTTGCTAGTCCTCGAGCAAAACAAAAAGGAAAACACAGATAAAAAAACAAAACAAGAAGTTAACTAGACCACTTTCGTAGGTAACTCGATTGCATTTAGCATATGCAACAAGCCTTTAAACCTCTAGGCATCCCTAGTAGGAGGAGTTGTGTCTCCTGAGGGTTTAACAGATAAAATACCCACAAACGTTTTACTGACTCTGTTAAACAAAGTAATTAGAAAACTTAAAAGATTGTTAGTCCTTAAGCAAAACAAAAAACAAAAACAAACATAAATACATTAATTAACAAAAACAAAACAAAAACAAACACAAAAACACAAAGAACTCAAAACAATTTTTTTTTTTTTTCCGAACATTTTCTGAAGAGAAATGACTCATGCACATGACTCAAAAGTTTTTAACAATAAAAACTCAATTTTAGACATTATTTACAAAGCGGCAAAGTTCAAAACATAATATGCTCAAAGTGTAGTAGTGTGATAGCCAAATGCAACAAATTTCCCAATCTTAGTTTCACACAATTTCAAAAATCATACAAAGCACAAGTTCAACTTCAAATCTCACCAAAGTTGTCCTCTCACAAATGAATCACTCAGAAGAGGGCTATAATGCAACACTCAGTTATAAACATGAGAATAGAGTTAAACCATAAGGACTTAACTCGAAATAGAAAGATGAATAACTTGCATTAATATGATCTCAAGAAGGATGCCAAACACTTAAAAGTAAGAAAATGGATGCAATTCAACCACATGACATTTAAGATCAATTTAGGTCTTTAGTATAGGTTGTAATGGGGCCAAGGGTGTAAGGTGAGTAAGAAATGAAAGGTATGGATAATACAAAGTCCAAGGAACTCGCAATCTAAGAGCATAAAATAATTGTTTACAAGACTTCGAATCATCACGATTAGATTTTTTCTTTTACATGATCATACTCCTTATACCTTCATTTACATTGATTCATACTCCTTTCCTTTAATTCAACAAACACCAATTTATTTTGAAGGCCCAAAAAATGAATTTTCAATCAACCACCACTTTTCTCTTTTCTTTCACCAATTGTGTGAATTTTTTTTTCTTTTTTTTTTTTTTTTTTCGAAATGTAACACCTCTTCCCAAACTTAGCATGAAAAACACATCCAAATTAAAGCTCATGAGTTCCTTAGAAAGGTAAATATTTGTTTTTTCAGGCTAAGGCGAGGAAATAAAATTGGTAAATGAAAGAAAAGGTTTACATGTAGGCTCAAAATGGTTAACAATGGAAAATCATGCTTAAGCATGCATAAGGTTAGCTTGAAAGGCACAAACGATCCAAAGAAGGCCTTAATATCATTTCTTTAAATGTCATGAAGTCAAATTGCACAAGAATGAATGACTTTTAAGTGTTCAACCAAATCAATGAATAATGAGATCAAACAACAACTTAGATGACAAGAAAATAAGAGTATGTATAACACTCATGAATTGAAGTACAGGGCTCAAAAGCTCACTTTATATGGTTGGTTATATAAGTCTAATTTATGCTTCATACAATTCTTTAGATCATGCAAATCCTTTAATTGGAAAATTATGAAACAAATGGCAAGTGTAAAGAATGTTTCAAACATATTATGATAGAACAATGCCAAATTAAAATTTTTTAATTTTTATTTTAATAAAGAAACAAAAACACTAAAATAAAATGAAATCCAATTTTCATTTAAGTCATGCAAACATTTATCACAATCTCATCAAATATGTTCGGAAAGTGAATAAAAAAACAAAGCAAAACAAAACAAAACTCAAATAGAAGAAAAACAAGCAAATTTTTTATTTTTATTTTTTTAAAAAAAATTAAGAAAGAAGAAAATAATAATAATAATACATGCTAAACTCCAATACCCCCAAACCTAGAAATGAACATTGTCCTCAATGTTTAAAAATTAGCCACAAACAATGTCATAACAACAAATGAAAAGTATTAAAGCAAATAAAAATTACAAAACACACAAAAACAAAATAAAACAATTACAAAATAAAAATTACAAAACAAACAAACAAACAAACAAACAAAAATGAAACAGTAAAACACTCAAAACAGTAAGCCCTAACAGATAGTCTTACACAAACTGAAACTCAAACAATTGAAAGCCCAACTCAAAATGAAATTAACCCAACAACGGTAAAACCCGACCCAACATGAATTCCGAAGCTCACACATTTTAATTTTAATTTTTGTTTTTTTTTTATCTGAAAAAGATAAAACGTGAATTATGAGCGCAAAGCGGGATTTCTAAAAAGAGGGAATGTGGTCCCTGATGTCGTCTCATGGATAGTCACGGGCAGAAAGCAGGAGCCACGTGTCGACAGATTGAAGCACCGCAGATTTCACAAGCTGAAATTACGGGCTCATGGAAAGGCGCGAAGACTTTTACTGAACGCGTCCGTTCAGAAAAGTCACGTCGAGATAAATGAGTTGGGTACGGTTGGAAAGTGAGAAGGTTGTGGGACTCGAGGAATGCTGGATTCAGAAAATGCTAAGACGTTGCACTGGCTAGGGTTTGTCAAAGACTACATCTATAAGAAAGAAAAAGAAGGGGAAAAACACAAACGCAAAAACACACAAAAGAGAAAACAAGCAAGAAAAAGAGAGAAAAAAAAAGTGAGAAATCAAATGGCTTCTTCCTACCCCTTTTCGTTGGATCTCAACCTAGCTCCACCGACTCAAACAAGAGGCCAAGCAGGTAGCACCAGTATGGATGCCCTACTTTGCCTCTGCAAGGGGGCCTGTGACAGGAGCTGACTCAATACTCCTGGACAACGATGTTGCCATTGAGTGGGCAGAAATTTAGTGACTCCTAAAGATATACGTGTGTTCGGGACAAGGGATGACAACCGGGTCACGAGCGATGCCCTGGCACTGAGCGTGCAGAGTACAACATGTGTCGCTAGTTTGGGTCATCGCCTACTGCGAAGTCCCATGAGGTAGAGATGCTGAAAGGTCAGTGAGCGGCGGAGCGAAGTATGGTTGAAGAGTGTCAAAGTGCTATAAAAAGCTTGAAAAGGGAGCGGTCAAGGATAGTGGAGGTGAATCGACACCAGCTAGAAGTGTTGCGGGACGAGAATAAAAACCTAACAAAGATTGTAGAGTTGTACTCTCGCGACATGCGAAAACAGCTGGAAGACCTAGACCGACCGGGTAAACGCAAGAAACCAGATCGCGAGAAAAGTTATACTGAAGCTAAGATTGCGATTTTTGGGAGCTCAAGTGATGAGCCCCAAGAGGCTGTGCGTGAAGCCCCGGAAGAGGACAGCCAGAGGGCCAAACTAAAAGCTCCTATGGTCAAGACACCGAGCGCCAAGAAGAAATGATTTCAGCTTTTATTTATTTTTTTGAAATGTATGCGTTTTTTTTATGTTTTTTTTTTTAAATTTGGGAAATAAAAAACGTTAAGCTATCTCAAAGAGGCGATTGACTCTAATTTTAAAGAACGACAATCAAACAAAAAACACGAAAACGCAAACATGCATTTTTATTTTTAGTTAAGTAAACACACAAGTAACTGCTTTTTCTTTTAAGAGAAAAACTTAAGGATGACCAGTTAAGGGCCTCAGAAAAACACAGCCAGGGGATCCGGGAAGGTTGGAGGGGTCACAATGGTCCCGCTTAAAACCCTAACTTCTTAGACACCGAAGGTGCCGCCTAAAGAACTCCTAGACACTGTATAGACTGCGGTTGCTCACTGGAGTTACCAAAAATTTAGCTCCTTCAAAGAATATCCTATGAGTTTTAAATTATACTACCTAATTAAATAAAAACAAAATAAAAATAAAAATTGAAATAAACACACAATTCAAACAAGAATTTAAAAGAAGAGTTGGGATTCTTGCACCAGGTGTCCAAGACGCATCTTTAATTTTGTCTGTTCTTCCAACTAAATTCTTGAGAAACCTGACAAACAAGAAGAAAACAAGTTATTTTTAAATTAAAAAGAAAAACAATGAATAAAGAAAAAGGAAAACACACTTCCCCAAACTTAAACAAAAGAAAAGAAAAACAAAATGACTGGAAATAATAGACAAAAAATACAAAACAATCAGAAAAAACAGGGAGGCAAAAGTAAGTGAAAGTGTAGACATGCTCCCTTTTAAAAAACGCGCTCGCAATTTGCGGCAGAAATGAAGGGATCCGAGAGAAAAAGAGCACAGGATAGCACCCTCGAGATCCGAAGTGCTTTCGGCTCCCTCGCCCTGCATAAGTCTATTTAAACACATCTCGGTGAAGTAGAAGAGCACCCCGCATTTCTTCCTGCAAATTCAGAGAAAAACATCAAAAAATCCAAAAACAAAACAATGGCATCCTCATGCACTCACCTTGATGATCTCAACCTTGAATTGTCCCTTGCGCCACCGAATGCACAGATAAGGGCTCCTACAAACCCTGTCTTCCCAAGCTCCACATATCATCACGGTACGGCCTCAAACTTTGCTGAGGTAATACCGAACTTTTCTGAGGCATGTGTGGAACAGAGCAGTGTTGCTAGAAGGCATGATTGGCAGCAAGCTCACATCGACGGATCATCTGCATGTGGCGCAGAGGTTGACAAGGCAGCGGTGGAGGAGTCCCACAATTTAACTGTGCTCCACGCGGTCTCGGCTACCAACTTGGGCATGCGATTATTGGCGAGGACACGGGAGTGTGCCGCGCTAAGCGAGGAAGTAGCTTCTTTGAAAGCTATGGTGGCGGACTCCAGAAGCGGCTCTCACCGTGCCAATCAGCACGTGGAAGCACTGGAGAGAAAAAATGATGACCATGTGGAGCTGCTGAGATTCTGCAAGTAAGAGAGAATAGAGGCATGCCATGAAGATGAAGATGAAGATGAAGAAGTTGTTTTTTTTTTTTACTTTTTTTTTTTTTACTTTTTTAACTTTTTACTTTGTTTGCAGTGTTTGAAGTGGAATAAAAATGTGTTTTAAACACTCAGAAATAAACTAACTAACCACATCACGTAAATAAATACATAAACTAACTTAACAAAACAAAAACAAAGAAAACAAAGAAGTTCCAACTTGATTTTTTTTATAAAAAAAAAATTTATTATTATTTACAACTAACTGACCACACAAAGAAAAAAAAACAAAGAAGTTCCAAATTGCAATTTACAAGGAAAAATAAATAAAAACTCAAATTTCAATTTTTTTTAAAAATTTTTTTTGTTTTGTTTTGTTTTTGTTTTGTTTTTTTTTGTTTTAAAACACACAAATATACGAGCAACTCATGGATGATCAGTTAAGGGCCTCAGAAAAACACAGCCAGGAGATCCGGGAAGGTTGGAGGGGTCACAAAGGTCCCACTTAAAACCCAAACTTCTTAGACACCGAAGGTGTCGCCTAAAGAACTCCTAGACACTGTATTGACGGAGATGCTCATCTGGAGTTACCACGAGTCAGCTCATATATAAAAAATCTTTTTAATTTTTTGATTTAATAAAAGGAATAGAAAATTAAAATTACTGAAATAATAACAAAACAACTAAAGAGAAAGGATTGGAATACTCCCCCTTGAAGCGATTAGGTCGAGCGTGATGTATTTGGAGGTCGCGACTTCTCCCACTACTCCACACTCCCCATTCTTATGATTGAGATTGCCATCTCTCTCCATTTTTATTAAGCTGACATTACTTGCTAAAACAAACACAGAAAACTTGAAACATAATTAAAGGATTAGGAAATAAAAATTAAAATAGAAAGGAAAATCAACACATGTCCAATTTCATGCTTCAAAGTAACAAGCAACAAAGTAATCAAACTAGCTTATGAAGTTCGTTCTTTCTCAAATATGATTATCCATATGGTGTGTGGTTTTAATCAAGTATTCAGAAAAAGCATTTAGCTATGGTGTTTAGTCTAAACACAAATTCCGAACCCATTAAGAACAAGAAGAACAATAGAGAACCAAGTAGAATTTAAACATGGTGTTTGTCTTCAATATCTACCCATTCATTCACTAATCAGTCCAAGAGTCATATGGTGTTTATGTAAACTCGAACAAGATATTTAATTAAGAACAAGTGAATGAAACCATAAACTAGAAATAATTAACATGCTACTTGAACCTTTTTGTTTTTGGGTGTTGTGTAAGCTGGGACTCAAACCCAGTTCTCTTGCTTGTCAGGCAATTGTCCTTGTCCGTTGGACTACAAACACAACTTGTCAACTTTGAAACAAGAAACTGACCAGTTAAGAAAAAGATAAAAATAAATAAAAAGTAGGAAAACCAAATAGAATCAAACAATGTTACCGATCCCGGCAACGGAGCCAAAAACTTGTTGCGTAGATACAGCTGCACCAAAATGGATTCAACTGCATCCTCAACTTGTGATACTCGCAAGTGCACGAACCGTTGGTAGTTTAGCGTATGTAAGTGCGAGGTCGATTCCACAGGGATTGGTGATTGAATGATCCAATTCGGTTTTCCTACACAAAACAAAAATGAAAACAAAAGAAACAAAAGAAGAAGAGAGAATGTACATTACAAGAAAAATAAATTACAACTAAGAGAACATTAAAGAGAGAATTTGAGGAAGGAAGGAAAGTGGTTGAGAACTTTAGAGAGGGGAGAAGTGTTTGAGAGATTTGGAGAATCTTGGAGGAAGGTGTTTGGGAAGCTTGAGGATTTTGGAAGGGAAAGGAAGGTGTTTGTGAAGTGTTTGAGACATGGAGACTTTGAAAGAAAATAGAGAAGTGTTTGGAGAATTTATAGAAGAAGAGAAAGGAAAAATGCTTGAGATTTATAGTACTAAGATCTTGTTACAACAATTGAGAACTACAAAGGGAAACTAAGAGAATTTGAGAGAGAGAAGGGAAGGGAGCTCTAGAGAAGTGCTTGAGAGCTCCCCCCCTTGGGGTGTGTTTACAAGCTTAGAGAACTTCCCTATTTATAGGCCTAGGGGAAGTGAAAATCTGAATTCAATAAGACTAATGCATACAACACTTGAATTATAAAATCTGAAATGGTTGATGCACTTGTAATAGAAAATCTGAAATGGGTGATGCACTTGTATTAGAAAATCTTGAATGGTTGATGCACTTCACCAATTAATCCCACTAGCAGCCCTAGCTCATCTTCATGTCACCATGACCAAGCTTCCAACCAGAAATGATAGCTCATGCCTAGCTCACCATGACCAAGCATCCAACCAGCACATGCTGAGGTCAGCATGACCAGCAACTTCAAGGGCTTACAACTTGGGCTTCTCTTAATCAAATTAGGAATTTAAGCAATCGAAATTGAAGTTCAGAATGTCTTCTTTCCAGCCATATGTTATTTGGGCCAATCCAAGGTCGGAGGAAGAAGTTAAGGCCGAAACAAATTGCTAACTCATTTTCCGCGCTGATAAGATCCATTCTGAGCATGGTTCAGTGTTTGCTAGGTAACGGACTCCAGATTTATCCAATGGGGCTGCATTTTGGATATGTTATAGTACACACCCATTGGAACAACTTTCATGAAGAATGTGGCCTCATTAGAGCTATGTAGGTTGTTGAAACAAAGCTTTCAATGTGACCTACGGAACTGGACTGGTAGGGGGCTGTAGCCATAATGAATTTGTCTTTAAGCTCTTCATCAATTCATCCAAATTAGGCCTTAACATGCTTGAATTGCATGAATTATGTTCTCCAAAGTCATCATTGTTACCTAAAGCTCAATTAACTGAAAGATAAACACAAAAAGGATTAAAAGCACAAGTTTAACTCAAAAACATAACTAAATCATAAGCTAGAAGGGTAAGAAATAATATACAATTATGAACCGATCAATAATCATTCGCACAAATATGAAAACATGTTAATAATTATGTAATTCTGTCCATAGCTCGGTGATAAGAGTATTTGTCTGCAAAAATATATATAATTCCAAGTGTATCCAGTCAACTAACAAAATCTTATAATTAACTAAAAGGCAGCCATTGAATTTTCTTTACAGGACAAATAAATACACTAATAATAAAACCAAAGGTATTAATTAGAGAGACTTCAATTATGAAAATATAATCACAATAAAATTGGATACCCCTGTGGCATAACAATTAGAGGATAGTGTGTGCCTCAAAGGAAGTATGATCTTGTTGAGCACAAAATTTAAAAACAAAAACGATACATAACCCAAGCGACATGCCAATTTATGTGTGGTGAGAACATTTGAGACTGCATTATCTACAGAGAGGAGGAGAGGGCAAAGTAAGAGGGTTGGGTGAGTTGTTCTAGAAAAAGGAAACAGAGTTCAAAAGGGTAGAAGCTAAAGAAAGAAGCATAATTTTCTAAAATTAAATGGTGAGAGGACCACAATATCTTGTACAGTAAAAAACTAGATGATGCTACCTTATTCCTGTGCCTATTGAACATAGCAAGTACTGGAAACTTGGGCAGTGGTGGTCGGGACTCGGCTCAACCCCAAAATTTCTAATCCCACCTGATGTTCACTTTCATCACACCCTCCCTCCCGACTAGGGTTTTCACAAAACTACTTTGTATGACATTTATGCCCCCTCCCCTAAAATTTGCAAAATCACTCATCCCCTTCTTTTTATAATTAAAAATAAACAAGGAATGAAGACAAGAGCCGAAAAGTCCAATCATAGCATTGCAAGATGAAATTTCCAAGGTCAACTGTAATTCCCTAAACCCAAGTGAGCAATTATCACAGCTCAGAAAATGCATCTCATCGCTTCTCGCATAAATCAATTCAAAACTCAAAATATAAAAGCAAACATGAGATACGACTTGCATGACAACAAGTTCTAACATATATAAAATTGATAATCTAATCAAAACAAGACCAAAACCCGTAGTAAATAGTTTCCATTACTCTTCTTCCTAAGAAAACAAAAACCCGGGTCAGGAGAAGATGAAGATACATGCAAACTCGTTAGATCCATACTTTCTTTCTAGCTATCTAGCTCTAAGCTTCAGCTACCTCATCGAACTTCAAAGCATAACTTGCATCGCCCATCACTCAAAGAGAGATCAGTCTCTCAGGCTTCAGTTCTGGACCCTGGCCGCAAAACCACCCATGAACTCAGGGTACTGGAACATGTTATTATCGACCATGGAATAATCTTGGCCGCCCAGCTGGACGTTGATTGGCACGTGATCATTGTAAAACGGTACGGCCTGCGTCGTCTGTGATACTTGTGGTTGATAATCCATTCCAACACTGAAACTGTTTCCAAGCTGCTGTGGTTGTGGCAGCAATTCTTCGAAGTTATAGCATACACCTCCTTGCTGATGAGGATGATTCTTTGTCGGCCCATCAAAGGGAGGAGCTTGATTTGCAGAAACAAAAGAGGCCTGGCTGGAACTTGAAGGAATGTTGTTCATATTATGGCGACCATAGTCAGCTGATTTTGGAGGGTCCATTGACTTCTTGGAGGTGGGTTTTGGGAAGAAGCGGTGAATGACCTCTTCTAACAACCCAGAATCAGATGGCTCCACTGCAAAGAAATCTGAATGATCGTCATGGGTGGTGGGTTTTGTGGAAGTAGTAATATCCATGAGAGGAACGGAAGTAGCTACAGTCATGGAAGATGATAAGCCAGTACCAATAGAACGGAAATTAGTACTTGCTGACATATTGGTTTCATGAGGTTGACCACAGCTGGTAGTGTTGACCAAAGCAGCTGAAGAAGAGGAAGAAGAACCACTGATATTGTACGGAAACTGGTTATAAACCGGAGATGTGTTTGGTGAGGAATTGATGAAGTTTCTGAAGAAGAGCATGTTCAAAGAAGAGGCAGCAGCGTCATTATTATTAGCTGTTGGGTACTGAGTAAACGGCGTTACAGACGGCCAACTCGAAGAGTGGCCAGCGCCGTATCCGTTGAGGCTCTTCACGGACGGCTGAGACTGCTTGTGGAAGCTGAACGGAGGGAGGAGATGGTCGTTGACGGCGGTGTGAGGAGGGGAAGACGGGTAGACAAAGTTGGTCCGAGCCTTGAGCCCGCGCATGGCTCGTGCAGCGCAGTCGTAGGCGCATGCAGCTTCCTCGGCCGTGTCGAAGGTGCCGAGCCAGCGCCGCTCTTTGGACTGTGGGTCCCGGATCTCGGCCGCGTAACGACCCCACGGCCTTCGTCGTACGCCTCGGTATCTCATTGTGCCGCCGCCGGTGCCAGTGCCTGCGGTTGTTGTCGTGGTGTCTCTGAGCATGCGCTTGTTGGTCGGGGAAGCGGTGGTTGATTTCCTTGGTGGGTCAGAGATGGGGCCGGGTTCGGTGGAGCGGGTAAACCCGTTCAGCCTTCTAAATGCCTCGTCCATTTGTTTTGTGAAGTTTGAAGGAAAAATGAAATTGGCGTGTTTGTGATGGTGGAAACTGCAGAGTGGAGTGGGGTGTTTGTTTTGGGTGTATTTATAGCTGAGGAAGGAGGAGAAGTGAGGAGCTGGAAATTGACTGATTTTTTAATTTTAATTTTGATTTTTCATGCATGGAGATGGAGACAAATTTATAGAGATGGTGCAACACAAAATTCGAAAATAAAAGGCAGGGGAGTGTTTTATTTTTCGAGTTAAATTCCAACGACTAGGATCTTCTACTGGCTCAACGGGTCTCTGACTTGGAGGGCCATGATTATCTTCCCAATCTTTGGTTCTTTTTTTTAAGTTCGTCATTTGTCCTCTCTCTCTGTGTATTAATTAGATCTTACCCTTTTGAACACTAAATAATGGTTAATAAATATATTGGTACAGCTTGCTGTCTAATTCACATTGGTGTAACAAAAAGTGGAGGACACCTACTTTAATTATTCCAAAGTGTATCAATTCTACTCGACATTGTTTAATTTCTTTGAGCAGAAACTTGAATCCAATAGTTATTGCTTATTGGGGATGTATTCACGTAAAACAACCAACCACAATTTCTTTTTGGGCAATCAACGAATTTATTTAACGGAGATTTACTGTTATGCCTAATATAGGAGCCCAAATTATAAAAAAATCTAATACAAAATGGACTTTAGAAACGCATCCAAAGCATATTTACAACATAACAAAAAGGCTTTTAACTTCTTTTAATTTATGAAACTGCCATTGATTTTTTAAAACAAACATAACCCTAAAACCTCATAAAAAAAGAAACTCAAAACACTCAATAGGGCATCAAAGTAATTTAATAATCAAAATTAAATTCAAAAGGGTCAGCCGTCATTTATTGGGTTTTTTTTAATTTGTTTATAAAAATTAAATAGTGTAGAGTTTATTTATATTATTAGTGCTAAAAATGAATATATTACTAAATATCTAATTTTTTTATATAAACGATATTCTATTTTAAGAACGAAAAAAGAAATGTTCACTAAATAGCCTTGGTCTATTTCCAAGAGCAATGAAGAAAAAGTTGGAAGTAAGAAAAGGACTGATGGAGATGGTAAGATTTTAATGACATGGAGTAAAAACATAGGAGGTTTCTTTTCAACCTCAACGCTCCCTTTTTCTCTCAAAAACTGTAAAACGCTAAAACAAGCAAAAGAACAAAACACCAAATGAAACCCCCATTTCTCAAAATGGCACTTCGAAAACATCTACACGTCTCCATCCAACATGCAATGAAACCATGAAAGAGCCTGGAGTTTTGAACAAGCATATAAAGTAGCTTCTGGCTTCTGGCTTCTGCTGTTGCTTTTTGCTTTTTCGTTTCTATTTTTTAATCAAAAATTTTTCTAGGGAGTTGCAGAAGAAACTCTTCTTCTCTGTCCCTTGTTGTGATTAACATTCTGAATGATTACACTGGCGGCGCTCAGAATTTGTTCCTCCCACTTTGGCTTTTGTAATATTTTATTGCTTCCATGCATGCTACCAAAAAATTTCCATCTTTGCAACTTCGATCTGGTTTTGCATTAGTGATGGGTTTAGGGTTTGAAAACCAAAGATCAATGGGGTCACATGGAGTTGTCTGATGTAGGGTTTTCATAGGTTTTCAGCGTCTGTTGGTTGTGAGATAGAGACTAAAGTTGTTTGTAAATTGTACTAATTTGAGTCGGAAGAAAGAAAAAAACACCCACATATGCTTAATTATATATATTTTATTGTACAAAGTTCTTCTTCCCAATGTAACTCTCTCTATCCTAATTCCTAAGCTTAAACCCTGGTTCAGACCAAAAAAAAAAAAAAGCTTAAACCCTGGTTAATATCCTGGAACACCAAAAGAAATGATGCAAAGGAAGGACTAACCTTTGGGCACCAGACAACTCGTTTGTCACACAAAACTAACCTCAGGTCTTTAGCCGGAGAACCCATCAGGCCAATTCTTACTTTTTTCATTTTTTGGTCGAAACAGAATTTCATTAAAAAAACAAAAGGGAAGGGCCAATTCTTACTATTTGTGCACCAGCTTTCAGGACCGTCCTCGTTGTAGCTAATCAAAGTAATTAAGCCCTAAAGAAGGAAATTAATGGCTTATTTAAAATGACAAAGTCAATTCAAAGTATGATTAATGCATTCGTCGCATTCGTCACATACACCATGTTCACTGTGAATAATAGATGGGGGGCCTCTTCTATATGAGACTGGCTAAGAGAGCAATGATTCTCATACGGTCCCGGAAAAAAAAAAAAAACATGTGCCTAACCAAGCACAAATACATATTAAGTTTATGCAGATTATGCCTAAAAACATGTGCCTAAAATGAATAAATTATAATATGTGATCTCAACAATGTAGATTTATGCAGGTTTTTATTTTTCCAGAAATTTTATGTGAGCAAGGGTGAAATCATAAATTTTTCAACAAGTAGGCTAGCTAAAATTATTACCTAAAATCTAGTGACATTTTTTTTGTACGTCTAGTTTCTATAGTCTTCCTAGAAATAAAGTATACATTAAATCATATAAATCATTCTAGTTCATAATTTCATTGACTAATTTTCAATAAGTTTTTATCTTTTTATATAAGCGACATTTGGGGAAGGGGGAATTAGACCTATGACCTTGAGTTCCGGGCTAAATGCTAATTTTCAATAAACTTTAACATAAAACAAATACATATTAACTACAACCAAAAAAATACATATTATAAAATGAAAACTATGTATGAGACAACATAATTAAAAGCATACCTATTTTAATGTGTATTTTTATTGATGCCTTACAATTAAATTCATAAAGAATTGGACTTTTTTAGACTTTAATAAGTTAATTCATACTCGGCTAAATCTAAAATAAGTCAAATATATATATCAGTTTGATTTTTTTAATCTAAAAAACATCCTTAGGCTACCAACCACTTTGTTAATGTTGTGTTTTCTAATCAGGAATTAGAATTCTCATTAGTAATTGAATTCCATCTATAGAGTATACATGTGTTAACTTTACATCAAGAAATTGAAAAGTATGTGGGGCCCACACAACATTAGGATTTGAATTCCTGATTTTGGAGGAATTTAATTCTTGAGTGGGAGGTGGTATCCTAATTCCTGGAGTACTAACTCATTAGGACATTTTAGTAATCAGAACTACTCCTAACCCTTAGTAAACAACTTCAATAAGAATTTGGAATCTAATTCTATTCAATCTATATGATTTAGTAAATATCTTCGATAGGGATCCGAAATCTAATGTACATGCCCTTGGTAAGTAACCACTAACTGTGCAGAGCTGGTAAAACTTTTCAGTCTGTATTTTTGTGAAATGAAAAAGAAGAAAGAAAAAAAATTGTTTCTTTTTATTTTAATGAAAGAAAGAAAAGAAAAAAGTTGTCCATCATGAATATATATCACTGGAATGACAGCATGAACATATCCATGTCTACAATGACGTTCATGTCAATATGATCTCACTTCACAAGCAAAGATCATTCATCTCAGTATCTCATGCAATGCTCATAAAAATCTGAGTGGCTCCCTTGCTTTAGACGGTCATTTCAGGGTAGGTCATTAAAATATTTTTCTATATATTTATATATTATTATTTGCAGTTGCGGTCATGATTCATGAATATGAAAACTGACCGACCCAGAAATATTATTAAATAATAATATAAATGAGAGAGAGAGAAGATAGAGGGGGAAAGAGAGAGACTGAGAGCGAGTAAACGACGGTGAAGGGTTTCAATTAAGGCGGAGACGCCAAACCAGAAAAAGAGATGAGCAGCCAAGATTTTAACGACAAGGAGATCGATGCCTGTCAGTCTCAGAGGGCAATCGAATAAAGAGGTAACCAGCTTTTTTGGCAGTCGTTGGATGGGAAATGAGAAGCCCAGAGACTTTATGGCCCTCTCCTTTCTTCCTTTCTTCCTTTCTTCCTTATATGGAATGTCAAAATATTACTATAATAATGTTAATGTCAAAATATTACTATAATAATGTTAATGTTTAATTCATTGAGCTTCTCAAGAATGAAGATTTGTTGGTTGTAGACTTGTAATAGTTGTAGGGAATGTCTTGAAAATTCATTGAGCTTGATGGATATCTCGTGCGCATCTTGTCCTCCTCATTATTTTACTCCTTTTAATTCCATACACACAAGAATTTCTACTTGCCAAGGCTCATTCTCCTAATAAAATTAAAATATAATGTGAATTTTATTTCAACCGTCTAAATTAGACTAATGTTTAAACGGAAAATTGAATAGAGTTGTGGTAGTTTGTGATTTAAAAACAACCTGTATAAATATAATATATGCATGGGTTACATATATGGAAATTTACACCACTCTTAATACTTGAAATTGGGATAAACTTCAAAACATGCACATAATATCAATGGGATCAATAATGATCGATACATGCCACAGAATTATTGGGAAGCATAAATTCCAATAGCTTAGAAAGAAAACAACACAACCAACCACCCCCTGCCACTGCCCTCCCACTCCCAGAAAAGGAAACAATATGTGCCCTGATAATAAAATAAAGAATGACATGGGCTACAGCTTTTAACGGTTCTAGGAGAGATATCAGAAGAAACACAGCAACAGCTCTCTCTCTCTCTCTCTCTCTCTCTCTCTCTCTCTCTCTCTCTCTCTCTCTCTCTCTCTCATGGATGGGGGGATATGCCTTTGCCTTTCTCATTAAAATCTGGGTTCGTACTTAATACTTCGTACATGAGCATATCCCCATCCAATTCCTTTTTGGCAGATCACAGATTTGCTTTTACGGGTTTTACTACCGAGATAGCTCTCTGCCGAGGTGGGGTCCCTGGGGTTCCCAGTGTTATAGCATGTAGCCATACACACCTCTGAATTATGCAACCTGGTAAATTACGAATGAACCTTGCAAGAGCGCCATTACTTTTCTTTTTGGTTTTGGGTAAATGTTAATTACCCGTGAGTTATTACATAATGGTTAATTAAATCAAGAACATGTATTTATAAAAAGAAGTTGTGAAACTGGCTGTTACATAAAAGCAGCACAGTTACAGAACGTACAAAATATGTCTTGGAAATAGATTAGTCACCAATCAAAATCAAAAACACTGTATCCTGCAATTAGTTTCGTAATATTTACCCATGAGCATGAGTCATGACCTGATTGATGACCATGCATGAGTATGATGACCAAACATTCCGAACCCTAACCAGAGCCATTGGGGAATTGATCAAGAGTTGCATAAATTCCGTTCACTTTTCTCCCCTTGAGCCTTGGTCTGTTTCGTACCACTTTCAGTGCCCTACCTCGTCGACATCCAAAAATGTCTAGGCAAACTCTGCAACCCTATCTATCTAATCTATATACAATAACAATACAATGCTTGTTAATTACGTACATCCTCCTCCTCCACTTAGAAAAACTCAACAAATATCATCCCTGTTTTGCGCGTCAGTATTTAGTATAATGTGCAACGCGTGCTATTAATATCCTTTTTGGTTTGGACCTTTTTTTTCCTTTAATACCACTAATATGACAATTACTCACAAACATAACCTTTACTTTAAGGTAAGGTAAATGATTTTCTCACTCTCCTTTTGTTAATGTATGAATTTTGAGTATTTCTTTTGGCTTTCCTTGACAATTTTGCAATAGGATTTTTATTGTTTTTATCAAGCTCAAGTTTAGATTAAGAATAGCTTCTCTAGGTGTTCTTAACTATCAACTATCCTATGGAGGTTCAAGCAAATTGACAAAGGTAAATTTGCATTGCATTTTCCAACTTTTGAATATTATGACTAGTCAACCTCTGCCCTCAGGAGGAATTCCAGCTCACTGTTCCAGCTGGATCATACCCATATGTTTTTGTCTTATTCTGCAAAATACCCAGCTGTCATTGGACGTTTCTGACCTAAGGAATTTGGTGTAAATACCTCTGTATTCCTTTTTGGGGGCCGTCACTTTTGAAGGCTAGTTTTGAAAAGTTTCTTTGGAAACCTTTGCTTCTTCCTCAAGAGCCATCTTCATATTTTTCATCTTTGAGTTTTCCAAATTGTTTCTTTTTGAAAACTGCATTTGAAAAATGAAAATCTGCATCTAGCTAATTAAAACACTCTCTCATTTATATCTAGGTCAGATTCAAGATTGATTTCTTCAAGAGTATGGTTTCTTGAAGAAATTGGTCATTCTCCTTTGAATCCAAATTTGGTTTCGAATTTAGTTGGAGCTTGCAAGCTAGTGCCATGGGATGAACGAGCTGAAGAAGGAGCTGCCATTGCCATGAAGAACTGAGCTTCAAGCTTTGCTAAGTTGGAGAAAAAGATTGCACAAAGGAGGTATAGCTCATCTTCCTAAATAGATCTAGGTTTTGCTTGAGCTTACTTGTATTCTTTTGTAAGAATCTTTTTCTACTTAGTGGATGCCTGGTCGGTTGATGACCTCCAGCTTTTCCCAATGGTGGGTTTCTGGGTGAACAAAATCTGGTTTGCATATCTGTAATTTTTCTGGGTTTCTGTTCTTGGTAGTTGACTAGTCATCATTATCTGATGTTTGGTATTTACTTGATGATAATGTTTTTCACACACTTCCACCATAGTTGTTGCTAGCACATGGGATGCCTAAATTGATGGGTCCTTCTGAGTGCCTAGGTTGTCACTAGTAATTCTCTAGGCTTGCAGGTACTTTGTGGCATGCTCCGTATGTTCTTTTGATTGTGGTTGTTCATGACTAGTATTGGTCAAGGTCTAAAGTGTGTGAAACCCGCTGTGGTTGTGTTTGTGTCATTTAATTTACCCCTCTTCACCTAAGTGCCAATTTCAATTGGTATCAGAGCACCAACTCTTAATATAAATAGAGAGATCCTTTGGGTGCTAATTGGTATTAGGTGTGTAAGCATAAAAATGGATCAAATTGCTCCTTGCATTCATGATAAGCTTGGTTTGTTTGTTAAGAAATATAGAAGGGTTGCCAAAGATAAAATTGATGTCTCTAGGAATTGTCAAAATTCTCCTAGTTTGTCTGCATTTGTGCCTCAAGACAATTTTCTTGAGGAGAGGAATTTTTTTGATTCTTATGGCCTTAGGGAGGACAAAAGTTTGAAATGTATTGTAAAGTGCTATACATGTGGTGATGTTGGACACATTGATGTGGAATGTGCAAATAACCACATAAAAGAGTCTAAGGTGAGACAAGAGTCAATTAATGCACGATGGAGTGATAATGATAATGATGTTTCTCCAAAGTATATCAATTCATCTTATGAAGAGGCAAATAATTTTGCCCTTGTTGCTTCTGTTTATAACTCTAGCCTTGTTAGAGTTCATGTAGTTAATGAAGAAAAATATGATTCAGGAAATGAATCTGTCTCTAGAGTTGATAGGCAGGATGACCAATCACATAGGGAACTTTGTGGAAAGTATGATATGCTTTTCAATGAAACCTGTAATTTCAAACAACATAATCACATGCTAGAACAAAAGATCAAAGAACTTGATGAATTGAATGAAACTCTCAAAATGGCCAAAAGGAAGTTGAGTGATATCTTGTATGAGAATGAAGTTGACATGTATGAATTGTATCATAAAGTTAGCACTCTTGAAAAAGAAAATTCTGTTTTGATTGAGAAGTTGAATATGCTTGAAAATGACAAATCCTTGTTTCTTCATAGACTAACTTTGTTTGAGTTTGACAAGTCATTAGTTGAGCATGAAAATGTAGTCGTGCATGATAATTTTGTGGTTGAAAATTCTATTTTGCAACGCATGTTATTTGAGAAAGACATTGAGTTGCAAAACTTGTTTGAGATGGTAAAATCACTTGAAAACGACGCGGTTAAACAATCTGAATCTTTTGATACTTTACAATTTGAAAATATAAGATTGGAACATGAACTTGAGTTGGAAAAAGAAAAGATTCAAGGTTTAACCATTGGTGCTGGAAAAATTGATAAAATGCTCAATTTGCAAAAATTGTTTGGTGATAAGAGACGTTTAGGATACATAGATGAGTCTTCTTCACCTTCATCATTTGAGACAATCTTTGTCAAAGATGTGTCAACTCAAGAAGCTCCAAAATTTGTTCATGGTCTCAACTTGGGTTTCGATTCCATGAATATTGTTTCTAAGGGAAAGTTGTCTCCTCCACAATCCAAATTTGTGCCTACTTGCTGCCATTGTGGTGTGAAAGGACACATTCAACCTAGGTGTCATATCCTTAGGATTGAGTCTCGAGTTTCCAAAGAAAGTGAGTTTAAGACTCATTTGTCATCTTTTAAAGGGTATGCAGCTGTAAAGTCTATGGTTTGTACAAGAGATAAACACTCTTCACTTGAAAATTTTGGTTTCCAACAACCAAAAAGGTTCATTCCTACGTGCCATCATTGTGGTACATTAGGACACATTAGACCAAAATGTTTTGAGCTTAGGAATTTTGAGCAAAAGCCTTTTGTTCATTTCAAGAAAGTAAATGATGACTCACCTCAAACTCAAGTGAATGATCTTCTTTATAAAGCTGTCAAAATTTCTAAGGTGATCTCTTTGCCTCATAAAGTTTCAAAAGTGATGCAAGTTTGGATCAAGAAGGAAGACCATGTTCTTCCTCATGTTGGTGACTAGTTTCTTTATCTTATGTATCTAGACCGGTCTCTTGTTTGTGTGTGCTTCATGGGGTCTAGATACATTGTCATGCATATGCACCTTACTTGTTCTTTTGTTTAATTAGGTTTCATTTTTTTTTTAAATGTGGTCATTGCATGCATGTCTTTCAATCATCTCTCTCACAGTGCTTTGAACCATTAGGTGATCAACACAATTTCATGTTCTTTTGAACTTGTTCACATTTATCTTGTTGGTCTTGTCTATACCTTTTCTCTTGATGGTAAGGAATACATCCTAATCATTGTAGATGACTTCTTTGGGTTTACATGAGTCTTATCATCTATTTTGGTCTCATAGTTTCACTTTGGATATCATGTTCATTCAAACTTCATGATGTGTGAGATCCTGTAGATATTTGACTAATTGACTTAAGGTATTTTCTTACATAAGAGATCTTGGTGAAAAACAATGTCTTGATATTTGTGCATATTGAGAAGCAACTAGCTATTTTTTTTTAACCGCTAGATACTTGAAGGTATTGATTTCCTTCAAAGATCTATTGGGTTGTGCAAAATGGATTAACTTGTGTTTTCAATTTCATGTGCTTATAATATGAATCTCCTTTTTGTTTGTGTTTAAAAAAAAAAAAAAATGTTGCATGTAAGCATTTTCTTTCTTCTCTCGAATGCATGATTCTTATGAGTGGGAGCCTTTTCATGATGTTGTAGGTGTTAAAAAAAAATATTATTTTAACCGTTAGATTTAAATTTCAGCCGTTGGATCTTTCTTTTTACCGTTAAAATAGCTTTGATATAATATGGATCGTTGATTTGGGTTACTCTTGAAATTTTAAAAAAAGAAGAAGAAAAAAAAGAGATGTTTGAATTGTCTAACGACAACATTACCAATAGCTGACATGTGGTGAGAGATATTCTGGAGCATAGTAACGACGTGCCCCATTTGTCCTCCTTGCACATGAGCTGCGAGTGGACTCCACCAAAAAAATTTCTAGTCTAGGCAATAGCTAGATTGGTGTTTGGCCCCGAGTTTGGATTTTTCCAAAATTTAGCACCTTACTTTTCTTGAGTGGGGAGAGGAATGAATTGGGTTAAAATTTGGAATATTTTGGGTTTAGCCTTAGAAGTTGGAGATGGCCTAACCCCAAAGAATAATGCTACTCTTAACACAATTGTATACGACATTCCCATACTACCTTATGTTGTAGATGAGGCGGACAACCATATCAATTAAAATTAATTTAACATTTTCTTTTCTTTTATGATTTGTTGACACTTTTTAACTGATGTGGCTGTCCACTTCATCTATCACATAAGATGATATGAGAATATGGTGATAGTAACATTACTCAACCCCAAATATAACCCTTTTTAAATGAATAAACCATTCCAAACAATGTGTTCCAAACCAAACAATGAACCACTTCATTCACTTACCAATGTTTTAACATCAGTCACGAATGCGCAAATGAACAAGGTTGGTCAATTGTCCCCCAAGCCGTAAACCACCACATGAAAATAGAAATGATTCCGCTTTTCAATATTATTTTGGCATATATATTATTTGTCAAAAAAAAAACTGCATTTTACTTGCAATGGTACAGTTCAATAGATATATTTTGAATTAATGCAATTTTATTGCATGAAATTGAACTAAAATAGTCAAATCTCACTTGCAAGTTGCAATGGTGCAATTAGTTCATTATAATGGATGCAATTGCAAGTCAAAAATTCAATTTATTGAAATAAAATTAAAATGACCCTAACTATTGCAAATGCTCTAAAGAAAACCACAACATAATATGACACGAGCAACATGTTGACACTAATCCTGGTTTGTATGCATTGTAATTGTCAATTATCTATAAGTACTGATTATGAAAATTAAAACAACATAATGCAAAACGGTCAGACGATGAACGACAAAATTGTGATTCAGCTTTCAAATTTCCTATCAAAAAAAAAATTTAAGACATGAAAATAAACTCTCTTGAAATAAAAAAACTTGGCTTTCGTAGTACTATTTGAGGAGCCATAAAACTGGATATTGAGGAGATCTTTGGAAGAGACCGGTATCAACACGTCTCTTCTGTCTGCTTGTTATTAGACTCCTTTTTCTTGAAACCCTAACCTATTTGTTTGTCCATTTCTTCCTCGTCCTTTTTTGTTCTACTAAGAAAAATGGGGATTGTGAGTGAGTTGCAATTTGGAAATTCAGAAAATGCGTTTATCCTTCACATGCATTTAAATTTTCACGATATTTTTGAAACACTTCAGCCTATGAGATCCCTACCTCTGCAGAATGTCAAAAAGGTGGAACATTCACAGATGTCAGATGTCGCTGCATAGTCACACAGAGAGAGGGAGAGAGAAGAGATGAGGGGGTGGGGGTGTGGGTGGGTTGAGTTGGGCACGCGTGGGAAGCTTAGAGAGCAGAAGGATTTGAAGATAAATTTGAGAGGACATGTAGTCACATACATGAAGTGACGAAGAGAGACCTAATGGGTTATTTGTTGTTTTTCCTATTTGAGTTCGTTATTGTATCCCTAGGGAAATCAAAACAAAGGAAATTAAGGTCATCTCACTCATGAGGGCTAAATGTAACCTTTCTACAATTTAGCCTTTCAAAATATTAATTTAAAAAAATAATAATGTATGGCTAAATTTTTTCATCTCTAGCCACACATGGCTATATTTTAGGGCCTTCTATATTTTATTATTATTATTTTTAAAAAAAAATTATGGTATAACACTCATACATTCCATTACTATGTATTGTTTAAATTAAGAGAGGTGATTTCTCTACTCCAATTTTATCAACTTACACTCCTTTTATACTACTATTTAAAACTTAAAGACTACAACAACTTAAAATTGAAGAAATTTTGCGGTATTTATAGACATATTTTAGGTTTTTTTTTTAAAAAAAGACAACAATGGGAATTTTTTCTAAAATGATTATATATATATTCAAAACTAATTTTAAAACATGTAACACATTAAAAGAAAAAAAAAAGTAACTGCTAGCTGATGTCAGTACGTCTTTAATTTGTCCATTAATTTCCAGTTGCACAAACTGATCGCGTGAGCATGCCCATGCATGAATCTTCCTCGTGTTGGATAGCACACGCGTTGGGCCCACACAAAATTTGGCATGATCTAGGGCTAAGCTACATGTGGCATGGAAAAACAACTAAAGAGCTAAATGTAGCAGCCCTCAAAATTTGACCTCTTTTTTTTGTTGTCTATAGTTGGAGATGGATTTTACACAATTCGAGGGCCTCATGGCTGGAGATGGCCGAAGGATGTAAAATACAAGTCTTTAGGCTATGTGAAGGACAATGAACATTGCTTCTTGATTAAAGAAATTTATCTGTTGAAATTGTAAGAAAGGAAGAATAAAATTAGAGCATCTTTAAAAAAGAGAACAAATTGTATCATTTGATGATGACTTGTGTGATTTTTTTTAATTATAAATTTAATATTTATCTCCGGAGATTTTGAAGTTTCAAATGTAAAACTTGTGACCATTATTCCAATTCAGTGTTAGAGAATGAGGTCTATATATACCATTAGAATCACCAACCCCTACATTTAGCATTGCCACATAAATATTTTTCTTATGTGTTTCTGCTCAGCTAAAATTTGTGAGTAAATTTCTCGGTTTGTGTTTCTATACGTTCTTAGGGTTCGTAGTTTTGGTCGTAGTTGGACGATCAAAAGTCTCAAATTACATCATTTGTTATTAAATTTCTTGATTAGAGAGAATAATGGCAAACACATGGTATTTTCTCACCAACTGATATGCCAATTTATTATTTATTAATTTCGAACCTCACTTACTTTTAACAACCAAGACTCTAACTTGGATCTCCGGAGACGGATATGTCCAAGGTCAACTTGGATTGTGGGGCAAATCAAAGAAGGACTGACTCAAAGATGTGTATAAATATACTATTCAATGAAAAGAATTCGTGGGTTAGTATAAGTGTATCAATTCAATACCACACAAGTTTGTTCAAATTAAAAGATATATTTAGGATATAATTTTGAGTTAGTTAAACACTGTTGACTATATTTACCCCTACTGGTACACCAGCTGGGCCAGTCGATAGGTGTCACCAAACGATGGTTTTAGTCTTTGGGATAAGGGATAGTAACAAGGAATTACACCTTTCTATGAAGATGTAAATGCGATACTGAAAAACTTACAGTTGTTGACAGACTATCCCTGATCCATCTGTTCCCTAATCTGATCAATTTGTCCCCTAATTTAATCCATCCACAGTTCTTCTCTCATCAAATTCATATTAACATTTTATTCTCACACACGCATACACAAAAAACAAATTTCGAAGCAGAAGAAGAAAAGAATCCCTAAACCCTAAAGAGACTCCTACTTGCTCGGGTATTTTTCACCTGATAAACTCCCATGGCTCAAACATCCATCGGACATATGTATCCTTCCACTGTTATGTTATGTGACCTTCAAATATTCATGGCATTTTATTATCTGCATGCACCGATATATATATAATAAAAGTTATAACCAAAAGGAAAGAATCATATGTCAAAATCCGAAACATTTATTAGGCAGTTCTTCAACATGCAGGAGAAGGCAAAAAAAAAAAAAAAAAAAAAAAGCAGTATGTGTAGTAAAATTTATGCTAATGTCGGAGTTATGATGAGAAGTTGCTTTCTTATAGATTTATTGTCAGGATTTTGCCTCTCTTGTAAAAACCAGCAATCATGTGCCACGTGTCTGCCCAGAGTCTTGACACTTGGTACGTACAAATAGTTGGAAAAGAAGCAAAATTTTTATAAAAACCTTTTAGCTGCTGCCTGCCTCTACACATTACATAGCCATGGTAGGGTTTCTAGAGCACTCATCATGCCCTACATTGCTCTTATTAATATTGCGGCTGCATGCCCCTTGCTGCTGCAATGGTTGACTTTACTTAAATTGTTTTTTAATTACAATTAATTAAGTTTTACTTTAGTAATTATGAAATGATAATAGTGGTCAAGTGCTGCAGACTCATCGCTTCTCAGAGATACGTGTGTGTGAAACAGAGAAGAAGAGAGGACAGGCGTGCAACAGGATCACAGAAGCTGCTTTTTGCTTTTGATGGACATAGAAATGAATGTCATCACCAGTTACCACATTATGCAGAACTACTACAGAAGCTGCTTTTTGCTACTGAGGCCCTTATATAGTCTATCTAATGGACCATATATCTTATCTATATCTGCATGGTGGGTACTAAAAAGTGCTTATTCAGCTTAGTGCTTAATGCTTGCTTACAAGTTTGTCGTGCTTTATAGAGGCGGTGCTTTTTTTAGAAGTTGTATGATTGGTACTATAGTTATATATTGTGTCCCCTTTCCCTTCCCTTTACACAGATATGCACGTTATATTTTCCTTCTCCAGCAATGCAAAGAGCTCAAATCAAATGTAAGAGATCCTAGATGGTATTGCTATACTTTTTTTTATAAATTTTTTATTTATGTAGGGCATTATTCTAAGGTTCTTAACCTTTTATGGTTAAATTTGTTTGTTTGTTTTGTTAGGTCCAATGATTCCTAAACTTTGCCCTAAGGCCTAACGAAATTGAAGTTGAAGGATCACGAGAACAATTTTAGAAATTGAAGAATCAAAATGCGAATTGAGTCAAAATTCAAGAATCATTGAATCAAAAAATCCTTTGAATTAAAATAAACTTGGTTCAGAACTACTTAATAAGAAGGGAGTGGTCCCATAAATTTATGAAAATTAGGCCACGAGGCAAAAGGAGTTATTTAAAGGTGGGAAAAACTCACTTGCACTTGCGTAGTAATGGTAAAGATTGGTTGAGTAGGAAATCTTAAGAATTCATGAGATGGTACGATCACAGCAAACTGGACCACAACTTCTACTGTGGGTTTGGGCCAGATCGATAATTCAAGATATTAATGAAACATTGACTCAACATAACGGGAATTAGAGCATCCAAAATCATGCTCTTTATTTTTTTAGTTAAAATTTAGCTAAAAATACTAAAAAGTAATTCTAAGAGCTTCTTATAACATTTCTACTTCAATAATCCTCTCTAGTTTAGGGAATCATAAATGATTTATTTATTTATTTAGTTTAGCATAAATGCTCATTCTTCATATAAAATAATAATAATAAATAGTTAACATTAAATAAATACTTATAATAGCATTAAAGTAAAGCGGTATTTAATAATAGGTAGGGAGCCACTACATGATTCATATTTAGGAGCTCCTAGAAGTCTCTCTATTTTAGGAGTTGAATAAGGAGCATGGTTGGAGGTGAGTTTTCTTACTTCATCCCTAAATTTTATCTAAAGAGGTGGTTTAGGGAGTCTATTGTGGATGCTCTTAAAGTCATAGAATTCGATTTTGATTTGCTTTGTTTGGTAAAACATGTTCAGAGTAGAGTAGAATTATTATAGAAAAGGAAACAGAAAACAATACAAGAGGGAATTAGTCATGCTAGGGTTGGGCTTCGGCCCTCCTCACTCAAACCAAAGAGAAAAAAAAGGCCTAATACAAGGTAGTCTGTATACGCCATCCTCATTATAGAATTTCGCCGCAGACAAATTGATGGAAGTGGTAGGCCCAATGGGTTTCCGATACAATGGATGGATTGGACTGTGGAAGCTCAATAGGTAAAGTCTCTAAACAGAGTTCAACTTGTGGACTAACCAGATTTATTGTTTATTTTTCATTGTTCTCTCTTTGTCAAAAGATGATCCAAATTCCATGGTCTTTCTCAAGAAGAAATCAGACATGGTGGGCTAGTGTAGGATACCGTTAAACCACTTTATCTTAATTATCCAGAAGGTTAAAATGATCAAATCTCTTTCTTTTTTATTTGGTTTCTATAAATTAATCAATAATTATGACGAACAAAAAATATATAGTGGAGGGCGAACCTTCCTACCAAGTATTATAATTTTATTCAAACCAAGGAAACTAATGATGGGGTATGTGAAAATAGATTATAAAACACAATAAAAGAAAAAGAAAAAACAAAAGTTAGGCGACGGAAACATAAGAGAGAAAATATCCTATTAGGAGATGGGCCCTGGCGGCTTTATTTGGATGCACATGCACACAAACATGTTTTCATTTCGTTCGGGCCTAAATCTCTCCATCCCAGAATTCTTCGAGGGATTTGTACGGTCCGTCAGCCGAAACCAGTTCTTCCCTGGTAACCATTTTGTGCTGTGGGATTTGATTGATCTTGTGAAGGTCATCTTCTGATAGCTCCCAGTCAAAAACCTGCAGATTCTGCTTCAACCTCTCCTTGTTGTAGCTCTTAACAGCAAGAGTTGCCCCTGCCTGGTACACCCATCTAATACAAACCTGCCCAAGTTTAAGAAACAACACACTGAGTCAAATTATTTGTTTATACTTGAAAATAATTAATGGGTTCTGCTCCTAATTTTGACTGAAATATAATATATAGCAATTAATGTGACAGAAAGATTCTCAAGAAAATAAAAATATACAAATGTGACAGAACCTGAGCAACTGTTTTTCCTCGAGCCTCTGCTATATCCTGAAGCACTTTGCTGTCCATAACATGATTGGATCCCCAGCTGGTTCCCTTGGCACCCAAAGGAGAGAAGGCAGTCACAACTATACCATTGGCCTTGCAGAAGTCTCTTAGCTTCTTCTGTTGCCAGAATGGGCTCATCTCCACCTATATTTACACATAGACTCCAAAATTAATGAAAGGTTGTTCATTTTTATAAATTTAAAAAAGAAAAAAAACCAAACCATGTATATATGTATATATAGAAAGAAAATGAACTTACTTGATTGACTGAGGGAGGAATGGTAGCATGAGAGAGTAAAGTTTCAATTTTTTTGCAAGTGAAATTGCTGACTCCAATTGATTTGGTGAGGCCAAGTTTCTGAGATTCTTCCATGGCTGCCCACACACCCTTGAAGTCCATTGGCACAACGTCAACTAGTGGGAACACAAATTTTCCTGGCTTGGCACTGATGGGCCAGTGGATGAGATGCAGGTCAAGGTACTCCAATTGAAGATTCCTGCACACAAAATTATATGATCAAACAAAACCACTCACCCAAAAATTCCAATTGCTTGAAAGAAAAGAACAGAGAAAAAAGAAAAACCAAATTAGATTGTGAGATTGTGAGATTTTGAGACTCACTCAAGTGATTTCTTGAGGGAAGGAATGACAAGATGTGGGTGAGCATCATTGCTCCATAGCTTTGAAGTGATGAAGAGTTGGTCTCTGGAAGCAACAAGGCCAAGCTTAAGTGCTTCTTTGATAGCTTCACCCAGAGGCTGCTCTGAGCCATAAACGGCAGCTGTATCAAAGTGCCTGTAACCGAGCTTGATGGCCTCAAGAACTGCTGTTTTCAACTGACTAGGCTGTAAGTTATTAGCTGCTGTGCCAAAGGCAATCACAGGCATGCTCTTGGGGCCAGTGGAGGAGCCAAGCACCACCTCTGGGATTTGGACTGAAGAAGCAGGATTTGCCATCTTTAGTTCCTTCTCTTTGGAAATTATCTGAAGTTTTTTTTATCAGAGTATTCAAGTCTGGTCTTTAATTTTTCATCAAGTGAAGGTGCTTTTAAACTGCTAGATTTCAGTCAATTTTTGGGTTCTAATTAGACGAGAATGTTCAATTCAACTTTCCTCCTACGAGGCTGCTAACGTCATTCATTACACAACTCTCAACTCCCTTATTAAGAAATGATAAAAAGCCATGTTTTTCCAAGTTGTTAAATTCACATGAACATTTTTTTTTTTCAAACGATAGAAATATCATTAATGAAAGTCAAAACATTCGATTATAATAGCTACAAAGACAAACGATCACCTGAACATTTTACACATGTCACTACTTTGCATTTTTGTTTGAAAATTTAGTGAAAAAAGTCAAAGTTGATGACTATAGGGTGTAGAGACCAAATTTAGTGGAAAAAAAAAGGAGATATTTAGTCACATATCCATTTTTAACACTAAAAATATAAATAAATCCAACATCATTTCATTTTTATAAACAAAAAAAAAAAAAACCCAAAAAATGACAGCTGACCATATTGAATTTAATTTTGATTATTAAATTACTTTGATGCCTTATTGAGTGTTTTGAGCTTTTTTTTGAGGTTTTGGGGTTGTGTATGTTTTAAGAAATCAATGATAGTTTTGTAATTTAAAAGAGGGAGTTTCACTAAAACACCCAAAATGGCGGTTGAAATTATAAAAAAACCAAACACCCAAAACACTTTATAAACACCCAAAACCCATCATTATACACTCAAAACCCATTTATAAACACACCCAAAAAATATACAATTGTTGATTGTGGGGTTGATTTTGGGTGTATTTCTATGTTTAAATAGTGTTTGTGTTTTTTTTTATAAATACATGTCTAGAATTTGGTTTATTTATAAATATCTATTTAAAAGAAGTTAAAAGTCTTTTTGTTATGTTATAAATGGGCTTTGAGTGTGTTTTTAAAGTCCATTTCATATAAGATTTTTTTTAATAATTTGGGCTCTTATATCGGGTATAATAGTGAATCTCCCAAAAAATAATCAAAGTTGATGACTATAGGGTGTAGAGACAAAATTTAGTGGGAAAAAAATAATCAAAGTTGATAAATTTTCTTTACAGTATGAAAATCTAGTAAAAAAAATCCAAGTTGACAACATTTTATCACTAGCATTAATTTTTTTTTAATGTTGGGTGTAGAGACCAAATTTAGGCTTTACCTGCACAATGTTGTGGGTTTTAAAATCGTCTTAAATGTGTACAAAGTTGTAAAAATATGTAGCAAGTTTCAAAACAAAGAATGATAACATGTTTTATGTTGCTTGTCATGTTTATTAAAATATGATCAATATTTTAATAAACCAAGCAGCAACAAAATATCAACAGTTTTGTCTTTACAGATATGCTATTGGTGAGGGAAGGGGATTTTTCTGCCTGATGTGTGTTGAAAGGGGATCTATCTCTTGCTGGTTCTATTGTAGAAGTGGTTTATGTTCTTTCTTGTCTTCTGCATGGGTTTTCACTATGCTGGTACAAATTATTAAAAATGGTATAATAGGAATTAGCTATGAACAAATTTTAAAAGAAAATTCCAAGTTTAATCAAATTTGTAAGGTAGTTTTTTTAGGGTCTCTAATCACCAGTGGAGCAAAAGATATGAAGACAGTATGAAATGAAAGAAACCCCCCCAAAAAAAAGGGGAGGAAATACCAAGCTTTCATTCAAATCAAGAAACACAAATAAAACATTTTGGACGAAAAGTTAACGACTTGAGCATAATATTCAAAGACAATAAGTGAACAAAAAGTTTCGAATGAAAACAGGAAAAAGAAAAAAAAAATTCAACCTTGTCTAACTGGCAAAGAACCTCCTTTTACTCGTAGCCTCTTCTTGACTCTCCTGTACACTGTTAACATCTTGCAAAAAATGAAAATAAATGAAATTCACCACAACTTCAACTAAAAACATCAAATGAACTAATGCTTTCTAATTGAACACATTGTAGTCCATAAAACCCAAGAAAATTGTCAAATTATGACCAGATAAATCCTCCATATTTTCCTTATGACAGAATAGTAGGAAACAAAACAACCACTTTATCAATGAAAGCATTTTCTGGAAGATATTGAAATGAATGGGATCTAAATCGCACAGAGTTCCTGTTAGTTTTAAAATATTTTTAAGAAGTTCATTTGAATATTAAACATACAATTAATCAAATTAATTGCAGCGGAAGAATATGGTGGTTGTTTAAATTCAAAACAAAACTTCTTCTAAGTATCTTAAGCTATGGACATTGATATGATTTCATAAAGTGAAAGTACAAGAGAAAGGGATAAGTTCTCATTACCCTTGAAGCAATTATATGAACCAATTTATTTTTCCTCGAGCCTCTGCTATATCCTGAAGCACTTTGCTTTCCAAAACAAGATTGGTACCCCAGCCGGTTCCTATGGCACCCAAAGGAGAGAACGCGGTCACAACTATACCATTGTCCTTGCAGAAGTCTCTTAGCTTCTTCTGTTGCCAGAATGGGCTCATCTCCACCTATATTTTACACATAGACTCCCAAATTAATGAATTTTGTTTATTTGGAAAAAGAAAAAAGAAAAGAAAAGAAACCAAAGCATGTATAGAAAGAAAATGGACTTACTTGATTAACTGAAGGAGGAATGGTAGCAAAAGAGAGTAAAGTTTCAATCTTTTTGCTGGAGAAATTGCTGACTCCAATTGATTTGGTGAGGCCAAGTCTCTGAGATTCTTCCATGGCTGCCCACACACCCTTGAAGTCCAGGGGCATAAGGTCAACTGGTGGGGATACCAATTTTCCAACCATCAATTTTCCTGGCTTGGTTGGAACTGATGGGCAAGTGGATGAGATACAGGTCAAGATACTCCAATTGAAGATTTCTGCACACATAATCATATAATCAAACAAAACCACTCACCCCAAAATTCCAATTGCTTGAAAGAAAAGAAAAACCAAATTAGATTGTGAGATTGTGAGATTTTGAGACTCACTCAAGTGATTTCTTGAGAGCAGGAATGACAAGATGAGGGTGAGCATCATTGCTCCATAACTTTGAAGTGATGAAGAGTTGGTCTCTGGAAGCAACAAGGCCAAGCTTAAGTGCTTCTTTTATAGCTTCACCCAGAGTCTGCTCTGAGCCATAAATGGCAGCTGTATCAAAGTGCCTGTAGCCAAGCTTGATGGCCTCAAGAACTGCTGTTTTCAACAGATTAGGCTGTATGTTGTCAGCTGCTGTGCCAAAGCCAAGCACAGGCATGCTCTTGGGGCCAACGGAGGAGCCAAGCACCACCTCTGGGATATGGGCTGAAGAAGCAGCATTTGCCATCTTTAGTTTCTTATGTTTGGAAATTAGCTCAAGTTTTTGATCAAGTTTTGAAGTCTGGTTTTTAATTTTTCATCAAGTGAAGGTGCTTTTAAACTGCTAGATTTCAGTCAATTCTTGGCTTATTATTATTAGACAAGAGAATGGTCAATTGAAGTCGACTCATTTATTATGGAACTCTCAACTCCCTTATTATTTATTAATTTTCATGTTGTACAGAACATGGTGGAGCGCACATAAAGAAGATAAGGAAAATGATGGTGAAGTTTGTCTGCCAACACCGATGTGAAGCTAAAGAGTTTTGAGGTTCTAAAGCATGCGAAATTCCACAGTGCGCCTACGCCACTTATTATGGACCATTGGATGACTAGTTGAGGCATGTGGGGTAATTGACAGTGTTGATTGTTGGTTATTGGTTCAATTGGTTGCTGTAGGTAAAACAATAAAAAAAAAAAAAAATACTTGCTCTCTCAATCAAAGACATTTCAAGTCTACTGAGATTTTAATAGATTGTTTTGAAGCTTAAAAGTCTAATTGTATCTAATGAGGATTTTTAAGTAATCAATAAAAATCTGATGGTATTCAATTATGATTTTTAAATAATTAATCCAAGTCTTGTGGTATTCAATTAGGACTTTTCAAAAGATAAGAAAAAGTACGGTGGTATTAAAAAACTTACAGATTTTGAGGTATTTCATTAAATGATGTATTGTGTGAGACTTTTGAGTGGGTGATATAAATGCCAAACCCCATAAAAAATCTCACCCTCCTATGCCTGATTCTCACGTTTTTTGTTTTTCGGGAAGATGAACAAATGAAGATAAACAAGGTACTCATGTATTTACAAGGGCTTGGTTTAACTAGACTCGATCCTTCTGTATTTAGTGGATAGACTCAGATAGCTATCTTTGTTTTCTTTGCTTTCTCCAGTCTATCTTGTTTTCTTTTTCTCCTGGCTGTTTGGTTGCAGGAGGTGTTTCCCGCCTTTCTTTTGGCTTCATGTCTATATTGTTTGTTTGCTTTCATCTTATGGATAATCTCTTTGCCCAATAAAAAAAGAGACTTAGATGGTTTACCTTCAGATATCTAAACAATAATTTCAGATATGTTCCTTTCAATAGTTGTTCATATTATGCATTTTTCTCAATAGATTTTCAGCTCGTTTATTTCCATTGATTTATTTGTCTTTCTTTAGTCAATTTGTGGAATCAATTTGAGTGACAAGTGCTCTGTACTAGTATCATGTCATAGTTGGACCATTTTGACTTGTTTTCAGCTGTCCAGTTTCTTATTTGAATTGATTCAATTAACTTATCAGTTGTAATATTTATAAATTCAATAAATTCAAGATTTTTCCTTCTTGTAGCTTGTTCCTATGTCAATTCTCAGTTCTAGACACCAAGTTCTCTATCCAAAACTTAATAGTTGTATGGTTTTAGTTTAATGACAATTATGTTTGAATTTTGGGACCGCTAGTGTTTTAGCTCTAGAACATGATGATTTGAAGAAAGCCATATACATGACAGATAGTAATGATAGCTTGAGCTAAGATTGGTGTAACTTCAACTTCTTGTTTCTTTAAAGGCTTGGCATCCTTTAACTAATGGATGGAAGATGGCTAACCTGAATCTAATCCACACTTTAGTGAAATCTACTTTGGAGAATACAAGAAAGTCCTACGTGAATTAAAATCATAAGTAAAATCTTGTAATTACAAATCATGCTGAAATCTATTACATTAAAATCATGTAATTACAATATATTAAAATTTCAATTGAATACACCCCCTAGGGTTGGGTTTCTCATTTCTCTCTTTTCGAGTTCGATTCCTTCTATAGCAGCTCCTCTCCTCCTTCTGTGACGACAAGACGATGCCGACGACCACATCTCATCTCCTCTCAGGTAGGCCATGCTCCTTCTTCTCCTTCTTCATTTCGTTCTCCTTTCTAGGGCTTTTGGTTTGGTATCTTCCTTGTTGCTGCTGTTTCATCGCTGGTTTCATTGTTTTTGTAAAGAATGTAGTGGAGCTAAGGAAAATAATGGTGAAACTTGTCTGCCAACACCCACGTGAAGCCAAAGACTTTTGAGTGAGCAACCACAGAATTCTGCCTATAAATAAGGTTTCCCCTTCCTTTGCTTTACGCACCAACCATTAGAGAAGAAAATGCAAGCCTACGCAGAGAGGAAGGAATAACGAAGAGTAAGACGAGAGAAAAGAGAGCAAAGAGAAATTCTCTAAAAGAGAAAAATAGTGAGCCACAGAGATTCTAAACACTAAAGTTGTAGCCCTATTATTTTACAAAGTGGAAAAGTTACTATTGTTGCTCTCTGATGACGTAAGCACGTCTTAAACTCGTTAAATACTATGTCTCATTTACTTTACATGCAGTTCAATATTCCCGCATATACCTGTTCATTTTACAACATTTTATATATTATTATTATTATTATTTTGTTGGACTTTTTTTTATATTATTTAACAAGAATGAAATGAAACCTTTATTTTATTGAGGCGTTACAGTATTCATTGATTCATGGTTTTGAATACATCAACCAGATCATTGATTCATGGCCATTATCAATTGTGCAACTCAAAAGCTTCTTCACCAATCTTCTTTTTCCTTCTTGCTTGTAGAATTCTTCAAAAAAAACTCTGCATGCTTATACCTCCGGTACAACGGAGGGTGTTCCTCGTCAATCAAATCCTCAATTGGACCAATCACCTCAATTGGACCAATCACTGTGTCCTTGTCAGGTCCATAGAACATTGACAATCTTGCCTCAACTTTGTTGGTCACTGCCCTGTGGATGTGGTGCACGCTCTTATGCCTCCCATTACCCAAAACCTACATTAAGATGTCTTTTCCCACTTTGATTCTTCACAAAAGGGAAAGCGGTATGGTGTCTTTTGCCATTTGGAAGGATGCCATTTTCAGGAAGAAGATTATTGCTTGAGTTTGATCAAGGGATCTAAATGAAAATATTGTTATATAAGGCACTTCCGGACAGCTGTGTGCATCCTCAGCAACCACTTTAAGAAAACCAACAGGTCCATAGCTTAGTCCTAAGAGCATTTCACTTGGCTCAATAATTCTTCTCTCTATTTTTTGTAAAACCCATGAAAATAAATGAGAATATATCAAGAACATTTTACACAAAAACAATGTATACCATCTTCATCCATAAATTACAATAAAATCAGTATTATCTTACAGAGACCAGACTTCATACATAACTAAATGTCCAGACTACATATATATACACAGGAATATTTACAGAAAAAGCTGGATGATCACAACTGTTGATCAAGACATGGGTCTCTAGAATCTTTCTTCCCTCCAAGATTACCTGCAACACCATGGGAGACCCCAGAAACCAAGTTATTCAACAAGGAGGTTCCCCAACCCAGCCATCCAGTCTGAGCTGTTTGTTTGCTTGCTTCAAGCATGCTCCTCTGTTGTTCCTCTGCTACGATATCGAGCCACCTCTGTGCCATGTATTCCTTGACAGCTTCAACCCCTTGAGTTACTATCTCCATTGGCGGAATCACGAGCGGGTTCTGATCCAAGTTGAGCTGGTTTAGGTTTCTAAGCAGGCCAAATTTTGCGGGAAGAGCTCGAATCTGGTTGTTGCTTAGATCAAGCTCCCTGAGGTTGGTTAAATCACCAATTGATTCAGGAAGCTCTGTCTAGTCACTGAAGTTGCTGGACAGGTTGAGCACCTCAAGAGTTGTCAGTCTCCCAATTGCATGTGGCAGCCCACGAAGCTCATTGAAATGAGCATCTAGATATCTCAGTGACCTCATTTCACAGATGGATGGAGGAAGGGAACGGATTTTATTCAAGTGGATTGAGAGCCTTTCGAGATTCAGTAGCCCATAACCAATATTTGTTGGCAAACACATCAGGTTGTTAAAGCTTGCATCTAGCTCCACTAGTGAACTAATATTGAGTACAAAAAGAAGTTTTGGAAACAGTCACAAAGTGAGATTTGCAGGAAAGGAAGGAAACATTACCCGCAAAGAACAGAACACGTGAACAACAGATGGGACAAGTGGAAAAAGAAAATTTGAGACATTACCTGCAACGAGCAATGCTTTCAGGAAGGGCATCCAGCTTGTTTCCTGACACATTGAGGATCCTCAGGTTAAGCAACAACCTGAGGGAGTCGGGCAAGGAAACTAAAAGATTGGATGAAACATGGAGCTCCTCGAGTTTCTCAAGTCCTGCTATTGAATCTGGAATGGACTGTTTTGCCAAACAAATAAACCAGTTATGTAATATGTTACCAGGAACTACATCAATGAAATGCAAGACCCTAATCATAAGTTACTACTTAGAGATCAATGATGCCAAGGAGAGTCTTAATTCTATCCATCTGCTGCAAAATTGGTTGGTTAGTTGGATTTTGCTCTAAATATAGAAGTCCAATTGTGAGTGGGCTTGTAAGCTATATTAATTTTTCATATAGGATTAGCTAAATGCTTGATCTGGCATATGTCTAATCCAAAAAGTGAACTGATTCATTGAAAGTTGTATGCTTTTCTGTCTCTAAGAAAAACGAGAGAGAGAGAGAGAGAGAGAGAGAGAGATGAGAGTGGAAACCTGTAGCTGATTGTTTGACAGGTTGAGAGAGACCAACCCATGAAGCTTCCCGAAGGCCTCTGGTAGAAACCTCAGATGACGCCCAGAAAGCTCAACTCTTTCAACAGCTACCCCACTCTCTGCTCCTTCAAAATCCTGACCACTTCCTCATTCAGTTTTATCACCTCACCCTCCTTCTCCTTTTCTAAATCAACCACGACCGAGCCATATGCCTCAGCAAGCCTCACTTCCACATCCCTCAACTGTTCCTCATAGGTCTCGTGCAACTCCTCCAACCTCACCACCGCCTTGTATATCTCCAATTCTTTCTCTGCCGCTTCTCTCACTTGTGAGTAGTTCTGGGATTCTTGGAGGGCACTACTACTACTGTTTTGGAGCTTAGACTGAATTTCAGCGATCTTGGCACGTGCCACAACAACGGTGGACGGGTCGGGTGGAGTACCGAGGGCCCGGAGCAGGGAGAGGGTCTGAGAGAGGGTGGTGGGGATGAGGTGGGTCATGGAAGCAAGGACTTTGGGGTGGTTCAGGTGGGGAAGCTGAGTCAACAGAGTTTCTTGGAGTTGGGGTGAGAGTGGTGGATTGGATTTAGGGTCGAGCTTTGACAGGATATAGGATAGGATCGGAAAGTCCCTGGAATATTGTTGATCCATTTCTCTCGGACTCATAAGAACTCCAAACAGTTATACAAGTAGAAGATGATCGAGACAGAGAGAGATAAAACACAAGTGTCGGAGAAAGAGGAAACATATATGATATATGTGCAGAGAAGGGGGAGAGAACTGGAAAGTACTAGAGAAACCTGTGGGCTCCAACCAAATAGAGTAATGGGCTGCTGGTTTTGTTTTGATACGATGAAAGAAGCGGTTTAACCTTTGGAAACCAACTAGACGACATGACTTGTTGGATCTTGAACAACCCATAAACTGTAGAACCATTTTTTTTTTTGGGTCAAGTGTAGAACCATTTAATTTAGAACTATGTTCTTAAAATTACATTTGGAAGGGATGACAGGAGTTCTCATTAACGTCATCCAAATGCAAAGAGAACAAGGATTCATAAACAGAAATAAAATCCAAAACAAAAGCAAAGGAAAAAACTAGGATCCTTCCAACAGACTATTGTTTTTCTTTGTTACAGAAGACGTTTACAATACAGAAAACCTAACTAACAATGTCCCATGGCCTACAAACAACCCACAGGCCAAAGCCAGCTACAACTCAAAGCTAGCAATACAATGGTTTCCCAACACTACGGTAATTTAAAAAAATTGTTCAGCTATCAAAATCTTTCAAAATTTGGTCACCATCAGCAAGTTTCTTCCTTGCACAGCAAGCTTTGAGAAAAATAGGCCAACCTCACAAGAAGAAGAGCGTTGCAACCATCTCTTTTCCAGATCAAATAATGAAATAAGAAGAAGTTCTCAGTGGACTGCCTTTTGCCTAACACCAGCATCTTCATGCTCAACCTGATAAATAAGGAATACATTCAGATTCGAGGGAAGAGTTACATATCACAATAGACGTGTAGATATAGCAAGTTATTTCTAGTGATTTCACAATTATTAAAAAAAGGGTATTATTTACATTACGGGTACTGCTCTACTAATCAATTACAACTAAAAGGGAGATAAGCGGCTTGGATTTAACATATGGTATGGTCTAATAGCAACCCCTTAAGTCCTAAGGATAGGAAAGACAGTTTGTAGTTAAAGTGATACATCAATGCTTTTCAAGCAAGAAAAGCAAGAAAACTATGCTGAACCAACTAAAGATGTAACTAGCCATTACCTCAACAAGTACCCTCGGCTTCTTCTTCGATTTGGCAGCAGGTTCATCTTTCTCAAATCTTCTAGAAGCAAAGGCAGATTCCTTTCTCTCTCTCTTGCGAATAACTGCTTCTGCCTCTTCATCACTTCCAACTGCATCATTAAGATCCTTCATTGAGTCCATTTGATACGCACAAGCACACAAACTCTTCCCCATAGTTTTATACAACAGTTGGAACAAAGCATTATAATCCTTTTTTTAGCCACAGCAGACTAAAAAAATTAGTCTGTTATGCAAATTTTGTGTGGATTATGCATGCATTCATTTCATATTCTGTTAAGACTAGAATTTAGCTTTACCAATATCATCATCTGCATGAGAATTGTCCATTGAAAAACCAGCAAAATCTTCAATATCATCTTCCTCTTCAAGTTCATCATAACCTTCAACATATTCTATCTCAGGTTCCTGCTTATTCCAACCACAAAAGTATTTAGATTATGAAAGCATACAATTTCAAGTAAGCATACCATGAAATACTTCACATTTCAATACTAATAATTGAGATATTAGATCATCCAAAAAGAAGGCAATGATAAAATTGGACAAGAATACCTCCTCCTCTTCTTCTTCTCTCTCAGTATCCAACTGCGCCCCAACTTAACAAAGGAAACCACAACCCCGAGGCGTTAGCCCCAGCAGAAGGACAAACTAAACACACAACAACAACAAGCCAGTACAAAGGATGGCAGTTAAGTTAAAACCTTATCCAACACTGCAGCTTTTTCAGCCTTTTCCTCTCTTCTAGCCTCTCTCTTTTTCTCTTTCCTTGGTGTTGTCATTATTTTCTCCCTGGTAAAGAACACAACAAATTGCATCAATACAATGGCTCAATACAACTTCTTTAATATCAACATTAAAAAGGTAAAGTCACTTTTCGGACAATTTTTTTAATTTTAAAAACATAATTATTAGATGAAGTAGACATTTATCACATGGACACGAAGCATTACACAATGAGATGATACGGACCTTGTTTTCAAAGCAAGCTTCCTCATGCGTATCCTCATCTGGGTCATTTTAGTCACCCGTTGCTTTGTTTTGTGCACAAGAAACTTAGGCCAGTACATCTGCCAATTCAGGAAGGTCATGCTGATTAATTATTTCAAGAACCTCTAACTCTATGAAAACTAACATACATTTAATCAGAAACAATTAAAAGAGGGTCAGATTTTCAATACCAGATGCTGTCAATAATTTCAAGTGATTTCTCATAATTCCTGGGTAACTTAACTCTTTCCCACAATTTGTTTGGCATATGAGCTCTTTCTATAGTTTTCATATAAAGATAGAAGACTCCTGCAGGACACAAACATAACATAGGAAAACATTATATGCATTGCTGCTAGTATAGGAACAAATTTGAAGTAAACTTATACTCTTGGAAAATCAACAAGACTATATAAGCTTTTCAGATATATGTTAGCAAACCAATAGGTTTCAAAGGATATTGGAGATTGTTTGATCTCTTATATTGTAGTTATACGACCAAAAAAAGAGAGTAGAACATCGTATAACTACATTAAGTGATCTTAGTTTTGCAGAGGGAAAGTTGTGCGCAGCATTTTCTAGATGCTTTTGTTCGACATACAGTATATCGTGTTCAAAGATGGCATCTCCATGGATGAAAGGTAGAAGCTTAACGGAAGCAGCTAAGAGGCTTTTGTGTTGACCAAGGAGAAAGTTATATGGGTGCCTATTCATAACAGATTAAAAAAAATTGGCCCTGAGCTAAAAGGGTTATGAAGAATCTGCTAACATAGTTGACTTTGGTTTAAATGCAGGCCCCTGTCCTCATTTCTACTTAAGAGAAAATTATATTTTCGTTATTGACCCCGAAAATCAAAATTCGTAGCTCCACCACCGGCTCTACCTAAATTCCCTCAACCTCTGATCAAATGTCCAACTTAATATTAAGCAAACCACCTTGTTAAAGCAAGAAAAGACACAGTCATTCTTTGCTGTCCTCATAGCAGAGTAAAGAAAACCATTCACGAATAAGCAAAATGAGAAACAAGTACCATCATGGTCGCGAATGGTGGCGTAGCGACTATTAGCCAGAGGGCACGAGCTTCGGTTACAAATCCCAGTGACGTTATATGGGTTTCTACAGAATATCCCAGTTTCAATTCTGACAAAAAACAGAAACAAAGAACCAATTAACACTACAAAATAGTTATAAAAAAATCAGGTAAATTATCAAAATTTACAGACAAAAAGAACATTAGAGAAAGAAAACGGCATACTTGGACATGAAGCTGCAGTGTTTGTGCCTGATAACCTGCCATATGACCTCGTCGTTCTGCATATTTAATCAAACACTTTCGATTTTCGCTATGAGCGGTTGAATTATTTGAAGATGGAGGTTTGCCCTTTGGGGACTTTGAGAAAAAGAGTAGGGGTTAAGGTTTTAGAGGGTTTATTATTGGGAAATTGGCGGCTTTCCCCAGGGCGCAGCTAATTTATTCAATATTATCCCCATTTTGAAATATAATCACAAATATCCCCTATAAAAACTCCTTATTGACAACTTATTGCCCATCCTTCACTTAGGTTTTTTTTGTTCTCAGTCGTTGCTCTTCTTCTTCCTCTTTTATCTAGTCTCTTCCTCATCCTCTTCTTCCTTCTGCCAAACCTCATAGGAATCCACCTCCACCATAGAATCTCGCTTAACTCAATCTCCTCTTAGTTATATCTTCAAACTAGGAGCTAATTTGAACCTCAAGGTTGAACCCCAAATTTGGAATCGAACCCTAGCCAAGGCGTGACTCACCACCTCCGTCGTCGGCCTCCATAACGGAGCCACAATCGTGACTCTCCACCTCCGTCGTCGACTTCCACCACAAAGCCACGACACCTTCATCTTCGATCTTCACGTGGTGAGTTCTAATATTGGTTTTGCTTTTTTTTTTTTGGGTTTCTGTTATTGATTGAGATTATTGGGTGATTACTTTTACTATTTTGAATGAGACATTAATGGGTTTTTGTTGTGGTTTGTTTGCTGTTTCTGTGATTGAATGAAATTTACCAACTATTTCTTGTGGTTGTCAAGCTCTTAGACTTGGATACATTGTTTTGTACTTAAGATTTGTCTCTGAAATCATGCATACACTGTTTTGTGATTGAGACTTGGACATGCAGACCTCCTTGAAAGTGGTGTATTCACTCTTTTGTGATTGTGATTTGTCTGTGAAATCGCTTAGGTGATATATCAAATTAGGACTTCTGGCTTTTCTGAGCAACCTGTAAGAATACATATAAAACTCATAGATGCTCTCTAAAAATAACAGTAATGTGGGTTTTAACCTAAGAAACCAACATCATAATTTGAAACCAGTAGCACCACCAACAAATGCAAGATTCTAATCCTTTACTTCTTTTGAAAGTGATTGGAGATTTTGTAAGTTTTATGAGATGCCAATATTTTAACATACGTTTGATAGTGTAAAGTTGGCATATGTTGGATCTTTGTTTTCTCTATTTTTTTGTAATTCAATCCTAGATCTGTTTTTGGTTCAGTCTATACAATCCTCAAGGTTGGTATCATGCCAAGGTTGTGTTGGTGCCGTGAAAAGGGTTCTTGGAAAACTTGAAGGTTTGTTGACAGCTCTTTGCATTTATCTAGTTCCATTGTCTTGCTCTTCTTCTTCTCTGAGACTGTGCTTCTTTAATTGTTTGAACAATGCCAAATGCACTATTGATGATTTCCTGATTTCCTTATTTGTATTTTTATTCGCCTTCGAGGACACACATTCACTTCACCCATGTTTATAATTACTTTTATATTGCAATTGAGTAGTATGAAATTGTGTGCATGAATGTGAACTTTAATTTTGCAATGGCACTGTCTTGTGAAAGCTTTCCATATGAAGAATTGGGTCATTTAGAAAAGCCAACAATCTATATGAATTTTGATAATGGTTTCTATTTTGAAATTGGTTTCAATTGTGATTGAATGTTATGTTTTTGTTTCCATTATGATTGAATGATTTACTTCTAATATGCATTTTTTATCAATTTTATACAGATGGAAGATTGTCTTGTTTCAAGTGGCGGCGTTCTTTTGGGGAGGAAATTGCTAACTTTCAGCTTAAATTCGGGTCTAAGAGGACATGTCCTGGAATTTTAATGATAGATATAAATTGTGTTAAAATTCCTGACTAAGAGGAGATGTAAATTTTTTGTTTTTTGCCACTTTCTTATGTATATCTTAAGATGTAATGAGATAACATTGCTTCCATAGTAGGGAAATTGGGAAATTATGGTTGTAAGAATGTGATTTCATCAAGGACGTCACATCCTTTTTTGAGAAAACACGTTATATACATTCAGTGTATATTACGTGTATATTGTCTATATATTGCTTGTTTATTGTTTGTGTATAACCATTTATTGCCTTTTATTGTCATTGTATTGTATGTTTATTGCCAATTTATAGCTTTTCATGAAAAAAAAAAAAAGAACCCTACAAAGGAACCCTGCAAAAGAGATGGCAAAACAAAAAAAATTACAGGTCCTCTTTGTTGTGCAACAACAATTTCATCAACAAATATGCAAGGTGCATTTTCCATGGCCTTCTTAAAAAGATAGCAAACTCATGAAGCACTAGCACCAACAACAACCAAAGGTTAAGGCAATAAGCCTAGAAATAACTCATAGGTAAGCCTAAATCTAAAACACTGAATGATGATGGCTGTCATACTACAATGCCTCTGTACACTCTTCCCAGTCATCAAAAAACTCTTTTTTCTCACCTTATAACTGATATGGTTTATGGCATCTGCCTGCAACAACCTACAACAATGAAACATAATTTTAGAAAGAGAAACAAGGAAGGTTATAAGAATTGGAGAGCAATTCCAGAGTGGACTGTGCAATGAACAAAGCAGTCTTGTAATTGGTGAACGCATTATCCATTATCCAATTCCTCTACAAGCACAATCTAACTTTGCAAAAAGTGTCCTACATTGTAGAGGAGTGTAATTAAAGTAAGTGGTGGACATCCTACTTAAATAACATTCTCTACACAAGCTGAAAATATTAATTTTAAAAAAGAGAGAGAATTTTAAATTAAACCCACAATTATGTTTCAACAAATTTATGTACAATCTCACTCAAATTTGACTTGGAGGGACTTGAAGTGACATTAAGCACCAAAAATTCCAACCCATATATGAAATTGAAACAAGCAGAAAAAAAACCCAAATAACATATGGGTGTGAAAGTATAGCAGAAAAGCTAAGTACCTGAGATGCCATGGATTTCAGGAAAGCTGAGAAAAATTGAGAAATTTGTTGAATCGGAGGGGAAGAACGGCAGTCGAAAGAGGTGACAGAGAGTGAGAGATGGAGGTGGAGAGGGCGGCCGAAAGAGAGAGGGTGAGGTATAGCATTTTATTGCTTGTGTATTGCTGCTGTATTGCCCCCGCATATCTTTTTTTTTTTTAAAGTCTGTGTTGGAATAAATTTATAGGGGGCGTATAGAGTTTGTATATTGCCATTGTATAGCCTTTTATCGCTTGTATATTGCTATTGTATTGCCCCCGTATATCTTTCTTTTTTCAAGTCTGTGTTGGAATAAATTTATAGGGGGAGTATGTGTATTGCCATTGTATAGCCCTTTATTGCTTGTATATTGCTAGTGTATTGCCCCCGTATATCTTTTTTTTTCCAAGTCTGTGCTGGAATAAATTTATAGGGGAGTATGTGTATTGCCATCCTATAGCCCTTTATTGCTATTATATTGCTAGTGTATTGCCCTCGTATATCCTTTTTTTTTTTTTTTCAAGTCTGGATTATGGTTACAAAGGTAGGGATGAGGGACAAAAGCTTCACGGGGATGGAGATGGGAATGGCATACCCACCCCCAAATTTAAACCCACTGAATCAAAAACTTTGAATACACAATTTAGGCCCAAAAATGACAGATTTTAACAACAATATAGCAGATAGAATATGCAATACATACCAAATTATGAAAATTTAACAGAATTCACAATCCACAAAACACCAAACGCAATACAAATACAATTCAAATTCACACTCCATAATTCATAATGTATGTCCAACATTAGGTAGTGGAACATTGTTTTTACAAGTGCTTTTATTGTGGCCTGTGCCACTGCACCTTGAGCATTTTCTCCTTATGATATCCTCTCCTTGCGATGGAATCCTTAGCTTCTTTCGTCGGCCTGGCATGACCTTTGCATTGGGAGGATGCACAACTCTACTTTGGACATCTTCAGGAATAACCCACAACTCTTGAGGTTGTACCGGGTAAATGGTATATGAATAAGCATCCAACCATGTATTTCGAGTGTAATAACAAGAAGCCATGGAGTATACATTTAGTTTCAAGAAACGGCAAACTGCAACTACATGCTTGCAAGGTAGTTGCTCAAGCTGAAACTTCCTACAACTGCAAGTGTTATTCGTCAAATGTACGTGGCCGTCCATATCACCGTCCACGACATTATACTCTACGTGATTCAGTTTCACAACATTCATCCTTGAAGCACATTCCAACCTGTGTCTCAGCTTCTTCTCGCCAAAGTCAGGGCACAATGTTGATGTACAATTCAAAGCAAAATCACGACGTTTCCTGAACCATTTCACAAGCAGTTTGATGATTTCATCAATCAAATGCACCACTGGTAGCATCCTTGCAAACCGAAGGACTGAGTTGATTGACTCCGCAATATTTGTTGTCATTACATTGTATCGACGTCCATCCATATGAGCTCTAGACCACTTGTGTAATCCTGCACTTTCAAGATATTGAGCAACCTCATCATTTCCCTTTATCTTACAAAAATGACGATCAAATTCAGCGATACCATAAGATTTCGCAGCTTGTTCAAAGTATAGCAACAATTTATCACGTTTTTTCAGTTTGAAAGTGCGTTTCATGTTACCCTTCATATGGTAAAAGCATATGCCATGTTGTGCTGCTGGAAAAACGTTATGCCACACATTCTCTATGCTAATATTCCGATCAGAAATAATCACAAGATTTGGACACTCACCAATGGCTTCATGAAGCTTACTAAAAAACCAATGCCATGATGCATCCGTCTCTAAATCCCCAATTCCAAAAGCAAGAGGATATATATTTCGATTTCCGTCAAATGCATTAGCAACAAAGAGGACACCCTTATACTTACATTTTAAATGCGTGGCATCCACAGCAATGACTGGTCGCATCGAAGATTGAAACCCTCTAATACATGCCCCAACAGCCATAAAAAAATACAAAAAGTTATTGTTCTCATCGGTGTGGATGTGTGTCCTTGTGCCAGAATTCACACGCTCTAATTCGTGACAATAAGCTGGAAGGAGAGAATATGCCTCCTCTCCTGAACCTCTAGTGGACATTACAGCTAACTCCCTCGATCTCCAAGCTTTGAAATAATTAATGGTGACCCCAAAGTTTTGTTTTACATCTCTGATTATATCACTTGGTGTGTATATTGTGCGAGAATCTTTCAACTTCCGTTTCACTGCATTACCAACGAGTTTAGCACTTGCGTGACGATGCTTGTCATGTATAAAACTCATATCACATTCATGGACCGGATTATATTTCACAATCATGAAGTTCTTTTCTCCATAACTAGATGCACGAAGCCGCCATGGACATGGACCTTGAGAACAAACCACAACCAATCGACTCTTGCAAGACTGCTTCACCTTAAATTCAAAGTGACCTCTCACTGCTGCCAATTGTAACTTGTTGGACAATGCTTCCTTACTAGAGAAAATTGTCCCAACTTCCAATTTTGGATCCCAATTATTCCGTGAATACGCACTTTCAATATCTTCTTCTTCATCATTTACAATACCCAAATTGTGCACGTTTTGTTCACCCATTTGTCTCCAATTATGTCGAATAGAAAGTTCAGACTTTGTTCCGAAACCCGTCACACCCACTTGTGAAAATGTCTCCAAATGGGCCAAACTAGAAGGGGTTGAGTGCATTTGCAAGCCATTCATTTCTGTACCATTATCACCACTATGCATCCCCTCCACCCCTGTAAAATCAATCCTGTTTAAATATTCTGTTCCAGAATCACCATGTATATTACCATTGCTTTCAACTATGGCATTTGAAGAACAGGCCATCCGACTCATATCCGTCATGATATGCATACGATCACCTACGACATTTTTCACTCCTCTGTCTTCTATGCTCACTAGTAAAGGAGCCACTTTTGAAGGAATTACGTCACAAATGTACTTAATAAAAAATGTAACATCATCATTATCCTCAATCTTGATATGCTTACACTCATTCGAGGATATTGAAACTGAGAACTTTAAACAAAGCTTGTCTTCCCTGCTGTCTGTATTAACAATCTTATGCACCCTTTCCAAAAGCTCACCAAACGTGATGTTTCGCGAAATTATTATGCCTTTTGAGTCACCCCTTTCATATGTGCACATCTTCTTTGAGGTTACCCATTTTCCATTGTAGCAAACCAAAATTGCAATTGTGTCCATTTCTGACCATCATAAAATTTCCTTTTATTAACACATGTTAAGCTACCAATAAAAAATCTATCAACTAGTGGATAAACCATATGGATAAAACATCAATTAAACATCAGGTAACCAACAATTTCAAAACATCAGTATTATGCAAAGTGAAACGGTTCAGCTAGCCTAGCTGTGTTTCAAGCTCCAGCAAGGAAGGCATGTGTCAAGAACTCTTAAAGTTAAAACAACCCAAAACCATTAACCTAGGGTATCATATTACTAACAAATTACTTACAAATTGCCAAACCTTGACTGTCCAAGGTTGTTTCTTATCGAATATCATACCACCCAAAAGAGTGAATATATCATTTTCAAGGAGATCTGTAAGTCCAAGTCTCAATCACAAAACAGGTATAAAGACAAATCATAAGCACAAAACAGTGTATCCAAGTCCAAAAGCTTAACAACTACAGGAAATAGTTGGTAAATTTCATTCAATCACAGAAATAGCAAGCCAAAACAGAAACCCATTAATGTCTCATTCAAAACAATGAAAGCAATCACCCAATAATCTCAATCAATTAAGGATAATATTGAATAAATTAGCTGCGCCGGGGGTAAAGCCGCCAATTTCCAGCTAATTTATTCAATATTATCCCCATTTTGAAACTCCATCACAAATACCCCCTATAAAAACTCCATATTGACAGCTTATTGTTTTTTTTTTCCACAGTCCTTACGCTTTCTCTTCCTCTTCTTCCTTCTGCCAAACCTCACAAAATCCACCTCCACCACCATAGAATCTCCCCTACCTTTATCTCCTCTTAGTTATATCTTCCAAGTATGAGCTGATTTCAACCTCAAGGTTGAACCCCAAATTTGGAACCATACCTTAGCCAAGGTGCGACTCACCACTTCCGTTGTCGGCCTCCACAACGAAGCCACAGTCTTGACTTTCCACCTCCGTCGTCGACTTCCACCACAAAGCCACGACACTTCATCGTCGATCATCACTGTGGTGAGTTCTGATATGGGTTTTGTTTTGTTTTGGGTTTCTTTAATTGATTGAGATTATTGGGTGATTGCTTTCATTGTTTTGAATGAGACATTAATGGGTTTCTGTTTTGGCTTGCTATTTCTGTGATTGAATGAAATTTACCAACTATTTCCTGTAGTTGTTAAGCTTTTGGACTTGGATACACTGTTTTGTGCTTATGATTTGTCTTTATACCTGTTTTGTGATTGAGACTTGGACTTACAGATCTCCTTGAAAATGATATATTCACTCTTTTGGGTGGTATGATATTCGATAAGAAACAACCTTGGACAGTCAAGGTTTGGCAATTTGTAAGTAATTTGTTAGTAATATGATACCCTAGGTTAATGGTTTTGGGTTGTTTTAACTTTAAGAGTTCTTGACACATGCCTTCCTTGCTGGAGCTTGAAACACAACTAGGCTAGCTGAACCGTTTCACTTTGCATAATACTGATGTTTTGAAATTGTTGGTTACTGATGTTTAATTGATGTTTTATCCATATGGTTTATCCACTAGTTGATAGAATTTTTATTGGTAGCTTAACATGTGTTAATAAAAGGAAATTTTATGATGGTCAGAAATGGACACAATGAAATTTTGGTTTGCTACAATGGAAAATGGGTAACCTCAAAGAAGATGTGCACATATGAAGGGGGTGACTCAAAAGGCGTAATAATTTCGCGAAAACATCACGTTTGGTGAGCTTTTGGAAAGGGTGCATAAGATTGTTAATACAGACAACAGGGAAGACAAGCTTTGTTTAAAGTTCTCAGTTTCAATATCCTCGAATGAGTGTAAGCATATCAAGATTGAGGATAATGATGATGTTAAATTTTTTATGAAGTACATTTGTGACTTAATTCCTTCAAAAGTGGCTCCTTTACTAGTGAGCATAGAAGACAAAGGAGTGAAAAATGTCGTAGGTGATCGTATGCATATCATGACGGATATGAGTCTGATGGCCTGTTCTTCAAATGCCATAGTTGAAAGCAATGGTGATATACATGGTGATTCTGGAATAGAATATTTAACAGGATTGATTTTATAGGGGTGGAGGGGATGCATAGTGGTGATAATGGTACAGAAATGAATGGCTTGCAAATGCACTCAACCCCTCCTAGTTTGGCCTATTTGGCGACATTTTCACAAGTGGGTGTGACGGGTTTCGGAACAACGTCTGAACTTTCTATTCGACATAATTGGAGACAAATGGGTGAACAAAACGTGCACAATTTGGGTATTGTAAATGATGAAGAAGAAGATATTGAAAGTGCGTATTCACAGAATAATTGGGATCCAAAATTGGAAGTTGGGACAATTTTCTCTAGTAAGGAAGCATTGAATTTAAGGTGAAGCAGTCTTGCAAGAGTCGATTGGTTGTGGTTTGTTCTCAAGGTCCATGTCCATGGCGGCTTCGTGCATCTAGTTATGGAGAAAAGAACTTCATGATTGTGATGCATCCGTCTCTAAATCCCCAATTCCAAAGGCAAGCTGTAATGTCCACTAGAGGTTCAGGTAGAGGAGGCATATATATCCTCTTGCTTTTGGAATTGGGGATTTAGAGACGGATGCATCATGGCATTGGTTTTTTAGTAAGCTTTATGAAGCCATTGGTGAGTGTCCAAATCTTGTGATTATTTCTGATCGGAATATTAGCATAGAGAATGTGTGGCACAATGTTTTTCCAGCAGCACAACATGGCATATGATTTTACCATATGAAGGGTAACATGAAACGCACTTTCAAACTAAAAAAACGTGATAAATTGTTTGCTATACTTTGAACAAGCTGTGAAATCTTATGGTATTGCTGAATTTGATCGTCATTTTCGTAAGATAAAGGGAAATGATGAGGTTGCTCAATATCTTGAAAGTGCAGGATTACACAAGTGGTCTAGAGCTCATATGGATGGACGTCGATACAATGTAATGACAACAAATATTGCGGAGTCAATCAACTCAGTCCTTCGGTTTGCAAGGATGCTACCAGTGGTGCATTTGATTGATGAAATCATCAAACTGCTTGTGAAATGGTTCAGGAAACGTCGTGATTTTGCTTTGAATTGTACATCAACATTGTGCCCTGACTTTGGCGAGAAGAAGCTAGACACAGGTTGGAATGTGCTTCAAGGATGAATGTTGTGAAACTGAATCACGTAGAGTATAATGTCGTGGACGGTGATATGGACGGCCACGTACATTTGACGAATAACACTTGCAGTTGTAGGAAGTTTCAGCTTGAGCAACTACCTTGCAAGCATGTAGTTGCAATTTGCCGTTTCTTGAAACTAAATGTATACTCCATGGCTTCTCGTTATTACACTCGAAATACATGGTTGGATGCTTATTCAGATACCATCTACCCGGTACAACCTCAAGAGTTGTGGGTTATTCCTGAAGATGTCCAAAGTAGAGTTATGCATCCTCCCAATGCAAAGGTCATGCCAGGCCGACGAAAGAAGCTAAGGATTCCATCGCAAGGAGAGGATATCATAAGGAGAAAATGCTCAAGGTGCAGTGGTACAGACCACAATAAAAGCACTTGTAAAAACAATATTCCACTACCTAATGTTGGACATACATTATGAATTATGGAGTGTGAATTTGAATTGTATTTGTATTGCGTTTGGTGTTTTGTGGATTGTGAATTCTGTTAAATTTTCATAATTTGGTATGTATTGCGTATTCTATCTGCTATATTGTTGTTAAAATCTGTCATTTTTGGGCCTAAATTGTGTATTCAAAGTTTTTGATTCAGTGGGTCGAATGGGGGTGGGTATGCCATTCCCATCTCCATCCCGTGAAGCTTTTGTCCCCTATCCCTACCTTTGTAACCATAATACAGACTTGAAAAAGAAAAGAAAAGGATATACGAGGGCAATACACTAGCAATATAATAGCAATAAAGGGCTATACCATGGCAATACACATACTCCCTTATAAATTTATTCCAGCACAGACTTGGAAAAAAAAAGATATACGGGGGCAATACACTAGCAATATACAAGCAATAAAGGGCTATACAATGGCAATACACATACTCCCCCTATAAATTTATTTCAACACAGACTTGAAAAAAGAAAGATATACGGGGGCAATACAATAGCAATATACAAGCGATAAAAGGCTATACAATGGCAATATACAAACTCTATACGCCCCCTATAAATTTATTCCAACACAGACTTTAAAAAAAAAAGATATACGGGGGCAATACAGCAGCAATACACAAGCAATAAAATGCTATACCTCACCCTCTCTCTTTCGGCCGCCCTTCTCCACCTCCATCTCTCACTCTCTGTCACCTCTTTTCGACTGCCGTTCTTCCCCACCGATTCAACAAATTTCTCAATTTTTCTCAGCTTTCCTGAAATCCGTGGCATCTCAGGTACTTAGCTTTTCTGCTATACTTTCACACCCATATGTTATTTGGGTTTTCTTCTGCTTGTTTCAATTTCATATATGGGTTGGAATTTTTGGTGCTTAATGTCACTTCAAGTCCCTCCAAGTCAAATTTGAGTGAGATTGTACATAAATTTGTTGAAACATAATTGTGGGTTTAATTTAAAATTTTCTCTCTTTTTTTTTAAAATTAATATTTTCAGCTTGTGTAGAGAATGTTATTTAAGTAGGATTATACAAAAACTTGTTGAGCCAAAATTTTGGGACTGTGCAACAAATATTTCTCTGTTTGTCGTAAGGAATATTATGCTTGAAGCTTGAAGCTTGTCCAGGCTAAAATGATTTTGAAGTTTTTCTTTTGCTTATTGAATTTATTACTGAGTTAGGTTTTTATTTTGACAAGAAATCAATTGAAGAAACACAATTATTTGGTTCAATGGTCTCTTGGTTTTATAGGAGTTGTGTGATCTAATATAAAGGAACATTCGGGCCACTAGAAAGTGTTATGCGTCTTCAAGAATCTGTTATGATTTGAATTTGTTTTGTTATGTTTTGGGATGTGATTTTTGAATGAATTACATAAATTGATATAAAGAACTACTAAGTGAGCTCTCTGCATCCATAATATTGAATCAGCAATGGTGAGCTTAAGTAGAAGCAAACGCTTGATATCTAGTAAGATAATAATCGAAGTTAAATTGTGCAAAGTTAGATTGTGCTTGATGTCCACCACTTACTTTAATTACACTCCTCTACAATGTAGGACACTTTTTGTAAAGTTAGATTGTGCTTGTAGAGGAATTGGATAATGGATAATGGGTTCACCAATTACAAGACTGCTTTGTTCATTCCACAGTCCACTCTGGAATTGCTCTCCAATTCTTATAACCTTCCTTGTTTCTCTTTCTAAAATTATGTTTCATTGTTGTAGGTTGTTGCAGGCAGATGCCATAAACCATATCAGTTATAAGGTGAGAAAAAAGAGTTCTTTGATGACTGGGAAGAGTGTACAGAGGCATTGTAGTATGACAACCATCATCATTCAGTGTTTTAGATTTAGGCTTACCTATGAGTTATTGCTAGGCTTATTGCCTTAACCTTTTGTTGTTGTTGGTACTAGTGCTTCATGAGTTTGCTATCTTTTTAAGAAGGCCATGGAAAATGTACCTTGCATATTTGTTGATGAAATTGTTGTTGCACAACAAAGAGGACCTGTAATTTTTTTTTTGTTTTGCCATCTCTTTTGCAGGGTTCCTTTGTAGGGTTCTTTTTTTTCTTTTCATGAAAAGCTATAAATTGGCAATAAACATACAATACAATGACAATAAAAGGCAATAAATGGTTATACACAAACAATAAACAAGCAATATATAGACAATATACACGTAATATACATTGAATGTATATAACGTGTTTTCTCAAAAAAGGATGTGACGTCCTTGATGAAATCACATTCCTACAACCATAATTTCCCATTTTCCCTACTATGGAAGCAATGTTATCTCATTACATCTTAAGATGTACATAAGAAAGTGGCAAAAAACAAAAAATTTACATCTCCTCTTCGTCGGGAATTTTAACACAATTTATATCTATCATTAAAATTCCAGGACATGTCCTCTTAGACCCAAATTTAAGCTGAAAGTTAGCAATTTCCTCCCCAAAAGAACGCCGCCACTTGAAACAAGACAATCTTCCATCTGTATAAAATGGATAAAAAATGCATATTAGAAGTAAATCATTCAATCATAATGGAAACAAAAACATAACATTCAATCACAATTGAAACCAATTTCAAAATAGAAACCATTATCAAAATTCATATAGATTGTTGGCTTTTCTAAATGACCCAATTCTTCATATGGAAAGCTTTCACAAGACAGTACCATTGCAAAATTAAAGTTCACATTCATGCACACAATTTCATACTACTCAATTGCAATATAAAAGTAATTATAAACATGGGTGAAGTGAATGTGTGTCCTCGAAGGCGAATAAAAATACAAATAAGGAAATCAGGAAATCATCAATAGTGCATTTGGCATTGTTCAAACAATTAAAGAAGCACAGTCTAGAGAAGAAGAAGAGCAAGACAATGGAACTAGATAAATGCAAAGAGCTGTCAACAAACCTTCAAGTTTTCCAAGAACCCTTTTCACGGCACCAACACAACCTTGGCATGATACCAACCTTGAGGATTGTATAGACTGAACCAAAAACAGATCTAGGATTGAATTACAAAAAAAAATAGAGAAAACAAAGATCCAACATATGCCAACTTTACACTATCAAACGTATGTTAAAATATTGGCATCTCATAAAACTTACAAAATCTCCAATCACTTTCAAAAGAAGTAAATGATTAGAATCTTGCATTTGTTGGTGGTGCTACTGGTTTCAAATTATGATGTTGGTTTCTTACAGTTAAAACCCACATTACTGTTTTTTCAGAGAGCATCTATGAGTTTTATATGTATTCTTACAGGTTGCTCAGAAAAGCCAGGAAGTCCTAATTTGATGTATCACCTAAGCGATTTCACAGACAAATCACAATCACAAAAGAGTGAATACACCACTTTCAAGGAGGTCTGCATGTCCAAGTCTCAATCACAAAACAGTGTATGCATGATTTCATAGACAAATCTTAAGTACAAAACAATGTATCCAAGTCTAAGAGCTTGACAACCACAAGAAATAGTTGGTAAATTTCATTCAATCACAGAAACAGCAAACAAACCACAACAAAACCCATTAATGTCTCATTCAAAATAGTAAAAGTAATCACCCAATAATCTCAATCAATAACAGAAACCCAAAAAAAAGAAAGCAAAACCAATATTAGAACTCACCACAGTGAAGATCGAAGATGAAGGTGTCGTGGCTTTGTGGTGGAAGTCGACGACGGAGGTGGAGAGTCACGATTGTGGCTCCGTTATGGAGGCCGACGACGGAGGTGGTGAGTCACGCCTTGGCTAGGGTTCGATTCCAAATTTGGGGTTCAACCTTGAGGTTCAAATTAGCTCCTAGTTTGAAGATATAACTAAGAGGAGATTGAGTTAAGCGAGATTCTATGGTGGAGGTGGATTCCTGTGAGGTTTGGCAGAAGGAAGAAGAGGATGAGGAAGAGACTAGATAGAAGAGGAAGAAGAAGAGCAACGACTGAGAACAAAAAAAACCTAAGTGAAGGATGGGCAATAAGTTGTCAATAAGGAGTTTTTATAGGGGATATTTGTGATTAGATTTCAAAATGGGGATAATATTGAATAAATTAGCTGCGCCGGGGGCAAAGCCGCCAATTTCCCTTTATTATTTCACCAACAAAACAAAGAGCGAGTCTCAAGAGAAACCTTAATTAAGGACAGATCGCAGCCGTTGGATGAAATTGGACGGCTAGATTAAAAAAGCCGCTTAAGTTACAAAAGCAGAGATCCATATATCAATCTTCCTCTCTCTCTTTCTCTCTCCCCACCTTCTCTTCTCCTCCTCTCCAAGTCTCTCATTTTTTTCCCATAATATAACCCAAAATCAGATCAACAGCCAGTCTCTTTATCATATTAAGATGATATTTTTTTTCTTCAGGAATTCAAGAGTTGGGCTTTGGTGGGAGAAACTGAAATTCACCTAAGGCAAGGCTGTGATTTGTCTCATGCAGTGACTTTGGCGCCGTCTAAAACCGGTCAACAAGGCCATTGGCTCTCTCTCTCTCTCTTCTCTCTCTCTCCTATCCTAATTCATACCTGAAAAATTTAGAGGAATGCTAGCAACCTTCTCTCTAATCTTCTCTTTTGAACATTCTCCCTTTTTTTCATTACATGTGTCACTTTCCTTACACTAACAATGTTATTAATGCATCTTACAAACTAATTTTTGTTTTCCAAATCTTATACTTATTAAATGTATTGATTTTTTTTTACAACTTTGTTACCACCTTATTAAAAACAAAAAACAAAAACTAACCTTTAGAGTAAAAAGGTGGTAAGAAAAGGTTGCATTTTTTTTTCTCTAAACTAACGTTTTTTTATTTATTTGATTTTTTAACAAGGTGGTAAGAAAGTTTTAAAAAAACTATCCTTGTAAAAAAAAAAGTCAATATATTTAATAAGGGTCAATTTGGAAGACAAAACTTAGCTTATGTGATACATTAATGACATTGTTTGAAGTATAAAGAAAGTTACACATGTCAAGAGGAAAAATGAGAAGGTCCAAAGGAGAAGATTAGAGAGAAGGTTGTTATCATTCCCCTAAATTTTATGATAAATGCAAAACAAAACATCACATCCAACGGCAGAAACAGTCAAACTTATGGTTATTCTTCGAAATTCTCAATAATGAACTTATGAAACTTATTTGCCACATATTTGTATATTGTAGCTTTCTTTTATTGTATATCATTAAATCAGATTATTTTTTTTTAATATCTTCTTGGATCTGTATATCATTAAATCATATTTGCATTTTTATTTTTCTACCTTCGTCTCTCTGGAATTTTTTTTATTTTTTATTTGTATTTTTATTTCATTTGCCTATATTTTCAGTTAATCTTCGCTTTTTTTTTTTGCAAGGAATCTTAGAATATTTGTTTTTCAACATGTTCTATATATGCTACAGCTTAATATATATATATATATATATATATATATATATATATATAAAGGTGAAAACATTTCAAAACACCAAAAATATCCTTGATAGATAAAAATAGGCAAGCAAACAAATTTGCCTTTTAAAAGGACAAAATAGTAAAATAAATGCATTTTGGTAATTAACTTCCATTTTTATTAGTGAAAATGAGAATTTTTTAGCTTTAGGGACAAAAAAAAATGTTACCAGTTAATAATTTTGGGTAAAAAGGTAAAAGGAAATATAATAATAATTTATGGGAAAAAGCAAGGATATGGCAAGGTTGATGTCTTACACGTGTGTAGCTGTTGAAGAAGATGCGATGAGGTCCCACCACGTGTTAACTGTTGGTTATTTTGCATTTTTGTAATGCAAATTTATATAGAAAATAGTAATAAATAGTAGGAATCGGAAAATTGCTCCAAGCTCCTTGTGACGTTATAAAACAGGGAGAAGCTATAAAACTCCATTTCATTATGAAAAAATTCAAAGTGCTTTCAACATGTCACTTTCCTCTTGATTCCAACTATATATCCTTATTAACTTTAACTTCAATAACCTACATCAACAAATATCTCATGTGAATGTTCAGACTTGTTTTTAAATTTGGTAACCATGAAATGAGGCCTTCATTAGGGAAGATGAAGTTCCAATGAGTTCGTAGCAATTTTTGGAATATTTTTCCGCCGTGTGTATTTTCTTATAATCTTTCTAATAGAAATACAATATAATAATAATTTATGGTAAAAAGCAAGGATGTGGCAAGTTTACTGATCATACACACATCCGGCTATTGGAGAAGATGTGCTCAGGTCCCGCCATGTGTTGCCTCGCGCTTATTTTGCATTTTTGTAATGCAAATTTCTTAAGAAAATGGTAATAAATAGTAGGAAAATAAGAAAAAATGCCCAAAAACTTGCTCCAAGCTCCTTGTTACGTTATAAAATTGGGGGAAGCTAAAAACAATTCATTTCATTAAGAAAAAATCTAAAGTACTTTTGATAACTCACTTTCCTCTCAACCCTAACTATACATCCTTATTAACTTCAATAACATACACCAACAAGTATCTCCTAAGCATGTCCATAATCATTTTTTAAAATTTGTAAACATGAAATGGGGCATTCAATAGGAAATATGAAGTTCCAATGAGTTCGTAGTAATTTTTGGAATATTTTTCCGACGTGTGCGTCTTTTTCTTATGATTTTTCTAAGAAAAAGGCAATATAATAATAATTTAGGGTAAAAAGTAAGGATGTGGCAAGTTGGGTGATGTACATGTGTCCAGGTGCTGAAGAAGATGGCGCTCAAGTCCTGCCATGTGTCACATTGCTCTTATTTTACATTTTTGTAATGCAAATTTCTTTAAAAAAATGGTAATAAATAGTAGGAAAATTAGAAAAATGCTTCGAAAATTTCGCCGAGCTCCTTGTAACGTTATAAAACTGAACATGAAATTTTCACCAAAACAATCAGCCAGGAATTTGACTTGGGATATATTGAAATTTTTGTCCCTGCAGTGTTATCAAGAAAAAAAAAATAAAAAAATAAAAGAGATGTATTTTGTTTGATATGAAACACCAAGAGATAAATATCTCAGTTGAGAAGTGGTCATCCACTTGAATTCAAACTCGTCATAATATAGCCTCTATAAAAGGCATGATGCCTGGAGGAAAAAGAGGGGGGGGGGGGGGGGGGGGGGACACACAAGAAAAAGGAGGAGCTGCAAAGAGAAGTTGCTGGCAAATTTCAACCAAAAGCTTGCAAGGTGAAAGAAATTTGTCATGAGACCTTCTAGTCTCATTTTTTCTGCATGCCATGAGACCTTCTACTCTCGCTATTCGACGTCCATGAACAGCCAAGAGAAGTCCATAATTCGGCAAGCCATCTCAAACTAAAGACCACAAGACAATGAGAGCTTGCTCCTGCTTGTGAGGATTTATGCGATGCTTTAAGACAAGGATGTGGTGGTCACCACGGCATCAAAAGCAGTTGCAGAGGTAAGGGCAAAAGATAGCACCCAAATCTCAAGCAACCTGAGAGGGCTGCTGGCTATGACGACTTCTATCATCATAATTATAGTTAGGGTTCAGCATCCAAAGACATATGACCTGTTGGGTCTCCCAACGATGCCTTCAAGCATCTCAAAACAACAAGTTCAATCTATGAGGATTGTCATGATGAATTCAATCATCACAAAACAAAACCATCTTTGCAAGAAAATCACGAGCATAGGTTTGCCTCTGACTTGGGTTGTGCCCCAAGAAACATAGCACACAAAGAAGGGAGAAAGCAAAAAAAAATTAACGAAGGCATTCATTCAAATACCCAATCATGGTACAAGACAAGTTAATTGTCTTTTAAATGTCTTTAAATGAAAGCTTCACAATATCTGCAATGGGAAAAAAATATTTGTTGTTTGCACATCAACAAAAAAAGCCTATGACGGTTAGCCTACCACGTGAAAGCTAAAGAAGAAAAAAATAAATAAAAAAAAGCAATGCTGAAGAAAAAAAAAAAAAAAGTTTAAGTGTGGTGGTGAACCCACCACTTGCGAATTCAAAAGGAAGAGGACTTCTTCCTCTACTTGCAGCAAATAAATAAATAAAAAAGTCTTGGACTTCACGAATATGCATGTCCAAAGTGAATCCAACATTATGCAAAAAGATGGATTGCAACTCTGCATGCAGCAAAACAAGGAACTTGTCTTATCAAAAAAAAAAAACAAGGAACTTGGATTATGCCCGACTTCTATTACATGAAGTTTATGATAAAATGTGTTGCGGTGGGAACCACATCATGTGAAAGTCAAAGAAACTTAGTTGTTTTGTTCCACGCCACTTGCAAGTCAATACCCCCAATGTAAAATTAATTGGGACCAAGAAGACTGGTTAGAAGCCGTTGCACAATCCCTGACCCCATGATCAACAGCTTCCATGTATAATGGATTCGTCTCATATCTCAAGAATCGACGGTCTTAAATATAATTGGCTCATTGCAAATCTCAAGTCCAACGGACTTATCCATGAAAAATCCAATTGGCAAACAATTGGTGCAAAGTCTCAAATTCACAAATTATGGATTAATGGGCTCAAATAAAAAAAGTCTCATTCCCAAATCATCAAGTGAAGACTCAAGTGACATAAAACCACACCAAATCACGTGGTACAAAACCATGCCAAAGCCCAAATGGTACCAGACCACGTCAAAGACCCAAGTGGTAATAAAAGCTCGCAAATTAAACCACCTAAGTTTCAGAATTACATTGGTTTGATCCCGTCAAAGGGACATATGTAGTCTAGCATCCCACTAGACACAATCACAACCAAATTCGAATCTCTAGTTTCTCTTAACCAAATTCACCCCAAACACAGTTCTAAACAGAATCACTGGTTTATTCTAAATCAAAATTGGCCCCCAAATTTCCCCACACATACACTACAAATTTCCATACACAAACCATTGTTTTAGTGGGTCATTCACTCACTAAAATTTCTTAAATTACGAGTTGCTTGATTCTCTTAATGGATACGTAGGCAACTTAAGTTTTTACTTAGGTGCAGCTGCAAAACCAAACAAACACACATTCCCCCAAATTATGTTCGTTTTAATCAAAGAGTTTTCTATTGTAATTCATAATAAGGGTTGTAATTAAGAGATGTTTCATCTCGAATGGCCCGAACTTGAAATAAATAATAAACTCCATTGCTTAGACAGTGGTGGTGAAATTATGTTGGTAGACTCACATTTTCCGTCAACATCGCCTTTATTTTTGGATGCACACAAACATGTTACACAAGGATTGGTTTTTCAGGCCTAAATCTCTCCATCCCAAAATTCTTCAACGGATTTGTATGGTGATGATGATCCATCAGCAGAAACCAGTTCTTCTCTCATCATCATTTTGTGCTGTGGGATGTGATTGATCTTGTTAAGGTCATCCTCTGATAGCTCCCAGTCAAACACCTGCAGATTCTGTTTCAACCTCTCCTTGTTGTAGCTCTTAACAGCAAGAGTTGCCCCTGCTTGGTACACCCATCTAATACAAACCTGCCCAAGTTTAAGTACCAACACACAAAGTCACAAATTGTTTGTTTGAATTGAAGCCATGCACAAAATGTATGTACTTGAAAATAATTAATGGGTTCTATCTACTCCTAATTATGACTGAAAAATAGTATGACACTGTGTATTTTTCTATATAACAATTAATGTGGCAAAATGTGACAGAAAGATCTCAAGAGCAAAAGAGAAAAAATGTGACAGAACCTGAGCAATTGTTTTTCCTCGAGCCTCTGCTATATCCTGAAGCACTTTTCTTTCCAAAACATGATTGGTACCCCAGCTGGTTCCCATGGCACCCAAAGGAGAGAACGCAGTCACAACTATACCATTGGCCTTGCAGAAGTCTCTTAGCTTCTTCTGTTGCCAGAATGGGCTCATCTCCACCTATATTTACATATAGACTCCCAAATTAATGAATTTTGTTTATTTGGAAAAAGAAAAGAAACCAAAGCATGTATAGAAAGAAAATGGACTTACTTGATTAACTGAAGGAGGAATGGTAGCAAAAGAGAGTAAAGTTTCAATCTTTTTGCTGGAGAAATTGCCGACTCCAATTGATTTGGTGAGGCCAAGTCTCTGAGATTCTTCCATGGCTGCCCACACACCCTTGAAGTCCATTGGCATAAGGTTAACTAGTGGGTACACCAATTTTCCTGGCTTAGCACTGATGGGCCAGTGGATGAGATACAGGTCAAGGTACTCCAATTGAAGATTTCTGCACACATAATCATATAATCAAACAAAACCACTCACCCCAAAATTCCAATTGCTTGAAAGAAAAGAAAAACCAAATTAGATTGTGAGATTGTGAGATTTTGAGACTCACTCAAGTGATTTCTTGAGAGCAGGAATGACAAGATGAGGGTGAGCATCATTGCTCCATAGCTTTGAAGTGATGAAGAGTTGGTCTCTGGAAGCAACAAGGCCAAGCTTAAGTGCTTCTTTTATAGCTTCACCCAGAGTCTGCTCTGAGCCATAAATGGCAGCTGTATCAAAGTGCCTGTAGCCAAGCTTGATGGCCTCAAGAACTGCTGTTTTCAACAGATTAGGCTGTATGTTTTCAGTTGCTGTGCCAAAGGCAAGCACAGGCATGCTCTGGGGGCCAATGGAAGAGCCAAGCACCACTTCTGGGATATGGGCTGAAGAAACAGCATTTGCCATCTTTAGTTTCTTATGTTCGGAAATTAGCTCAAGTTTTTGATCAAGTTTTGAAGTCTGGTTTTTAATTTTTCATCAAGTGAAGGTGCTTTTAAACTGCTAGATTTCAGTCAATTCTAGGCTACAAGAATGGTCAATTGAATTCCCCTCCTACGAGGCTGCTAACGTAATTGATTATGCAACTCTCAAGTCCCTTATTATTTATTAATTTTCATATATTATTATTATTATTATTTTGTTGGACTTTTTTTTTATATATTATTTAAAATGAATGAAATGAAACCTTTATTTTATTGAGGAGTTTGATATAAATCTAGTAAAATTTAAGAGAGATTTTGGAGAGAATGCTAACAATCAAATTAGCATTTCGTAGGAATTGATCCTTCACTTCATTAATGCCTTGTATTTATAGGCAATGAAAAGCATACTCTACAATATAATATAATGGTGGATTACATTATAGTGAGCACAATCGTAGGGAAAGGATTTAATACATAGATGATGGGTATTCAACTTACTTATAATAACCTCATAGTGGTAGGAAGTAATAGGGAAGGATGTATGGTGGGCATCCATCATAATCCAACTTGTTTATAAAACTCCCCCTTGGATGTCCACCATGCATGAAATATGCCTTATTAAAAACCTTGCCAGCAAAACCCAGTGGGATAAAAACTGGTCGAAAGGAAAAAGAGTACATAATCATGTGTTACATATAATTTTGTGTTATGTTCCATATAACACAGACGAGCGTGTGACACTGCCTCATTAAAACCTTGCCAGGAAAAACTAAGTGGGATAAAAACCTGGACGAAGGAAAAAGAGTACAGTGTGTGGATATCTTTATGACTCACACGCTCCCCCTGATGCCTGGCAAAAGATTTGCGAGTTTACGCATCCCAATATCGTGAATCATCTTTCTGAACCTTGTAGTTGGTAATGCTTTAGTGAACAAATCTGCAAAGTTGTCGCTTGATTGTATTTGTTGGATATGTATTTCACCACTTTTCTGAAGCTCATGAGTGTCGAAGAACTTTGGTGAAATGTGCTTGGTTCTGTCACCCTTGATGTAACCATTCTTGATTTGTGTAATACAAGCTGCATTGTCTTCATATATTATTGTTGGAGTATTTTTATTTGAAGACAATCCACACGTTTTTAGTATATGTTGAGTCATATTCCTCAGCCATATGCATTCATGACTTGCTTCATGTAGTGCTAATATTTCAGAATGGTTCGAAGAAGTGGCGACTAGAGTCTGCTTTATGGATCTCCATGATATGGCAGCGCCACCACAAGTGAATACATAACCAGTTTGAGATTTGCCTTGATGTGGATCAGAAAGATAACCAGCATCTACATAACCGACTATTTGTGGTTTTGATTTCTCTGAATAATATAAACCCATGTCGGTTGTTCCACGAAGGTATCTCAATATATGTTTGATACCCTTCCAGTGCCTTTTTGTTGGTGCAGAGCTATGTCTTGCTAACAGATTTCCTGAGAAAGCAATATCAGGTCGTGTACAATTTGCTAGATACATTAAAGCTCCAATTGCACTAAGGTATGGTACCTCTGGACCAAGTAGCTCTTCATTATCTTCTCTTGGGCGAAAAATATCTTTCTTTACATCAAGTGATCGAACAACCATAGGGCTACTCAATGGATGAGCTTTTTCCATGTAGAATCGTTTCAACAATTTTTCTATATATGTTGATTGATGGATAAATATTCCATTTGACAAATGCTCTATTTGCAAGCCAAGGCAAAATTTAGTCTTCCCAAGATTTTTCATCTCAAATTCTTTTGTTAGATATGCAGCAGTTTTTGTAAGCTCTTCAGGGGTCCCTACAAGATTTAAATCATCCACATAAACTGCAATAATAGCAAATCCATTTTCCGTTCTTTTGATAAAGACACACGGACAAATAGGATTGTTTATATACCCTTCTTGTAAGAGGTATTCGCTAAGGTGGTTGTACCACATTCTCCCTGATTGCTTTAGTCCATACAAGGACCATTGTAATTTGATCGAATACAAACCACATTGCTTTGGATTATTTGTTACAAGATTTTTAAAACCTTCGGGGATTGTCATATAAATATCAGTATCAAGTGATCCGTATAAATATGCTGTAACAACATCCATAAGTCGCATATCAAGCTTTCCTGTGACAACAGGCTAATCAAGTAGCGCAATGTAATTGTGTCTATCACGGGGGAATATGTTTCATTATAATCAATCCCGGGTTTCTGTGAGAAACCTTGTGCTACAAGACGTGCTTTGTATCTTACAATCTCATTTTTCTCATTTCGTTTTCGTACAAACACCCATTTGTGTCCAACAGGTTTTATGCCTTCAGGTGTTCGGACTCCTGGTCCAAATACTTTACGGTTTTCCAATGAATCTAACTCTGCTTGTATAGCATCTTTCCATTTTGGCCAATCTTTTCTATGTCGACATTCTTCAACCGTTTTTGGCTCAGGATCCTCATTGTCTTTTGCAATGTCTATTGCAACTTTGTAAGCAAATATATTATCAATAATCACTTCCTTTCTATTCCAGCTTTCTCCTCTGACTCATGTAATTTAAACTAATCTCATCATGTATGTCTTCGGGTGCATATGCCGCTATAGGGGCAGTGTTTTTATCAACCTTAAACTGATCGTTATTGTCTCTTCAGGAGTACCTTTTATGATTTTATATTCTTCTGGAATATGCACTAGTGTCTTTTTCTTTCGGGGATTTTTATCTTTAGCACCCACAGGACGCCCACGCTTCAAGCGTGCCTTTGATGTGTTATCATGTTGTCCTTTAGGGATATCAATCCTTGCGGGAGTATTTACGGCCGGTATATAAGACTTTATCACTTTCTTTGTATCAGTAAATGCGTTCGGTAATTGATTTGCAATGTTCTGCAAATGAATGATCCTTTGAACTTCATGTTCACTTTGATTGGTATGTGGATCAAGATGAGATAGTGATGGTACATTCCATGTAATTTCACGCCGTTCTTCCTGGAATCAGTACTTTTCTCCCCCTAACGGTGGGAAAACTGTCTCATTAAAGTGGCAATCTGCAAATCGTGCCAAGAACATGTCACCCGTTGAGGGTTCAAGATATCTAATGATGGATGGAGAATCAAATCCAATGTAAATGCCAAGACGTCGTTGGTGACCCATTTTAGTTCGTTGTGGTGGAGAAATTGGGACATAAACAGCACAACCAAAAATCTTTAAATGAGAAATGTTAGGTTGTTGTCCAAAAACAAGTTGCAATGGAGAGTATTGATGAATAGAGCTTGGACGAATGCGAACTAAAGATGCAGCATGTAATATAGCATGTCCCCAGATCGAAGTGGGTAATTGTGATCTAAAAATTAGGGGTCTAGCAATCATTTGAAGGTGTTTGATAAAATTTTCTGCTAAACCATTTTGAGTATGAGTGTGTGCAACAGGGTGTTCAACATTAATACCAATTGACATGCAATAATCATCAAAGGCTTGAGATGTAAATTCACCAGCATTATCAAGATGAATAGTTTTAATAGGATAATCAGGAAAATGTGCCCTTAATTTAATTATTTGAGCAAGTAGTTTTGCAAAAGCATTGGACCTTGTAGAAAGTAAGCAAACATGTGACCATTTGGAAATGCATCTATTAATACCATAAAATAACGAAAAGGTCCACATGTGGGTGAATAGGTCCACAAATATCTCCTTGAATCCGATGTAAAAACATGGGAGATTCACCAACAACTTTTACCATTGATGGTTTAATAACCAACTTTCCTTGTGAACAAGCCACACATGGGCAATCACTCTGTGGAAGAATCTTCTGGTCCTTCAATGGGTGACCAAATGTATTTCCAATTATCCGACGCATCATTGTTGTCCCTGGATGACCAAGTCTATCATGCCAGAGCATGAATGGTTTTTGGTTGTTAAACTTCTGGTTTATATAATTTGATTCTACTGCACTTATGGTAGTATAATATAATCCTGATGAGAAAGTTGGAAGTTTTTCCACTACATGCTTCTGGCATGAGTTAATATAAGTGATGTAAAGATATTCTTTGTTCCCCTCATTCATGGTTTCAATATGAAATCCATTAAGACGAAGATCTTTAAAACTCAGTAGATTTCTTCTGGATTTGACTGAATACAAAGCACTTTCTCTATAAATATTTGTTCCCCCAGGGAGTATTATTGTGGCTCTCCAGGAGCCTTCAATTAACTTGGAAGTACCCGAAATGGTATTTACATTGGCTTTAGCTATTTTTCAGTGCGTGAAATATTTCTTATCTTGGAAGAATCGTATGCGTTGTTGCACTGTCTACTAGACATACATCTCCATCACATCTTTTGGAATAGCTCAAAGCATTGAAATTTTTCATATTTATATATAAGATGATAAAGATAATTAGATCATGGATCCATCTTATTGAATTAAAAACATTACACAAAAATGCAGAAATTGAAACATTCAGCATACAACAAGCCCTTTATTTTAAGTATTAAACACAACATGCGGAATTTTAAACACACAACATAAAGTACAATGCAAAGTTCAACATTGAATCATTCATCATTCATGTCATCATTGGCATCATGGCCATCATTGCCATCATTGCCACCATCATTGCCATTATTGCCACCATCATTGGTACTTTCTTCATTGATTATGGGATTAGTGTTTCCATTTATTTTCTGTAAAGAAATCAGAAACTTCTAATTGGGTTATATCTAACGGCTCGTTGTCATCATAAAAAAGGTTATCGAAATCAGTGTAGTTTGTTTCCTTTCCCTTTCCCTTTCCATTGATTGATTCTTGATATAGATTAACAAGATGTTTTGGTGTACGACATGTACGTGACCAATGTCCTTTCCCTCCACATCTATAACAAGCATCATCATCTTTCTTTTGGGAATTATACATCACTTTTCCTTTTCCTTTTCTATCATTATTATTCCACTGCTGGTGGTGTGATGTGTTTCTCTTATGACTTACTTGATTTCGGTAATTGTCATAATTACGACCACGACCTCGTCCTCGGCCGTGTCCACGACCGCGTCCACGACCATGCCCATATCGGCTTGCATTTGCTTCAGGCCATAATGTTTGCATATTTTCATTTGCATTCGCTTCAGGGAATGGTTTTGATCCCGTTGGATGAGACTGATGATTTTTCATTAAAAGCTCATTGTTTTGTTCTGCAACAAGAAGACATGAAATCAGTTGGGAATATTTCTTAAACCCCCTTTCTCTCTATTGCTGCTGCAGGAGCATGTTGGATGCACGAAAAGTAGTGAATGTCTTTTCCAGCATGTCTTCATCTGTAATTCTGTCTCCACATAAGGTTAATTGAGATAAAATTTTAAACAGTGCTGAATTATATTCATTTACAGATTTGAAATCCTGCAATCGCAGATGCATCCAATCATATCGAGCTTTTGGAAGTATTATGCTTTTTTGGTGGTCATATCTTTGATCGGTTCATAATTGTATATTATTTCTTACCCTTCTAGCTTATGATTTGGTTATGTTTTTGAGTTAAACTTGTGCTTTTAATCCTTTTTGTGTTTATCTTTCAGTTAATTGAGCTTTAGGTAACAATGATGGCTTTGGAGAACATAATTCATGCAATTCAAGCATGTTAAGGCCTAATTTGGATGAATTGATGAAGAGCTTAAAGACAAATTCATTATGGCTACAGCCCCCTGCCAGTCCAGTTCCGTAGGTCATATTGCAAGCTTTGTTTCAGCAACCTACACAGCTCTAATGAGGCAACATTCTTCATGAAAGTTGTTCCAATGAGTGTTTACTATAACATATCCAAAATTCAGCCCCATTGGATAAGTCCGTTACCTAGCAAACATAGAACAATGCTCATGATGGATCTTATCAGCGCGGAAAATGAGTTAGCAATTTGTTTCGGCCTTAACTTCTTCCTCCGACCTTGGATTGGCCCAAATAACATATGGCTGGAAAGAAGACATTCTGAACTTCAATTTCGAGTGCTTAAAGTCCTAATTTGATTAAGAGAAGCCCAAGTTGTAAGCCCTTGAAGTTGCTGGTCATGCTGACCTCAGCATGTGCTGGTTGGATGCTTGGTCATGGTGAGCTAGGCATGAGCTATCATTTCTGGTTGGAAACTTGGTCATGGTGACATGAAGATGAGCTAGGGCTGCTGGTGGGATTAATTGGTGAAGTGCATCAACCATTCAAGATTTTCTAATACAAGTGCATCACCCAATTTAGATTTTCTAATACAAGTGCATCAACCATTTCAGATTTTATAAAACAAGTGTTGTATGCATTAGCCATATTGAATTCAGATTTTCACTTCCCCTAGGCCTATAAATAGGGAAGTTCTCTAAGCTTGTAAACACACCCCAAGGGGGGGAGCTCTCAAGCTCTTCTCTAGAGCTCCCTTCCATTCTCTCCCTTAAATTCTCTTAGTTTCCCTTTGTAGTTCTCAATTGTTGTAATAAGATCATTCTACTCAATTTTCTTTTTATTAAATCTCAAGCACTTCTCTATTCTCTTCCAAACACTCTCCAAACCCTAAACACATGTCTCTTCCCTTCCAAATTCCCCATGTTCTCCAAACACTTTCTCTTCCAAGATTCTCAAAGTTCTCAAACACTTCTCCCATTCCTTCATCAAATTCTCAAACACTTTCCAAACACTTTCTTCTCCCTTCTCAAAGCTCTCAAACACATGCTCTTCCAAAATCCACAAAGTTCTCAAACACCACTTTCCTTTCTTCTCCAAAAGTTTCCATATTCTCAAACACTTCCTAAACACTCCTCCCTTCTCTTTCTCAAACACATCTCTCCTCTCTTCCAAATTCCCAATGTTCTCAAACCTTCTCTTCCAAAATCCTCCAAGTTTCCAAACACTTTCTTCATCAAATTCTCCAAACACTTTCTCAAACAATTCTCTACTTCTACTTTCTTCTCCAAAAGCCTCCATGTCCTCAAACACTTTTCCCAAACACTTCCTTTCTTCCTCAAAGTTCTTCTAGTTCACTTAATGTTTTCTTAGTTGTAATTTATTTTTCTTGTAATGTACATTCTTTCTTCTTGTTTTGTTTCTTTTGTTTTCATTTTTGTTTTGTGTAGGAAAATTGAATTGGATCATTCAATCACCAATCCCTGTGGAATCGACCTCGCACTTACATACGCTAAACTACCAACGGTTCGTGCACTTGCAAGTATCACAAGTTGAGGATGTAGCTGAATCCATTTTGATGCAGCTGAATCTACGCAACAATCTTTCTTCCAAGTTTTTCCAGAGTATTGCTAGATCTTTTACCCCAAGATATTCAGTCTTTAATCCTTCATGAAGATGTCGACGAAGTTAAATCATCGCTTTTGCACGATCCTGGGATGCTTGATTTCCTTCCCAGATGGTATTTCCCAAGTTATTCGCTTGCAAGTGGATTTCAGCATCCAGAACCCACGTTAGATAATTCTTTCCAGAAATATCTAGTGCAATAAAATCGATCTTGGCAAGGTTTGACATTGTTGTGTATCTATAAAATAACAGTATGAATTAATAATATAAATGCTCAAAATTGAAGCTATATATATCAAAATTTAATAAATTTTAAGACTTCTGGCTCTTTGGATTATCATATCATTTAGAACTTCTAGTTCTAATATTATTTTGAATTTAAACTTCAGGTTTTCATTCAACAAAATTCACTTCTTATAAAGTATTTATGATATTATAATTATCATTTTGGTTTGGAACTTCAGGTTTCGTAATATGAACTTCGGGTTCATGTATAATAAGAAAACTTCATTACATAAAAATAATATATAAACTATAGCTGTTAAATTTATGCATATATTCAAAAAGGGAATAAGTATATGATATATAAATGTTGTGCACAAATGTTAGATATAAAATGGATTAGAAAAATATTCTACACAAAGGTTAGATAATAGATAAGTACCCTGCACAAAAGTTAGATAATATAGAATATTCATGTGTTGACATAGCTTCCACCTGTTTAATTAATATATGTATAGCTACATCTAAATGAAACTTGGTTAGTAAAAATAGTACTCATATTTAAATTACAATATATGAATTTAGAGAGAAGAAAATTATACCGAGTTCAATCAAGAGCCTCGGGTGGTTAGAGACTAAATCGTGATAACGTGATATAAATCTAGTAAAATTTAGGAGAGATTTTGGAGAGAATGCTAACAATCAAATTAGCATTTCGTAGGAACTGATCATTCACTTCATTAATGCCTTGTATTTATAGGCAATGAAAAGCATACTCTACAATATAATATAATGGTGGATTACATTATAGTGAGCACAATCGTAGGGAAAGGATTTAATACATAGATGGTGGATTACATTATAGTGAGCACAATCGTAGTGAGCACAATTGTATTAATTTTGTGCTCATTATTTGGTGATGTGTTAAAGAAAAGTATGATTATATTTGGTGGTATGATTATGTTTGGTGATATGATATGTTGTTTGTCTTATTATATATATATATATATAATTGTTGTATTAATAAATGACACAAATTAATGTGCTAATCATCCAATTATAAACTAGGAATGAGTAGAATTCAATGGAAATAAACACAATTTTTATAACAAGTAACACACAAAAAAAAATTAAAGAGGGGGATTTGTCATTCAAGTGATGTAATCCTAATCCTAAACCCTTATTTATACATAATTATATATGTATGCGGGCCTAACGGGCCGGGCTTTTGTGGGCGGGCCGGGCCGGGCTTTCATGGGCTTAATCGGGCCGGGCTTCAAACACCTAAGCCCAAGCCCGGCCCAAGCCCAAGCGGGCCGGGCCCTCTCAAAGCCCATAACGGGTCGGATCGGGCTTTTTTTCAATGGGCCGGGCGGGCCCCCGTAAGCCCATGAGCCCGCGGGCCAAATGATGAGGCCTATCCATAGAACATTGCTAATGACAACCTTGCCTCAACTATGTATGTTGGTCACTGCCTTGTGGATGCGGTCCACGCTCTTATATCTTCCATTACTCAAAACCTACTTTCAGATATCTTTTCCCACTTTGATTCTTCCCAAAAGGGAAAGAGGTATGGTGTCTTTTGCCATTTGGAAGGAAGAAGATTGCTTGAGTTTGATCAAGGGCTCTTGATAAACACATAATTATTACAATTTCTATCCCTAATCTATATTTGTTAGTACTTTATTTTAATTAATTTTGCACCAATTAGAATGTTACATTGCATTTTACAAATCCAATTTCACTTCATTGAAATAAAGGCTAATTCAATTGAATTCTCTAATTTGTAGCTCTTTCTTGTGCAGCAGCCCAAGGAGAGAAAAAGAAATGAAGCCCCAACTGCAGTCCATTTTCGGCAGTCAACTTGCAAGCCCCAAAATGCGCTATTATACTGCTCATATGAGAATACAATCTTCATGAAAGTTGATCTAATGGGTGTCTATTATAACATATCCAAATTTGAGCCCCATTGGATCAATATTGACACCTCAGGAATTCCCACTCCAAACATGGTTCAGAGAATTCGTTTTGGGCTGTTGTGGCATCATTTTTTGTGTCAACTCTTTTTCTGCGTTTTACCACACTTGGAAAGGATGGCTTAATCAACTTGGACTATGCACAGAAAACACATCATGGGAGGAGAGATCTTGCAGCAAATGCAATGATGGATAAAACAAGAGGTGCCAACCCATGCTAAAAGAAGAGGATGTTGCCAGCACTTGAGTAAAATAGACAAAATTGGCGCCGTTGCCGGGGAGCGGCTTGTCAAAGAATACAGAGATCCCTTTGGTCGGAGGTTTGCTTTTATATGAAATTCTTCACATCTTGTACACTCTTTCCAAACGAATCTCATTGTTAATATTGTTTTTATTTTCTTTTTTTTTTAATTTTCTGTTGTTTATTTATTTATTTACTTTATGTAAGTTTTTTTTTTCTTTCTAATTTTTATGAATGAGAACTCATGATAAAATTGGTAGATTTATAGAAACACCTCAATTAGAACCTGAAGTTGTTTTTGTTTACGAATATTTTCTTTTTGACTTAGGATCATCAAGAAATAGTTGAAACTAATGAAAACAATGAAACTTTTCCTCAGATTGAAGATAACCATAGTGTCCATAATGAAAATGACGAAGCTCGATATACACTATGATAATCCACCTGCTTAGAACATTGCATGATTATTTGCATCCTACCCGAAGAAGTGTACCATCTTGCATTATCTTTCCTATGAATGATAATAATTTTAATTTTAAACCGGGTATGATTCAATTGTTACCAAGTTTTCATGGAATGGAGTTTGAAAATCCATATTCATATGTTAGAGAATTTGAAGAAGTTTGTGGTACTTTTTCAACTGAAAGATGTAGGCTAGATACAATTTTACTTAAACTTTTTCCTTTCTCACTAAAAGATAAAACTAAAACTTGGTTTTACTTATTAAGGCCAAGAACAATTGGAAAATGGCTTGAAATGCAAACTGAGTTTTTCAAAAAGTTTTTTTCAAATCAAAAGACAAATGACCACATTTGCCCAAAATGAAATCGAGTCTTTACCTCAAGCTTGGGAAAGTTATAAAGATTTATTAATGTCATGCCCACATCATGGTTTTGAAATATGGAGAATTGTTGGTCATTTTTATGATGGATTATTGCCTAAAGATAGACAATTTATTGAGATAATGTGTAATGGAAATTTCATGAATAAAGATCCTGATGATGCATTTGATTTCTTTGATGAAATTACAGAAAAAGCTCAAATTTGGACAGCTTCCGAAAGTTCTGACATCACTGTTCAAAAAACCAAAGTTTCTGCCAACGCTTCTAGTAATGGTATTTATCGGCTTAAAGAGGAAGATGGTCTTAAAGCTCAAATAGTGAAAATGGCTAGGGAAGTTGAAACTTTGAACTCTAAACTTCTACATGGAATTAATTCAGTTGAAAGCGAAGAAAATTTTAATATTTGTGAAGTTTGCGAGGTCATGGGACATGCAACAAAAGAGTGTCCAACACTCCCAGTTTTCAGAAACATGTTGCATGAACACGCAAACTACATAAATCAATTCAAAAAATCTTCATCGTCACCTTTTTCTGAAACTTATAACCCACAATGGAAAAATCATCCAAATTTTAGTTGGAAAAATAATTTTAATGATAATATCTCACAACAGGAGCCTATTTTTTCTTCTTATTCTCCACAGATGCAAGGACAATCTTCACAATTACAAAGTTTGGAACCTGTGTTGAAGCAATTCATGCAAAGTCAGAATGCTACAAACAAAAGAACTGCACAAGAAATTGGCGAGATTAAGAATATTCTTTCGAAACTAACTTCTGCATTATCAATTGATGAGGAAGGCAAGTTTCCTGCTCAAACTCAACCTATTCCTGTTGGAGAATTTGAGGTAAACATTCCTTCAACTTCATTATCTTTGCATGATAATATGCATGATCAAGTTAAAGTTGTCACTACTCCTCAAAGTAGAAAAATAATTGGGCTAGAAAATTCAAAAAATGTTGAAAAAGAAAAGAATTTTGAAATACCAAAGAGTAGTGAAGATAATATTAAAGAAAATGAGAATAATTCTGGAATTTTGAAATATCCTTCTTATGTCCCATTTCCACAAGCACTTAAGGCAGTTAAGAAAGACTTAAATCCTGAAATTTTGGAGGTTTTTAAACAAGTGAAAATCAATATCCCTCTTTTGGATATTATCAAACAAATTCCTTCATATGCAAAATTTTTAAATGATTTATGCACTGTAAAAAGAAAGCACAATGTTCAAAAGACCGCATTTTTAACTGAAAATGTAAGTGCAATTATTCAAACTAATACTCCACCCAAGTATAAAGATCCAGGTTGTCCCACAATTTCATGTGTTATTGGAAATTTTTATGTTGAGCAAGCTTTATTAGATTTGGGTGCTAGTGTAAATTTGATAACTTACTCGGTTTATAAGCAATTGGGTCTTGGTGAATTAAAACTCACCTCTGTAACATTGCAATTGGCTGATCGTTTAGTAAAAATTCCAAGAGGTATGGTGGAAGATGTGCTGGTTCAGGTAGACAAATTCTATTTTCCTGTTGATTTTATAGTTTTGGATACTCAACCAATTGCGCATTCTAGTTCTCAAATTCCTATTATTCTTGGAAGACCTTTCCTTGCTACAGCTAATGCTCATATTAACTGCAGGAATGGACTTATGCAACTATCATTTGGGAACATGACATTGGAGTTCAACATATTCAACATACGCAAGCAGCCTGAAAGCGAAGAAAATTACGAAGAAGTTGACATGATTGATACAATTGTTCAAGATTGTTTTAATTCTTCTTGTTTTTCCGATTCTTTGCAAACTTGTTTGGTCAATGAAGATTATGATTTTGCACAAGATTCTGAAGTAAATTATAATTTTTTTTTGTTGGATTCTGCAAGGTGCAAGAAGATAATGGTTGGATACCGGAATTTGAGGAACTACCAGTTGTTTCATAAGGATTTATTTGAAGGTGGATAAGAACTTAAAGACACGTCTTGAACACCTGGTGCAAAAATTTCAACTATTCTTTTAATTTCTTGCACGAATTTTTATTTATTTATTTATTTATTTTTGGTGGTTTTAATTAAGAGATTGTTTGGTTTGTTTATTTCAACTTTTATTGTTAGTGTAACTTTTTTTTCGTACTTTTTTGTTTTATTTCCCTTCCAACTTTTCTTTATGACATTGTTTGATCTTAAATCTCCATCATTCATAAATAGTGTTTCATATAAGAAATTTTGATTCATGATTGCTCAATCAGAAATTTGACTTGAATGCTTATTTCATTCCATAACATGTGATTACAAAACAATTGGAAAATGCGTACGTAGATTTCTGAATCACATGTTTCTTTTCGCATTCTAAGCCACCTAAGGCATCATGTTGATTTCCTCTATTTGCTCTTGCTTCAAGAACCTGCAGTAACTCTTCATGGTCCATATTTCTCTTTTGCAGTATTTCTACATGCTGGTTGGAACAGGAGAACCGCTTCTGCAAGTCCACCACTTGTGCTTTCAAGGCAGCCACCTCCTTAGTCAGCGCTGCACACTCTTGGGTCCTCGCTAGTAGGCGCATGCCTAAATTTGTAGACGAGACTGCGTGAAGCATGGTTAAGGTGTGGGACTCGTCCACTGCCACCTTGTCAGACCTTTGTGCCATATACATATGATCTGCCGGTGTGAGTTTCCTCCAGTCATGCCTCCCAGGCGGTCCTGCCTCTGTTTGGCATTGCCTACAAAAGGTTGAGGTCAAGCCATGATGATATGAGGAGTTTGGGAAGACAGGGTTTGGAGGAGCCCTTATCTAGGTATTCGGTGGTGCAAGGGATAACTCATGATTGAGATCATTGATCTGAGCGGAAGAGGTGGCCATTGCTTTTCTTGATTATCTAATGATCTTATCTGAGTTTTCAGGAAGAACTGCAGGGTACTCTTCCATTCAACCGAGAAGTGGTTTAAATAGACATCTGATGATGAGGGAGCCGATAACACTTTGGATATCCAGAGCGTCGTCTTGCTGTTCGTGTCCATTTAAGGGGAAGCATTTCTACTTTCACTTTACTTTCTTTTCCTCCATGTTTTCTGGTGCATTGTGTTTTGCATATCTTTTCTAGTTGTCGTCTTTCTTTCGTTTTAAGTTTGGGAAGTGTGTTTACTTTGTCTTTGTCTTTGTCTTTGTCTTTGCAACTTTCTTTTCTTTTATTTTCGAGTGAAAAAAAAATTACAAGGGAAGGGCGAAACAACAGGCACACCAATAATACATTAGAATCACTTTTTCACAGTGCTTGGTGTCTCGACCATAGGAGTTTTGAGTTTGGCCCTATGGATGTCCTCTTCTAGGTTTTCACGCACAGCTTCTTGGGACTCATCACTCGAGCTCCCAAAGATCGCACTCTTAGCTTGAGCGTAACTTCTCTCGCGATCTAGTTGCTTGCATTTACCCGGTCGGTCTAGGTCCTCCAGCTGCTTCTCATGTCCTGAGAGTAAAAACTTACTATCTTTGATAGATTTTTATTCTCTTCCCGCAACGTTTCCAGCTGATATCGATTCACCTTTATTTTCCTGGACCTCTCCATTTTCAAACTTTTTATAGTACTCTAACATTCCTCAACCAAACTCCGCTCTACCTGCCAACTGAGCCTTCAGCACCTCCACCTCATGGGACTTCGCAAGTAGGCGATAACCCAAACTTGCAATACATGCAGGACTCTGCACGCTAATTCCCAGGGCATCACTCACGACCCGGTTGTCATCCCTTGTCCCTAACACACGTATATCTTTGGGAGTCACTAGATTTCTCCCCACTCCAACAGCGACATCTTTGTCCATGAGTCCTGAGTCATTTACTGTCACAGTTCCGCGTGAGGACGCAAAGTATGACATTCATACTGGTGCCGCTCCTTGACCCCATGATTGAGTCGGTGGAGCTAGGTTGAGATCTAATGAAAATGGGAAAGCATAGGTCATTTGATTTCTCACTTTCTTTTCTTCTTTCTTTTCTCTTTTGTGTGTTTCTGAGTTTGTGTGTTTTCCCCCTTTTTCTCTTTCTCTTTTATAAACTTAGTTTCTGTTTAACCCTAGCCACTGCGCTTCTGAGTTTCGCGCGGCCCTTACGGCCTATCCCCCTCTGTCACCTATCACCTCACCTGTTCTCCAACCCCTTTAATTGCATTTCTACCTTCAGCGCTTTCAAAAACACAGAAAGTCGTCACGTCTTCCTAAGAAACCAATAATTATGGCTTAGGGATGTGCGAGGGGCCTTTGCACGAGACACGTCCCTCGCTTTGTTGCCCGTGACTCACAGGAGTCGAGATATCAGGGCCCATTTTTTTTCTTTTTTCAGAATTCTCGCTCTTTGTGCTTCTGACAACGCTTCTTTGTTTTAATTTTCTTCTTTTTTGGGTTTTCGTTTGGGTTGGGTTTTCAATTGGTTGGACTTCTTCGAAGTTTGGGTTTCAGTTGCTAGAACTGTTTGTTAGGGTTTACTGTTTTGTTTGGTTTTGTTTTGTTTTTACAACTGTGTTGTAATTTTAATTCTTGTTTGTTCTTTTATTTAATTGCTTTAATCCCTTTCATTTCTTGTTTTAACATTGCTGATGCCTACATTTTCAACATTGAGGACAATGTTTCATTCAAGTTAGGGAGAAGTGGAATTATTTCTGGCAATTTGTTAGTTTGTAAATTTTATTTCAAAAAAAAAAAAAACAATCCACGCTTGTTATCATCGAAACAAACTTGCATTAAACTGAGATTTGATATTCATGCATGAATTTAAAATTGAGAACACTTGAGCGATACAATAACTAATCCAGTCTTTAGTCTTTTTCATTTATTTCTACTTAATGAATGATTTATGAGCTAGGCTTTGAAAAATTCACACTCACTAATGTGCTTGAGAAGATAGAGTTTGAGATTGATTGTATTTATCTTTGTTGTCTTGAAAAAAAAAAAAAAGAGAGAATAAAAAGAGAACTTTCACTTAGTAACTGGGCCTCTTGCCTAATCAGGAGAGAGTGTTCGCGTCAAACCGTGAAGTTCTTAAAAATAAAAAAATGCATGTGTGACTTGTTTAGCTTTGTAGCCTTTTTAACTTGAGTTATTAAGCTCATCAGGGTTTTTCAACACCTAATGCCTTAAAGCTTTTGTGTTTAAGAGTCATTGGCCTAACACTTGCTACATGAGTTAATTAGAAAGCTTAAGGGAGCTAAATATTGCACAGTCCACATAATAGCATGTATATATTTATTATTAAAAAAAAATCTAATATAGCAAGGATGGTGTGATTATGATTGAATTTATGTCTTCTCAACTGTGTTAGTTCACTTTACACCAAAGAAAGCAAATGAAAAGTTTATTAATGGTCATAAATGACTTTAACTTTAGACTGGAAGAACTTAAAGTTTTGGATTTGTGTTCGCTCTTTTAAATTTGTTCATGAATTGAGAATCTTGATTTTTGAGCTTTGACATTCTTGATGATCATTTGGCAGGAGAGTTACTTAAAATTTCATATGTTTGTGGGTATCATCCTTGAAAACCCTCACGAGACTATAACTCGTCCATTATGGCACCCTAGGGGTTTAAAGGCTTATTACATACGCTAAATGCAATCGAGATCCCTGCGGAAGTGGATTAATTAGTTTTCATTTATTCTTAGTTTTTAATTTTAATTTGCTCGAGGACTAGCAAATTATAAGTTTGGGGGTATTTGATAAACACATAATTATTACAATTTCTATCCCTAATCTATATTTGTTAGTACTTTGTTCAAATGGAATTTGTAGTTTTCTTTTTAATTAATTGATGAATGTTTGATAATCTATTTCATGGGTTCAATCACGTTTTTCTCATTATGTAGTAAAAACTTTCATGCTTTTAAAAGAGAAGAGAATTACTAAAGATTAATAGAATTTTGACGAAGATTATTTTTTTGATAGTTTGTTGCCAATTGTCTGCCGCGCAAATCTCACGGCCTGGAGTTCCGGACCGAAGGGATATGCGTTGACACGAGGCGTCCTGCTTTTGGGTGCGGTGCGGTTGTGCGCGGGCGTGGCAGCACGGTCTACCGTGCGTCGAGGTGTGATTTGGATGGAAGAGATAAATTGATGCGCCTGTTTGGACTTAACTCCTAGTCAAATGATTGTGGCCGAGAGAGGAACTAATCTCGGCCGTTAGGTTCACGGTCTGAACTACAAGGCCGTCGGGTGGTGTTGATGGTGGGTTTTGGGCGGTGCTCCGGCGCGTTGCTCAGGGAGCGACGGTCGTATGATATATGGGGTGAGTGAGCGTATAACAAGGATGGTGCTCCGGTGCCTTGAAAATCAAGGGTCGTATGATATATTTGATGGATGGATTTTCCTTACAAACTAACACTACTCCTATGAAAGCAAGTAAAATATTGAAAGTGCATTACAGGAAAATATAAGTTGCTCCGTGGGAGGCTTTTGTTTGGTGTTTGAACCCTTTGAATGTAGTTTGAGATTTGTATTTATAGGAAGGGTTCCTGGAGGAGTAATCGATGCTGAAAATCTGCATGGTGGAGCCTGATTAGCACAAGTGGGTAGTTCAATCGACATTTGGGATCGTGAAGTATGGTGTTGTGACCCCTAAAATCCTGGTGAATCCCGGGCCTCTCTCCTGATCGTGGGTTCAGAGCTTCTGGCCGTGGAGACGCATTTATTGCTCTGATAGCTGGTGACCTAATCTCTCAAACTGTAAGAATTCTTGTGAGAATGTCCACATCTAATCACTCTGCCTTCTGTCGCAAAAACTTGACTTCAGTCACTTCCCACCTTCCCTCATGCATTAAATGCTTATTCGTTGCCAGTGGGTTTGCTGCATTAAACATGCACTACTTCATTAAATGCGGCAAGGGCCCCTGCTATCAGGTGATGTTTTGACTTTAATGCTTCTGGCCGTGTGTTGTGCCTCAAAAGAGGTGTTTTAAAATTTATAAACTCGCAAGCGCACGAATCGAATATAGCATAAGCGTGTAAGAGCGAGATCGTACCCAATGGATTGCGTGTAATGATAGAAAACCAATTATACCCAAGTTAATTTCATTTCCAACCTAGTTGATTCAAATGGTGATTTGTTTGTTGATAAAGAAAATTTAATAAAGCATGAAACAAATATGGAAATAACAATAAACTGAAATTAAGATTTAAATTTATGAGAAAAATAACTAAGGTATTAGAATCCACACCATTATTCCATAAGATCCTAATTATTTATCTTTCAATTCCCATGGAGTAGCAATCTAGAAATCAATCTAATGCTTTCTCAAGATTTATCAATTAAGCTTGTACTTTAGATCATAAGTAAATTTTCCTTCCCTTCATAAGTACAAATTCTAAGAATAATATGTAAACAAAATTATTTAACTACAAAGGATCAAAGTTTCCTAAGCATCCTATGTGAAAAAGTTTATTTGAATAACAAAATATCAAAGAAATTTGTAAACTAGAAATATAAACCAAGGGTGAATTAATAGATTAATCCAAACTCTTAACTACCACAAATACATGTTATATGTCACAATACATGATAGAAATGGTGAAAAGAAGATTAATCTATTAATCATGTGAAGTGAAAATTATAATCATTGAACACCACAATATTTGAGAATTGAAGATAAAAACTAGAACTTTATTTAATAATGGTGTTTCATCCAACCTTAGTTAAGTAATTTAGCTAGACATAATTAATAATTAAAACAAAACAAAGAAACTAAAATACATAAATTAAATGAGAACTAAGAAAGGTGAAGAACAATTTTAAGAGAGTTATTAGCTCTCGGTTCTTTCCTTTCCATCCTTGTTCTCTTTCTTTCTCACTTTCTCTCTCTCTTTCTTTCTTTCCTTTCCTTCTCTTTCCTTCTTTCTGCCGTGTATCACTCTTGAATCATCCCTCCTATTCTTTGAGTTGCTGCCTATTTATAGAAGCATGAAGTCCCTTTCATTCCAGCTGTATGTGCAATCTGTCCTCTCATGAACCTGTCTTGGTGTTTGACAGCCTGTGGATTGATTTTTTATCCAATTGCTCCAAGTTTTGGATATGTTTTAGTCGACATCTTATTGAACAAGTGTCATGAAGAATATTTATTCATTTGAGCATGGTAAAATTCATTTTTTAGGTCTGCAAATGGACTGTATAGCATGAGCTGTAAAATGCAAAGTCATCAAATCCAAATTGAGTTCTTCCTCTCTTTTTGCAACACATTGCTTATTCCTCCTCCTCCTCATGCCATTGGTGGAAGACACTTAATACCTACAAACAACCACTTATTAAATACAAAAACAAAGATTGGAAATAACCAATACAAATACTATAATAGATTTACATAATACAAAAGAAAATACTAACAAATATAAATTTAAGGGTAAAACTTGTATTAATTTTGTGCTCATCAAATACCCCCAAACCTATATTTTGCTAGTCCTCGAGCAAAAGAAAATAAAAACTAAGTAGAAAAGAAAACTAAGCCACTTTCGCAGGGATCTCGATTTCATTTAGCATATGCAACAAGCCTTTAAACCTCTAGGTATCCCTAGTAGGAGGAGTTGTGTCTCCTGAGGGTTTAACAATATCAATACCCACAAACGTTTTACTGAACTCTGTAAAACAAAGTAATTAGAAAACTTAAAAGATTGTGTTTAGTCCTTTAAGCAAAACAACAAAAAGAAAAATAAAAACAAAAACAAAAACAAATTCAAAATAAAAACAAAAATAAAAACTCAAAACAATCTTTCCGCACATTTTCTGAAGAGAAATGACTAATTCACATGACTTAAACATTTTAACAAAGAAAGCTCAGTTTTAGACATTATTTACAAGGTGGCAATGCTCAAAACACAATATGCTTAAAGTGTAGTAGTGTGATGGCCAAATGCAACTCATTCTCCAATTTTAGTTTTCACACAATTTCAAAAATCATACAAAGCACAAATTTAACTTCAAATCTCACCAAAGTTGTCATCTCACAAATGAATCACTCGGAAGAGGGTTACAATGCATCACTCAATAATAAATATGAGAATAGAGTTAAACCATAAGAGACTTAACTCATAATAGAAGGATGAAAAAAACATGCATGACTATGATCTCAAGAAGGATGTCAAACACTTAAAAGTTAAAAAATGTGCGCAATTCAACCACATGACATTCATGATCAATTTAGGTCTTTACCATGGGTTGTAATGGGGCTAAGGGTGTAAGGTGAGTGAAAAATGAAGGATATGGATACAACAAAGTTCAAGGAACTCACACGCTTAAGATTTTATTTTATTTTACATGATCAATTAGACCACAAAGCCTTATACCTTCACTTATTTTGATTCACACTTCTTTCTTCTATTTGAACAACCATCAATTTATTTTTGAGGCCAATAAAGAAACTTGTACTCAAAATCTGAATCCAATGTCACTTAACCACAACTTTTCTCTTTTCTTTCACTCTTTGAGTGAAGTTCTCTTTTTTAAAAAAAATATATATATTTTTTATATTTTTTTATAATGTAATATCTTTTCCCAAACTTAGCATAAAAAACACATCCAAACTAAAGCTCATGAGTTCCTTAGAAAGGTAAATTCTTGTTTTTCAGACTAAGGCTAAGACTGATAATTGGTTAAATGAAAGAAAAGGCTTACATGTAGGCTCAAAGTGGTTACAATGGAAAATCATGTTTAAGCATGCATACGGTTAGTTTGAAAGGCACAAACGGTTCAAAGAATGCCTTAATATCATTTCTCAAATGTCACGCAATCAAATTACACAAGAATGAATGTCTTTTAAGTGTTCAACAAAGACAATGAATAATGAGATCAAACAACAACTTGGATGACAAAAAAATAAGAATATGTGTATAACACTCATGAATTGAAGCACAAGGCTCAAAGCTCACATTATATGGTTATACAAGTCTAATTCATGCTTAATACAATTCTTTGGATCATGCAAGTCCCTTAACTGGAGAATTATGAAACAAATGGCAAGTGCATAGAGTGTTTCAAACATATCATGCTAGAACGATGCCATCCAGTGAATAATAATTTTTTTTATATAATTATTTTATATAGACATTTTCAATCAAGTCATGTAAACATTCATCACAATCTCATCATATGTGTCCGGAAAGTGACTTGAAAACAAAATGACTCAAAACTGAAAAGAAAACAAACTAAAAGAAAGCAATAAATTAAGTGAAACGAAAATAAGACTTGATATCCCTTCCCAAACTTAGAAATAAACATTGTCCTCAATGTTGAAGAATTTAGGCATCAGCAAAGTTATAACAAGAAATGAAAGGGATTTAAAGTAATTAAATAAAAGAACAAACAAGAATTAAAACTACAATTTAGTTGCAAAAACAAAATAAAATCAAACGGAACAAAACCAAACCAAATACAACAGTAAGCCCTAACAACAGTTCTACGCACGCATAAATCCAGCCCATGAGAACGTTCAAATCAATTGAAAACCCAACCCAAACGAAAGCCCAAACACTTCTTTTATTATGATTATTATTTATTATTAATAAAAATTAAAGAAAACAAAGAAGTGTTGTCAGAAGCGCAAGGAACAAGATTTCTGAAAAGAGAGAAGGGGGCTGGATGTCTCGTTTCCTGATAGGTCACGGGCCAAAAGAGGTGAGGGACGTGTCAGCGTGTAGAGGCCGCTTTCACATCCCTCAAGCCAGAATTATTGGCTTCGTAGGAAGGCGCGACGACTTTTTGTTTCTTGAAAACGCTGAAAGGCAGAAATACAATTAAAAGGGTTAAGGGACAGGTGCGGCAGATGGAGATAAGCCATAGGGGAGCGCGAAACTCAGAAGCGCAGCGGCTAGGGTTTAGAAAAAAATTAAGTCTATAAAAGGCAAAGAAAAACATGAAAAACACAAACTCCTAAACACACAAAAGAGAAAAGAAAGAAGAAAAGAGAGTGAAAAATCAAAATGGCCTCTTCCTATCCATTTTCGTTGGATCTTAACTTAGCTCCACCGACTAGAACTCGGGGCCAAGCAGTGGCACCAATATGGATGCCCTATTTTGCCTCCGTACGGGGGCCTGTAACAGTAAATGACTCAATACTCCTGGACAACGATGTTGCATGTGGAGTTGCGAGAAATCTAGTGACTCCCAAAGATATACGTGTGCTGGGCACAAGGGAGGACAATCGGGTCGTGAGCAACGCCATGGCACTAAGCGTGCAGAGTACAACATGTGTCTCAAGTTTGGGTCATCGCCTACTTGCGAAGTCCCATGAGATAGAGGTGCTGAAAGATCAGTTGGCGGCGGAGCGAAGTATGGTTGAAGATTGTCAGAGTGTTAAAAAGCTTGAAAAGGGAGAGGTCAAGGATAGTGGAGGTGAATCGACACCAGCTAGAAGTATTGCGGGACGAGAATAAAAATCTATCAAAGATGGTAGAGTTGTACTCTCGAGACATGCGAAAGCAACTGGAGGACCTAGACCGACCGGGAAAACGCAAGCAACCAGATCGCGAGAGAAGTTATACTGAAGCGAAGATTGCGATCATTAGGAGCTCAAGTGAAGAGCCCCAAGAGGCTGTGCGTGAAGACCTTGGAGAGGACATCCAGAGGGCCAAACTCAAAGCTCCTATGGTCGAGACACCAAGCACTGTGAAAAAATAATTTCTAATGTATTATTGGTGTGCCTGCTTGTTTCGCCATTTCCCTTGTATTTTTCATTTTCATTTTGTTTCACTCTTTTTTTTTCGAAAATAAAAGAAATTAAGTTGCAAAAGAAAAAGTAAGCACACTTCCCAAACTTTAAAATAAAACAAAGATGCCAGCCGAAAGGAAAAACACACTTCCCAAATTTAAAATAAAACAAAGCAAAACACAAAGCACCAGAAAATTAAAGTAACGGGAAAAAACATAAAACACCAGAAAACACGGAGGTAAAAAGAAAAGTAAAGTGAAAGTAAAGCTCAAAAACACAAAACACCAGAAAATTAAAGTAACGGGCAAAAACATAAAACACCAGAAAAACACGGAGGTAAAAAGAAAAGTAAAGTGAAAGTGGAAATGCTCCCTTCTAAATGCATGCGTCCGCAAAATCCTCGTGAAGCGTAAGGATCCGAGAAAAAAGGGCAACGGCTGGATAGCAATCTGGAGATCCGAAGTGGATGTCGGCTCCCTCATCAGTAGATGACTATTTAAACCGTGCATTGGTTAAGTGTTGGAGTACCAAGCATTTCTTCCTGCAAACTCAAAGAAAACCATCAAATAATCCAGAAACAAAACAATGGCATCCTCATGCGCTCACCTTGATGATCTCAACCTTGAATTGTCCCTTGCACCTCCGAATGCGCAGATAAGGGCTCCTCCAAAACCCTGTCTTCCCAAACTCTACATATCATCACTGCACGGCCTCAAACTTTGCTGAGACAATACCGAACTTTGCTGGGGCAAGGCCGAGAGAGCAGTGCTGCCTGGGAGGCATGATTGGCAGGCAAGCTCACACCGGCAGATCATTGGCATATAGCACATAGGTCTGACAAGGTGGCAGTTGATGAGTCCCACACTTATACCGCGCTCCAAGCGGTCTCGGCCACAAATCTGGGCTTGCGCTTCCTGGCGAGAACACGGGAGTGTTCAGACATGAGTGAGGAGGTGGCCTCCTTGAAAGCACTGGTGGCGGATTCCAAGAAACGGCTCTACTTGGCCAACCAGAATGTAGAAGCACTGGAGAAGAGAAATAATGATCATGTCAAACTTTTGCAGGTTCTACAAGTAAGCGCAAGTAGAGGCAATTAGCATGATGCCTCAGGTTGCTTAGAATCTGGAAACAAACATGTGATTGAGAAATTTATATATGCATTTTCACATTTGTGTATGTAATCACATGTTTATGAAATGAATAAGTTTTTGAGCCAAATTTCTGTGTGTGCAATCATGAAGCAATCTACTTCCCAAACTTAAAACAAATTAAATACATAAACAAGTAAAAGAAAGAAAGAATTACAGTAATAAAAGCAAAGAGAAATAAAGAAATTCGGAATTACCTTAGTTGGAGATTGGGTTCCAACTGTTTATTTATTTATATATTTTTTTAGTACCTTAAAAATAAAAAATAAAAAATAAAAAAAATAAAACTTCTAAACCTTACCCCCAAACCTAAATCAAACATTGTCCTTAATGTTTCAAAATAAAAGCATAGCAAATGTATGAAATAAGAGGGTAAATGATATAGAAAGATAATACCTGGAAAATATGCGTGTCAATCCCTTTGATATTTATCCATTACATAATAAAAGAGAAAAATAATAAATAAATAAAATCCAAGCAAAAAGAAATAAAAACCAAAATGAAATAAAAAACACAAAAAGAAAACTAAAATTTATACAAACACAAAAAAATAATCACTCATGACAAAAAAATACAAAAATAACCACAAAAATAAATAAGCAAAAATTATAATGGTGTTTTTTTTTTTGGTTTTTTTTTTAACACTCATAACAAAAAAAAAATTTAACTTATTTTAAAAACACAAATATACAAGCAACTCATGGATGACCAGTTAAGGGCCTCAGAAAATACAGCCAGGGGATCCGGGAAGGTTGGAGGGGTCACAATGGTCCCACTTAAAAACCAGTCCTTCTTAAACACCGAAGGTGCCTCCTTAAAGAACTTTCCTAGACACTGTAATGTTTAGAAGTTATTCACTGGAGTTACCACAAGTTAACGTCTTTCAAGAAGGGCTTATAAGTTTTAAATTTACTAATTACTTATATGCGAGAAAAACAATATAAAAATAAAACAAAAAGAAAATTCAAGCAAGAATTTAAAAGAAGAGTTAGAATTTTCTTACCAGGTGTCCAAGACGCACCTTTAATTTCACTCCTCCAATAAAATCTTATGATACCTGTAAAAACAAGCACACAAATCAGTTCAAGCAATAGAAACAAGCACACAAATTGACATAAAGAAAAAGAAATTAACTTTCTTAAAATAAAATAAAATATGAAACTTCTTCCAAGTCCAAAGCTGCACCAAAAGAAGCTTTGATGATACAACTGAAACAAAGAAATGAAGTATTAATACACAATGATATTACAATAGAAACAAGATAATTGACAAAATCTAAATTTTTTTTTTAATACTTTATAATTTCATTTTTTTTAAAGTTTATATATATATTACAAAACAAAATTATAACTAGTGGAAGAATTTAATTAACCAAAATTTGATTAGTTTTCCGTTGCAATCCCCGGCAACGGCGCCAAAAACTTGTTGTGCCTCAAAAGAGGTGTTTTAAAATTTATAAACTCGCAAGCGCACGAATCGAATATAGCATAAGCGTGTAAGAGCGAGATCGTACCCAAGGGATTGCGTGTAAAGATAGAAAACCAATTATACCCAAGTTAATGTCATTTCCAACCTAGTTGATTCAAATGGTGATTTGTTTGTTGATAAAGAAAATTTAATAAAGCATGAAACAAATATGGAAATGACAATAAATTGAAATTAAGATTTAAATTTATGAGAAAAATAACTAAGGTATTAGAATCCACACCATTATTCCATATGATCCTAATTATTTATCTTTCAATTCCCATGGAGTAGCAATCTAGAAATCAATCTAATGCTTTCTCAAGATTTATCAATTAAGCTTGTACTTTAGATCATAAGTAAATTTTCCTTCCCTTCATAAGTACAAATTCTAAGAATAATATGTAAACAAAATTATTTAACTACAAAGGATCAAAGTTTCCTAAGCATCCTATGTGAAAAAGTTTATTTGAATAACAAAATATCAAAGAAATTTGTAAACTAGAAATATAAACCAAGGGTGAATTAATAGATTAATCCAAACTCTTAACTACCACAAATACATGTTATATGTCACAATACATGATAGAAGTGGTGAAAAGAAGATTAATCTATTAATCATGTGAAGTGAAAATTATAATCATTGAACACCACAATATTTGAGAATTGAAGATAAAAACTAGAACTTTATTTAATAATGGTGTTTCATCCAACCTTAGTTAAGTAATTTAGCTAGACATAATTAATAATTAAAACAAAACAAAGAAACTAAAATACATAAATTAAATGAGAACTAAGAAAGGTGAAGAACAATTTTAAGAGAGTTATTAGCTCTCGGTTCTTTCCTTTCCATCCTTGTTCTCTTTCTTTCTCACTTTCTCTCTCTCTTTCTTTCTTTCCTTTCCTTCTCTTTCCTTCTTTCTGCCGTGTATCACTCTTGAATCATCCCTCCTATTCTTTGAGTTGCTGCCTATTTATAGAAGCATGAAGTCCCTTTCATTCCAGCTGTATGTGCAATCTGTCCTCTCATGAACCTGTCTTGGTGTTTGACAGCCTGTGGATTTAGTTTTTATCCAATTGCTCCAATTTTTGGATATGTTTTAGTCGACATCTTATTGAACAAGTGTCATGAAGGATATTTATTCATTTGAGCATGGTAAAATTCATTTTTCAGGTCTGCAAATGGAATGTACAGCATGAGCTGTAAAAGGCAAAGTCATCAAATCCAAATTGAGTTCTTCCTCTCTTTTTGCAACACATTGCTTATTCCTCCTCCTCCTCATGCCATTGGTGGAAGACACTTAATATCTACAAACAACCACTCATTAAATACAAAAACAAAGATTGGAAATAACCAATACAAATACTATAATAGATTTACATAATACAAAAGAAAATACTAACAAATATAAATTTAAGGGTAAAACTTGTATTAATTTTGTGCTCATCACCGTGATTGTGCTCGGCCTCGGTCTCGGCCTATAATCGAGGCCGAGATAATCATGCCTTGGCACTTTTCCCTTTGTTTTCAGGAAAGCTAATCACCTTAGTGAAACGCTGCGTCTTGGCTTCCTGAGAGGTGCCAGGGCCGAGACAAAGGGCGCCTTCGGCCAGCTCATGGCCGTGATTTATTAGGCACAAACACCAATGGTACAAGTTATGCTTAGAATACTTTTAAAGGAAATTAAAAAGAGCTTTAATTATTTTGAACAACTACAATGGAAAATATTTTGCGGATCAAATTAATAAGAGTTGCATGCTTATGTTAAAAGTGGAACCCCAATGCCTTAGTGTTTTAATCAATTAAATTTTCTCTAAATCAAATCTTGCATAAATCTACCTCTTAATCATACTTGTTCTTTTCATCTCTGTTATTTTCTTTACACTGCTCTCTGTGGATACGACACTGGACTTCCGAGCTACACTACTATACGATACCTTCCCTTGGATTTTGTTGGTAGATTCAGCTGCACCAAAATGGGTTCAACTGCATCCTCAACTTGTGATACTCGCAAGTGCACGAGCCGTTCAGTAGTATAACATATGTAAGTGCGAGGTCGATTCCACAGGGATTGGTGATTGAATGATCCAATTCAATTTTCCTACACAAAACCAAAATGAAAACAAAAGAAACAAAACAAGAAGAAAGAATGTACATTACAAGAAAAATAAATTACAACTAAGAGAACATTAACGAGAGCATTTGAGGAAGGAAGGAAAGTGTTTGAGAACTTTAGAGAGGGGAGAATTGTTTGAGAGATTTGGAGAATTTTGGAAGAGTAAGGAAAGTGGTGTTTGGGAACTTTGTGGATTTTGGAAGAGAAAGTGTTTAGGAACTTTGAGAATTTGGAAGAGAGTGGTTGAGAACTTGGAGGATGTTTGTGAACTTGGAGAATTTGAGAACTTAGGGAAGGAAGAGAAAGGTGTTTGTGAAGTGTTTGAGACATGGAGACTTTTAGAGAAGAAAGTAGAGAGATGTTTGAGAACTTTGTGGATTTTGGAAGAACATGTGTTTGAAAGCTTTAGAGAATTTGATGAAGGAAATGGGAGAAGTGTTTGGGAAATGTTTTAGAGCATGGAGAACTTTGAAAGAGAATAGAGAAGTGTTTGGAGAATTTATAGAAGAAGAGAAAGGAAAAATGCTTGAGATTTATAGTACTAGAATCTTGTTACAACAATTGAGAACTACAAAGGGAAACTAAGAGAGAATTTGAGGGAGAGAAGGGAAGGGAGCTCTAGAGAAGTGCTTAAGAGCTCCCCCCCCCCCCCCCCCTTGGGGTGTGTTTACAAGCTTAGAGAACTTGCCTATTTATAGGCCTAGGGGAAGTGAAAATCTGAATTCAATAAGACTAATGCATACAACACTTGTATTATAAAATCTGAAATGGTTGATGCACTTGTATTAGAAAATCTGAATTGGATGATGCACTTCCCCAATAAATCCCACCAGCAGCCCTAGCTCATCTTCATGTCAGCATGACCAAGCTTCCAACCAGCTACAATAGCTCATCCTGAGGTCAGCATGACCAGCAACTTCAAGGGCTTATGAATTGGGCTAGGCTGAATCAAATGAAGACCTTAAGATGTCCATTGTGAAGTTCAGAATGTGTATGATCCAACCACACAAGCAATTGTCAAGCTGCTAGTGTTCGGTTCATTTTGACACATGATTTTTCATGTTATTCACCCACTATTTTGAGTTAGTTCTTGACATTTTATAGCTTTTTACTTCCTTTTTGTGTTTTCTTGGATTTTACCTTGGTTGGAATGAAAATGAGCTAAAAGTGCATTATTAGTTATAAATTTTGTTTGTGTTCATTTTCGTAGGTCAACTTCTTGGCTTGGGATCAACATGCTCTGGTGCTCGGATGAGGTCATTATCTTCATGAGACTTACTCCAATGGATGTTAACTATAACATATCCAAATTTGAGCTCCATTGGACAAGTATTGCCTATCCAACCAATCCAACATGTTACCACAGCTCTGAAAATCCGGATTTGGCCAGCTTTTACCTCCTTTGTGTAATCTTAATTTCTTGTTACCATAACTCTTGGTAACAAGGAATTACCTTTGTAAATGGGATATTTTCTGAAGCTTTTGGCATCTTTGTGAAGTCAATGCTTCATCATGGCAAGGGGACAATGGGCAAAAGCTTTAGAGAAAGAATAAGTTTTATATTAAAAGAAAAAGCTGGAAAGGAGGAGAGTGGGAAGCAAAAAGGAAATGGCAATCTGATATTGGGAGGGCTTTTGATCGTGGAAAATCAGGCTATTCCATCATTCTACACAGGAGATCAGATTTTTGGAGAGTTGGAGCAAAGAGAAAGCCAAGGTGCAGCCAAGAAAAGTGGAGAAGAAGACTTCCACCATTGATGATCTTGAAGCTTTCATCATTTTCTGAAAATCTGTAAACTCTTTCTAATTTTATTTTGGGTTTGTATTTGGAATAAGTATGAGCAACTACACTCCATAACTAGGGCTTAGGTTGAAGCCCTAAACATGATTACCTTATTGTTTTGATGCTTGAGTGTATGAATTTCTAGATATTGTTGATGAATTCCAATTCACCAAATTAATCTATCCTTGATGTATGTTCTTCTTTGATTGATCACCTTTGAAAGCATGCTTCTTGAGGTTGTTGGGATTATGTGTATCTTCATGTTTTCCTAAGCAATAGATGGATGAAGTAAGAACCATCCATGTGAATTGGTTTCTTGAATACCTAATGTAAACACCATGCTATTAGGATTCTTGTGATGTTCATATTCTCTTTGAACTTAATGGGTTTTCCTTGTAATTGAATCGAAGTACAAACCATACCTAGGTTCGGTTATGAGGAGGGCACAAGTATTGTAGCACGAACCATGCACTTTACGTATATTAGAGAGAATCAATGCGTCTTGAGCCACGACCCATGGTCTTGATTGCGAACATCTTCATCAACACATTTAGAATTCATCACTTGAGTATTCATGAACTTTGGTAGAATTGTTTAGGGTGGATTCGAAACCCTAGTGTTTGTTACATTTTAATTTCACATCTTGATAATTCATCTCTGCCATTCTCATTTAAATTCGAAGTCCATTTACTTACATGCAATAGAAATAGATCACTTGAACCAAATCAACCCCCCCCCCAAATGTGTGTGTGAGTTGCGTGTTCGACACGTTATGTGTCTTTGTTATTGAATTTTATTTGTTTCCGTAATTGTTTTGGACTTTTGGTCCACGATGTGTTCTTGCATTTTCTGCGCTGAATCCAACCGTATAAAGAATGTGCATTTTGGACGTACGGTTGGAAAGTTATAGGTCGAAAACTGAACAGAGGTCGGAACTGAAAAAGCAGAGAATTTTTCAATTCTGCTCAAAAACGACCGGTCGCTGAGTGTCTCAACGACCGGTCGCTCAACACACAATTCTCTAATTTCCGATTCTGCTAAAAACGACCGGTCGCTCAGCATCCAACGACCGGTCGCTGGTACTGTTCACAGCACATTTTCCTTTCTTTTGTTTTGTATTCTTTTACATTTCTTTACTCATTTTTAGTTTCCAATTTGCATTTGTGTATTTGTGGTGTGTCAATTAAGTGTTCTTTACGTACTCAAATTAAAACTTATAGGAAACCGACAAGTTCTTAGCGGGATCGAACCCGTACTTACATAATCTATACTTCAATAGATTCGTGCACTTGCAGGTATTTTTAATTGGTTGTTTGCACATTAATTTGTGTCCTCTTAGAAATGCAACAGCTAGAAAATCTACTTAAGCCACTCATCCATTCATCCTCATCTCTCTCTCTTTCTCTCTTTCTCAAAAAGCTTCATCCCATATCTGAAACATCTATCCTCTCAAACTAAGTTGAAACCACAGTCATTACCTTTTTGGTAAGAAAACGTAGACATCGCAAGCTCTTTGTCTAGCTGCCGAAAACACCCAAAATCTCAAACCTTAATCCTTTCTTTATGCTCATTTTCTCTTAGCTCCCACGCCACAAGCCTCTCATGCCAAGCCTAGTAGTATCTTGATTCACCAAAGCAAACTCTCATGCCAAGCCTGTGCAACATCAATGCACCATATTCAACTCTTCATCAAGCACAAAACACGTAGCCTCTAGAAGAAGAAAAAAGTATTCCCCTAGGACTTGCTTCTCCCTCGGGATGCTTTGGGCCTAGTTCTCGCTAACTTATAAAAAGGGGCAACGAAAGCTTGATTCACCACTCTATGGCAGTCTAAGAATCAACTAGCCCGGACGAGCCTTTCGACAAAAAAAGACCCCAACACAAGGCAATCAGCCCATGCCACGTGGGCGTAATCTTAAGACAGGGGTTGGAGGGCGTGAAGGTAGGAGAGAAAAAAATAAAAGTGCGAAAATGCCCTTGGAAGGACTTCAAAACTAGCGAAAAAGTGGGCCCCATAAGTGCCACATCGGCAACTAACGGTACAACTGACAGAAACCCTAACGGTGGAATCATATTGTAAAATATTTACAAGCTCGGGGTATGTGATTGTAAAAATTGAAAAGATTGGGACTAACATGCCTTAAGAGTGTAATCACAGGGTACTAAACTGTAATTAACCCTAAACTTATTAATCTATTGTTATGAACCAAAGTAAAGTGGACAACTCCTGCGAAGTCTCAAAGGGCTCCATTCAAAACATTGACCCTACCTTGAATTAAGAAAATTACGTTCTATTGTTTCCATCTGAATTCCTCAACTTTTCTAGTTCATATCTTCTCTCCCCTCTATTCTGGATGTGAAAATTTCCTCTGATGGATGGGTTGGTGGGAGAGAAAGGGTAAGTAAGAAGAGGTGACAAGTTTTGAGTAACATAATTACATTTTGAAAATTAAAAAGAAATTTTAGTATAGGTGGCTATTTACTTGACATGTCAATAACACCTAAGCCGACACATAAGTGGTATACAATTGTGATATAAAAATGTGATGAGAGCAGCATTATTCATATAAGAATTTATGTCTTCTAGTACTATTTTATTCTCGAGATTTTTGTAGAAATGTCACTTGAACTTATACATCAGTTTCAATTTGTCACCTTAAAGAAAAATTTAAGCGAAATGTCACCTTAAGTAGGGGTGGGCAAAAAAACCGATAAACTGATGGACAAAACCGAACCGAAAAATGAGATTTTTTTGACCAACCCGAAAAAATCAACGCTGGGCCTAACCCGAACCGTTGACTTCGGTTAAGGCTTCGGGTCTAAAAAATTTTGAACCGATGGACCTGAACCGAACCGCATAATATTTAATTATATATGCATTTTCCATGTGTCATTATCTGATTGGCTTAAAGAAGATTTTCCATATGTCACTGCCTGGGGCTGCTTAGCGAATCCCTCATTAATTTTTTTTCTTCCTACGCGACTCTCACTCACTTTCACTTAGACTTAGTCTTCTCTTCTCATTTCTCTTCTATTTTCATTTTCTTTCTTTGGTTTTGACCTAAGGGCTGCCGGCTGCGTGTGGCTCCTCTCTCTCTCACCTCACCAAAGCTCAGTCCCCAATCGGCCTCGGATATTTGAACGACAACATCAATGTCGCTCCTTCCTTCATCGATATCTCGATTCTGTCGTCTCTGCCATGTATCATCTCTTCTCTCTCTCTCTCTCTCTCTCTCTCTCTCTCTCTCTTTGATAACCCAGAATTTATTCTTCCATTTTAATAGGATTCTTCAATTTTTTGTCTTTGATAAAAATGTAATCTGGAGTAAGAGCTCTTAAAAAATGGTGTCAGGGGCAGTGTTTCGATGCTTCATAGTTGAGGAATAATATTGTTCTTGGGGTTGGGGAGCAAAAAGACGAGGCTTGGTGTATATTCTATTGATTGGAGGTAGAAAGTGAAAGTAAACCAACAAAACCTTTTCACAGCAAAAAGAATATGGAACCCGATGCAATTGCATCTTAATAATCATGTCCAACTAGATATTTGGGCCCAAACAAAGAAAATCCAATTTCTCTCTCAATTAAAAGTGGACGTTCTGGAAATTATTTATATGTCCCATTGCTAAACTCACCATCTAATTAGCTAATTAAATGATACGTTAATGGAGGAATTTCATTTTTGTATGGACCAATATTAGGATACAAGAAGGTAAGGGTTATAAATTAGCACTGAAATACTACAACATTATTTTTTTTGAAAGTTCCCTATTTAAATATTGGAGTACCATTGTTAATTTTGTTCACATTTTACTAGAGTTTCAGTATGTTTTTTTATATATTTTAAACTTGGATTTGGTTTGAATTTATGATGAGGATATGTTGGAAGGTATTTTTCTTGCATATTTTTGTAATTCTGATTTGTTGATGATGGTGAAACTGTATTAATTCTTAAGTGTTTTGTAGGTTGCTTTGTTAAGTCTTTTGGAAGAATGGATGCAGCAGATTTTTTGCAACGATATTATGTTTATGTATATTTTTATGATGGGTTGTAATTTGTCATAAGTTTAAATTGGATTCCTAGCTTTATTTGTGTGTTATTTTTTGTAATGGTTTGTAAAATGTTATATTTTCGTTCTTGGTTGGTTGATGATTGTGTGAATGTGAGATTTATTTAGTTGTTTAGGATGGATTTTTATAGGTTTATACATTTGCATGATTTCAGGATTCAAGAGAAGTAAAAGCTAATTCTGGGCTTATTAGGTTATGGCAACTTCACAACATAAATGGTTTGGGCTGAAAATAAATATGAATTGGGGTTTTTTGGTTGAAAATAAATGTGATTTGGGCCTTTAAAAATGGTATCATTTGGCTCAAGCCCAACCGAACAAAAATCAGAACCGAACCCGAGAATCGAAGTCTTCATCGGTTCAGCCCACAAGTCGTCCAAAATTAGACAGAAACCCGAACCGTGCTCTAGGCATAACCTTAAGTTTTCAAAATCCATGATTGATTGTCACCTAACTTTAACGTCATTCAATTTTCTATCCATTTTAAAGGGTATTTTTATCTTTTCAATATGTAAACCTTTGTGAAAATCAAAACTTTGTTTATTGAAGATAACACAAGTACAGCTCATAACAATATTTATGTATGTATTTATTTCCTTCAATATAAATATGTTTCAACTTAATTATGAAATTCCTCATTACGAATTCAATCAACCACGTCATGATTCAAGTTCTTATATATATCGATATCATTGGCCACGAGATCACGCCTAGCAAACCATGTAGTGCTGTCACTGTTGAGTACATCTTGAATGCGGTGCAGTGCGGCTCACCCAAACACACACCGATCAACACAGTAAAACTGGTTGCTCTCTCTCTCTCTCTCTATGTGGCCTGTGGGATCCAACACACTATCACTTTTGTTCCACGCAACACAATATATATTAATATTATGTTTTCCTCGGTCTCCAGTTCTTCTTATATAAGTACTGCATTAAAAATTTAACTAAATAAAATAAAATATATAATAAATTATTTTATTATTAATATCATCAAGGTCTTTTGTGAGAAAATCAGACAGTTACTGAACTTTATAAGTGGTTAAGTTTGGAACAATATAAATGTTATTAGTAGTGAGCTAATTACCCTTCTCTCTGAAACCGAAATTTAACACTTTGTCAAAAGATGATTCAAAGTTTTTCACCCAAAAAAAAAGATGATTCAAAGTTGATGATCTCTCTATCTATATCTTAGTCCCACATTTCTATTTCTAAACAAAGACGAGATAAAAAGGATCACATACATGGTGGGGGCAGGCAGAGAGGTATAGCCTATAGGGATGGGATCATCCTTAAAACCACTTTAATTATTCCTTGGGGTCGTTTGGTACGGCGGGACTTGGTCGGAACTGGACTAAAATGTTAGTACTTTCAGTCTTGAATCGGCTTGGATTGGCATAAGCCGGATAAAATTAATACAGCGTTTGGTGTATGTTTGATTGTACTGTTTATTATATATTTTTTTGACTTTTCTTCTCACCGTCTCTTTCCTCGTTTTCCTCTCTTCTTCACTTTCTTCTTCTTCCCATCTGCACCTCTTTCATCTTCTTCTTCTGTATTTTCTCTCCTCTTCTTTTGTCTATTTTCTTTTTTTTTTCGAAAATTTTATCTCCTCTTCTCAGTTTTTTTCAAAAATTTTATCACCTCTTCTTCTTCATTTTCTCTCCACCCATCTTTTTTATGCCCTAAAATTAATCTCATCTCAACATACCCATTGATGTTGTTGGGGTGGTGAGAAGATAGGGACGATGATACAGTGACTTGGTTGTGGTGTTTGTTTTTTTGAATTTCGAATGGGCTATGGCTGTTTGGGATGAAGATACAGTAACAGTGGCCATGGTGGATCTGTGAATCTGGGTTGTGTAGTGATGTGAGTGTGGGAGTAGAGAAGGGAGCAAAAGAGAGATGGAGAGGTTGGGCACTGGGCAGTGGCGTGGGGGTTGGGCTGGGCAATGACTTACGAGTTGCAGACGAGCTGCAGACGTTAGCAAGAGCACGGGACAATCTACTCCCCCCATCCCACACGGGTTTGAATAAGAACACCTAATGAGGTGTTTTTGATGGGCCCGGGATCACCAATCCCACTTAAGCTTAGAACCGCATGACAACATATTATCCAAGCCAGTCCAAGCCAAGGAAGTGTACCAAAAGACCCCTTACTTAATTAAATATTACCCGCACGATACCTAACAATGCTCCATCAAATCTCTTTCAGATTTGTCTCCTTTCTAAATTTCCCTAAATTAATTGGTTAATTGGGAATCATCTGAAATGAAGGGCCAAGGGAATCTCATCTCATCCCTTTGTGAATGCTACGTGAGTGGACTGCGGACGGCCTCTATTCAAATCTCTATCAGCAGCTGTCATCTGTGTTTTTCTTTTATTTATTTTCATTTGTTTCTTTTTATATTTAGAGTTTAAATATCTTAGGTTAAACTAATTACGTGCAGCTTCATGAACCAGTAGTAGCTAGGCAACAAGCACCAGCTGTCACGTATGGGACACATATATGTATTTTCATGGTTTTCTCCCCAATTCCATCAATAAAGATTCCGATGCTTCCAACCCAACTATATCGCTGTTTCTCCAGACTCCAGTTCTGCCTTCCATCCCATCCCATCCCATTCCATCGATCGAATCTCTGGTCAAGAAAAAAACAACCCCATCATTCATGTCCTCATGCATCATATATGCATGATGGACCATACCTTACAATTATCATGCTTGTAATTCGTATAAGATGAAAGCATTAATTTAATTAATCCAATCCTACACCGAACACGAAAAAAAAAAAGGAAGTTAAGTCCCGAGAAAATGAAACTTACATACATGCTGCTGGTTGAGTCAAAAATTGAAAGCTCTGTCCGTCTCCCCGATGAGCATCAACCTGCTTGCTTCATTTTAGTGTCTTTCATAAACCTGCTGAGTCAAAATGTCAAACTATAGAATAATGAATCGATTTTTAATCAAACCATTTCCCAGAAAACAATAAGAAATAAACCGAGCAACTGGAACAAATTACAAATAAACAGAGATGAGGATGAGAGATAGAGAGAGGTGCTCTGTTTCACGTAAAATCATAACAGAGTGACACAACACAGACACGTTTATGCAACGTGACACGCAAAATCGGACGGGAAACGGCAATGGAAAAAGCTGTTGTGGGAAAAACAATGACTGCTATATGGTATAATGGATTTTGGAAGAAAAAAAAAACAAGAAAAACAGAAATGTAAAAAGATAAAATCACTCACCATGATTCAACATGAAAAAACGAAATCGGACTGAAATTCATTAATCGCCACGGATATTGAAAACCAATCCATCTGAACGATTACAGCTCTAGCGCCAATCCCATTACATCATATGATCAAATACTACACGATAATTCATCATCTTCTTTTTTTGTTCGTATTTTCTCTTTCGTTGGGGGGTAGTGGGGGTGTTTGGTAGTATTTAATTCGTAGTATTTAACCGGCCGTGGCTCAGTCCGAGACTCCGAGAGTGTCACATGTGTTGTTATTGCCAGTGGTTGCCGTTGTGAATGAGATAGAGCCGACTTCTAGGGTTTCCATGGGCGTGGCAAATATTAGCACAGTGAGGAACCTTGACGGCTGATTTCTGAAAAGGCGTCGTAGTCTCTGAGATTTGGCGGACACAGAGGTCAACTGGTGTGGACACCATGGGGAACCTGGGAGTGGACCCGGAAGCAGCAGTACTGTAGTAGTAGTTAGACGAGGAGGAAGTGCCGGAGGACGACGTCGTGGAGGCGGAGGCCGAGGAAGACGGCGTAGACGACGGCGTTTTGTATGGTTTGGGGGGGACGAGGGAAAGGAAGGCTCTGATCTTCAAATTGGCAAAAGGAGGTGGAGATGCAGAGGCGGCTGCTCTGTCGAATTCTTCGATGAGATTGGCCAGATCCTCATCGGACTTGATGGAGACGAGGGCGTCGAGATCCTCGGTGGGCAACTGACAACGTAGGCTCACGGTCACGGATGGTCCACACAGCTCACCCAGCTTCAACAACAGCTCTATAAACACACCACACCACAACAAATCAGTCAATCAATCCTATGTACTCTTTATATATCATCGAGGATGGCATAAAGAAACAGAGAGTAAACGGGAGTTAACTGACCGGAAAAGGAAATGTTGCGGTGGACGGCGAGGACGCGGGTTTCGCCGCCGAGATAACGAAGCTTGCCGTCAGGATAACGGGGGAGGATTTTGCCGCCGTAGCTGCAGAGGAACTTGATGGTGGAGGGCTTGGTGGGGTCAGGCGAGGGTCCTACCATTCTGGGTTTGGTTTGGTTGAGAAGAAGAGTTGGGAAGAGAGGTTAGAAGATGTGTTGGAGACTAGGAGTTGCGTGCTCAAGCCTATGTATGGTACCCTTTGGCCTTTATTTATAGAGTTCCTTTCTTCTTTAAGGGGCAGGGCAAGTGTAAAGTAACTAGAATTGGTTGGTCAGTTTTTTCTTCTTTTCTTTTTTTTCTTTCCATTTATTTTAAAAAATTTCAAAGACTGATGGTTACTCAGCTTTAACGCGGGTTGTACGCAGAAACGTTATCTTAGACTCTCTCGACAATGTGAGAAATTATAGCAAAGGAGTATAATAATATAAATATTTTTTGATATTATATTTTAAAGTGAAAAATCTTAATCATGTCATTCATACATGTTATAATAATTGGTCTAATTATATCATGTCACTGTATTATAATATTATACAATAATTTTTTTAACTTATAGCTCTACTAATTAAGAAGAATTATCCAAACTTCGGTATATATATAAAAATAAATAAAAATAAAAACTCTCCCATTCCAATGGGCTAAGAATACTAACAAAAGTGTCAACTGTAGTTAATGATGTTTTGTTGTTTTGTGCTCCAATTCGCATTTCTTTTTCCATTACTTTTGTTTGTATGCATATGTATGTAGCAAGTTATAATTCACTCTCGTTTAGTCGTTACCTCGTATGTGAACTTAGACTAGTGCTCTCTATCATTACAGGGAAAGAGAATTTGAAGCTTAAAAGATTTGATATTTTCGCAAATGGGTTCCTATCACACATGGATTCTCTCTCCCTTATGGCACCTAGGATCGAATTTCAATGGAGTTTGCTTTCGTAGGTTACCGTCTGCGCCGGAATTAAAGTTTAAAAAAGAATCCTTGAATAAATACATCTTTTCAAAAAACTAATTGATGCTTTTGGTTCTTTGTTGCTTACATGCCTTCATCTGCAAGTCCTGGCCGCATAGGCATTGCCCATATGTTCATATCATAGTCATAGTCATGGCGGCTAACGCTGATGCAAGGGCAAGGCATATGGGCTCCACAAACGCTTCTTTGCTAGTTTGTCTTTTTTTTTACTTTTTAGAAGAGAAGACTGAGATGCTTTTGTCGACCTGCTAAACAAAATGGCCGGAAATGATTGATGACCTCTATACGTATATGTGTTATGTAGCTGACTCACTACTGCGTGCATATCTTCTTCTTTCACACTGGCCATGCCATGTGGTCCTGTGAGGTCCATGGCCCACCACATTGTGAAATTTCAGGGTTTCTTATTGAGACCCACAAAGGAGAGGAAGGGGGTGGTGTCAAATTAACACAACTTCCTCATTGTAATGTTGGTCGTATTTGAAACAATCTGTAGGTCTGCTTGCTAGAGACAGATATTTTTGTTTTAGGGTTTTTGAGGTAGCTTAGCTCGGTTCATGACAACAGACCGACCTATTAGTTCGGTCCCTCCTAAACATGGCATACCTAATTCAGGCTACTACTTCGTTTTATTGCTTTATTTTTTCTAATTTTCTCCTCATTTAATAAGTAAAATATGTTAAGATTACATAGAAGTTCGTCTCTTTGAACTTTTACAAAATGATGAGAAAGATAGGAAGAAAAGGATAATAAAACCGGGATAAGGAAAGTTTTTATGGAGTTTATGATGACAAACATGCACTCATGAGTATGAAACAACTGCATTCCATTTCATTATTTCTTATAATATTAATTTAGGTTCTAATCAATAATGAAAATATCGGCCGATATATCCCTTTTTTAAGGTGTCGATATAGATATAAGGGGTAAGTCTATTTCTTCCCCCTTATCTGCGATATATCCCGATAACTCTCAATATCCTCAATATTTACCGATATTTCTCCCAGACAAATAACCCAAAAATTTGTCTTTAGTTTTGAAAGTAATCATATGTCCCAGCCATTGAATCAATGTCACAATGTCAAAAACCAAACTCTAATACTTAGTAACTTCTCCTTCTTTTTTTTTCTTCTCAGTCATTTCGGCTATCTTTGGCACATCCTCTCCTCTTTCTGGTTGCTCGGTTTCTTGTGTGTTTGATTTTATTCTTCACCTAATCTTCTATCTCTCATTTCCGTTATCATTAAGTCTGACTCTTGTAATATAATGTTGGGTTATGTATTAATGGGTAGGGTTCGGTTATGTTTGAATAATGGTGTCTTCGTTGTGTTAAGTCTAATTGTATTTATTTTAGGGATTTTCATCGCACATTATATACACGTACATTTCATCATATATGCATATCTTATATTATTGGGCTTTCAATTTATGGATATATCCTCCAAAATATCTATAAATTGAATGCCTAATAATATCTGTATAGCGGATATTTTCATCCTTGGTTATGATAACATTTTCAAATAGCAAATGGACAATACACCTGAACATAAATACAAGCAGGATCCAGATCGACCAATTGCAAGCTATCCATAGGACCATAGTCATGCATCATCACATCAGTCTCTCCTGGCAATTAAGAGTGAGGTTCCATTTATAATACGTAAGAAATCATCACATTAATATCTCGATCTTTACCAAAAGAAAAAAAGAAAAAATCATAATCAAAGTAAGCAGTTTGGAAAATGAAACTGTAATGGCAAAGTCCAAAAGATATGTATCATTGACAAATGACAAGTCGATTGAAAGGTCATGCAATTCCTTATCCGAACACACATTATCTATCTGCTCTTTTAGGATAACCCCTCACTAGAGACCACTGGCGGAAGGCAGAAATTTTTTAGCGGAGGTGTAATATTGACTAAGTATGAAAAATGATTTTTCGAAATAATCATTTTCTCAAGATATTTTTTGGTGGTTTTTGTTCCTTACACATCAAATAAGAAAATTTGATTTTATGGGATTTTAGTATGAAGTATATATTGACTTAATGAGCCATCATTTTTAGCCTAAATCGTATTTTAGAATAATATAAAAATAAATAAAAGTAAAAGGACAAATACATTTACTTAAATATTGAAAATGAAAATAAGGTAATTTGTGCAAGTTCAGCAAATGGGCAATTTCAAGTATCTACAATGATTTTTCCGTCAAGAAGAGGTGCAGCTGCACCTCCTTGCGGCTTAATAGGTCCCCCTCTGCTAGAGACTAGACTTAAAATTATGCTAAAATTTGCTAATCCCTTGTCCTTTTCCTTGATTATGTCATGCAATTATCTTTCATTTTGAAAGATGAACATGTCAATGGGGTCCTACTTCAGCTATGGATCAAACTCTATCTCCCAACCTTCCTCTATACCATGTTTCCAAATTGTTCATAATAATTATTATTTTGCACAAAAGTTTGCTGACCATATCCACCTTTATTTCCTTATCCTTTACGTGCGAGAATCATGCACTTTGCTTGGCTTATTCACATATACATCATACATATGAAATGCCACTTGTTTATTATAATTATAGTTTATTCGTGTAGATCTTAATTTCCAACTACAAAATGAAGAGCAGCTTACAAAATAACAATAATTCTACAAATACCAATTTGTCGCATGAGTTTTTGAGTGAAAATACTTAAGGTTTTCTGAACCAACATGATTCAGACTAAGTTCGGACGGAAAACAAATTAAATGTAACCAGCAGCATCTTCTATTGTCTTGCTCTTTTCCCTTTTCCTTATTCTGGAATTACACACTTTTTCATATACCTTTTGTGGAGCTACATCTGGGAATTGGATATTCCTCATATCCTGACCTTTTAATCTCTCTTTTACACGTGTCATGGACCCACCGAGGACACTTGTAATTGGGATGCTGACGCGATCCCTGTCTATAATAAAAAAACCACCCAACTTGCAGTGTTTTTTGATAACAGTCGGCTGTCGTTTTGTTCCATTTTCAGAAGCGTGTGAGTCACTCGTGTCAGCGACAAACTCGAAGCTATCTTCAATTGAGGGAAGGTCTTTTTGGGAAAGAAAGAGGACCGATAAAATGACGAGGCAAATCATGTGGTGGAAAGATTAATGTGTGTCATGTATGTACCTAAAAATTTGGTAAGTGGGCTCTCAAAATACAGGCTTGATCATCACCTTACACTATATTGTGTACCGACATATTGATACCCGCCGTATAGGACCCATGTCTTGTACGGGGGACTCCAGATCTACCGTTAAAATTGACTCGTAAGATGATGGAATAATGCTAGTCACAAAGTTATTACGCTAATTTTAAATTGTCGTGTTTGTATTTTATTTGTTTTCTCTGATTTAGACCTTATTTATTCATGGTAGATAAAAAATTATGACATTAATTAGATTAATTTAGAGTGATTTAAAATGGAGAAAAAAACTAGTGTTTCTATTAATATTGTGTACAATAAGTTGGTAAAGTGTTTTTGGAGATGAGAATCTGAGGTTGCTTTGCCAATAAGCCAATGTGCCACTGTGCCACGTGCCGACCTCTGGTAGTATATGGAGTAAGCTTCTCGATTTATAATGTGGCAGAGTGTGATTGGGTTGGCAGCATGCACAGTGGAGGGTTTGGCACGCTCCCCACAGATGTGGAAATGGTAAAAGTGATGGGCCGCGTCCGGTTGGCACCCAGTGGACCCTGAGTTTTGAGTGTTGAAGGCTTGTACTTCCTTATGATGCTGAACTCAGTGGGGACCAAAGGGATTCACTGAATGTGTGGATGGTCCTTCTCTTCCAATTTGGACTTTTGAATTAATATTGGAATTTGGATGGATGCATTGAAGCTTGAGACTTTTGAATTAATATTGGAATGGGAATGTCTTGCATAAAAAAGGTTAAAGCTAGTATATTACCAAAGGATTTATTCTTGCCGACGAGGGTTGGTTGAGTTAGTAAAGGCCGGTTGAGTTCCGTTATCGACGATCCCTTTGGTGGGTAATTTGTAAAAACCAAAAAAGAGGCTATAAGACCCCCTCTGTAAGTCCTTAAAGAGGCATTGGTATGCCTTGACCCTAAGATGAGGTAGCCTCCCCTCTCTAAACCTTATTTTACTGGAAAAAAAGGAACTTATTCTTTCATTATTATGTTTAAATGTGGGTTAGGTGAGGGTGAATAGTTTTATTTCATGCGCAAATGTGGTTTATGGCATTTGGCCAAGACATTGTACTCGTCCCCTTGCACTTGAGTTATATCCCCCTTCCCGTACAATAATGTAATTTAGAATATCGCTATGTTAAAATAAAACCAAAAAATAAGTTTTATTTCATGCTAATTTTGTGACGCTTAATTAGTCTAAAAAAGGTGCCTCCTCCACTTAGTTAGATATCTCCTCCTCCACCTAACTTTATACGAATGAATTCTATATATATGCTTGATTGTTTTGCCAAATGATTGATTATATTTTTAAAAGTAGTTCATGCATGAACAAATGGACCAAATCGCCGCGGGACCAAAGTTAGGTGGAATATATATAAAAAAACCAGGCAGATTAATTAGTTTCCATTATTGCCTTCTTTCTTTTGTTAATTACCCGAGTGAGTTAACTCACTTTCAAAATTTCAGTGCAAATTTCAGCTTGGCGAGGAATCTTAGTATGTGGAGATAACTACTTTGCTTTGAACCATAGAAAAAGGGTAGGGAGGGATGACATAGGATAGGAAGCAGCATAAAGCTCCAAGCCGTCCAAAATCAAGGAAGCTCTATATGATTGGATGCACGACCTTTTTGACCCAAGAGAGAGACCACTTTAATTTTCCAATATACTATATGCTCGGGATATATGCAAGCATATTCTAGTACAATGTGAATGCGCGTCCTTGTTGTGTTGCGTTTCTGGATTTTTTTTTTTAGGGTTACGATGTAGACATCGGTGGTTTAGAATTGTGTTTGCAGTTCTCATCACTCACCTTTAAATGAAGACTCATACTGTTTACTTATTTTGATCTGATTCCTGTGGTGGTAGGGTAAAGTTCCCCGTTTACTTGAAAACCATTAGTGGTCAACAAGTCAACTTTCTTTTGAGTGGGAGCGTGCCATTATTAGCGGCTAAAAACCCTAACAGACTTACAAAAATTTAATAACTTGTGCCCCAAGCTATTGACTTTTATAAAGTGATTGTGAATTTGGGTTAGGAATATCTCATAAGTAAGTTCTTTTCTTACCTCAGACGAGTGAGGACTTTATAATTTCCCCAGTAAAACTAGTAAGTCTAGCCAAAAATGAATATTGAAAATAAATCAAACGTTTCAAAAGAACTGCCAAGTCGGGAAAGAAATCAGAACATTGGGCTTCAATTTCTGCTTGGATTGTTGTCTGTGGCTCAGGACCTGGATATACCTCTATGGAAATTGCACGTCAGCACCTTCAACTGATGGGGTTCAGCTGGAAATTGATACCAATGTTGAGATAGGCAAAGCTTTTAATCAAATTTAGCCATGGAGAGGCTCGTTGAGTGGGCAGAATTGGGATCCCTTCAATCTGGACTAGATTGGAAGTGGCTACATTGACGCTTGCTAGCTTGGAATCGCACTTCAGTACCTATTCCTGCTCACTGTGAATCATCTAAGAGCTATTCTGGCAATTCTAAGACATCAAGGTGTCTCTGGAAATTTGTTGAGGTTTTCATATTATGAAAAACCCGAACTTCACCTGATTCATTTGCTTTGAACCAAGTTTGTAACAAGAGAAGTCTCGATTTTTCTTGTGGATTGCCTCTTTGCAAAGGCTAACCGTAGTCAGAAGTTCTGAGTTCTGCCTGGTCGTTTCTCAAGCAAGATCATACGATCCCAAAGCTCTCAGAACTCAGAAACAACCAAGCTCTTGTTTTCTCCTGTCACGTCTTGTCATTGGGATCACGTGGGTATTGTGGAGAGAAAAATCCCCCCACCCCCCCTGATATGCTGATTCTGATCTTTGAATTTAGTAATCAACGGTGATGATCAAACCTTGAGCCTTCGGAAAAAATCTAGAAGTTGGGTATTTAATTAAACCAATTGAATCTAGCTTTTTCACATTAAATCACCATTAATGACACTTAATCTTAAACCTATGAAGGATAATTTTGCAATTGGTTTGAAATGCCCTGAGCTTTCAAAACAACCTGGGTTGACTTCCAATCTTGGTAAAACAAAGCCCAAACTCATGTCATCAATATGAGCTAATAACCAGATGGGCTGGCACGCGAAAATTGGGTCCAAACACATACATAGCTAGATTTGACCAAAGTCAATTCATGTTTTGATAAAAAGCTCCAAGAACCTGTGATTGATGGAAGGTTGGAAAATTGCTAAGGACAGAACTAGCAACTTTCAAACTTAAGTTTCGACCATTTTGTATTGTATGGTCACCTAATAAGGTCGTTGGCTTACATAATTGGGAGTCCTGATGGGCTCTATATATTGTCATGGGCTTGGGTTGTTATCTATTGTGAGGCCCAATCACTCATTCGTTTAGTACAATAAAAAATAAGTTTTTACTCTAGGGCTTGCTCCAGGATTTGGCTCGGTCCAATTACTCCAGCTGACACAAGTTGACTTGTCTGGTTAGGCTCGGCCCAAATATATTAGTGTTCTCTTCGGCCCAGGGGTTTGAAACTTTGAAGCTTTCCTTTGTCCGGGCCTCGTTTGGTTGGTAAAAAAAAGTTGTAGGATTTGATCAGCTTAATCCAATACCATGTTTGTGTTATAAAACTAAGGGAATTGAGAGAGAATTTAAGAGAGTATAGATGTAGAGAAAGCCATAAGGAAGTTCTCTAGCCTTGTTCTTGTGTGTCCTTCTTATTCATTCAATTGCCTATATATAGGCATAATATATACATATAATAATACAATGGTGAGTTGATACATACATCATTGATGAGATATGTAGCACTTATAGTTAGGTATTGTTAGAGGAATGCATAGGTGACATCCACTTAAATCTTAATGATTTACAACACTCCCCCTTGGATGTCCACCATGCATGGAGTATGCCTCATTAAAAACCTTGTCAGGTAAAACCCAATGGGACAAAAACTGGTCGAAGGGAAAAAGAGTACATAACCATGTATAACATAAAAATCTGCGTATAGAACACTGACACGCGTGCGACACTGCCTCGTTAAAACCTTGCCAAGAAAAACCCAGTGGGACAAAAACTTGGTCGAAGGAAAAAGAGTACAGTGTGTGAAGATCTTTATTGATGGCACGCTCCCCTGATGCTTGCAAAATTTTATTAGGTCGTATTGTTGACCATCTTTCTAAATGTAGTGGTTGGCATTACTTCATGTGAATTAATCTTGCAATATTGTAGAAATGCTCCCCCTGAAGAGTTACTCCCCCTGATAACTCCATACATGTCTTATATTGCTTATCACATTTTTCCTTCACAGATTGAGCTTTAGTAATGCCTCTATAAAATTTGCTCTTGTAGCATCATTGGAGGATATATGTGTGTCTTCATTTATTTAGTTCATGTTGAGGTTAAAATAATACAACAACATCTAGACTATTTTCACAAATATTTTACTACATACAATGGCTTGAATAATAACTATCAAATATTTAAAAAGAAAAACTATGAGCTCATACTTATAAGACCATTAAACATTTCTATGGTATAATCACTCATTCATACATATTCTTGTATGATTGCATATGCTATTCTTCATAAGCTCTTCGGAGAAGTCTAATTATCATAACTTTAAACATTTGGATAATTGCAACGTTTTGAATTGAATTCAATCAAAAGTACTCTTTGAGGCAATTTATTTATTTCAAGTCGATTGAGTACTTACACTGAGCTTCAAGCTCTATATTGAGCGTAAGGCTCTATCCTTAGCGTAAGGCTCTACACTAGCGTCATGCTCTATCCTGAGCATCAGGCTCTACATCAGCGTAAGGCTCTATCCTGAGCTTCGGGCTCTTTTCTCTTCTTCTAGATTTCTTTGTGCAATTTATATATTGCATGGCACATTATATCTCTTAGAATTTATTCCTTTGTATTCTTTAGGAAAATTGCTTCCTGGCGATATGTTTTAGACACTTTATAATCTTTATAGATTTCTCATATCAAATTCCTTTATTAAATCAGGGGAAGCCTTTGTAAACTCTTCAAGAGTTCTAATAAAATTCTTTATATATATATATATATATACTGCAATGATGATAAATTCATTTCCAAAATTTGGATTATTTATATATATATCTCCTTTTCTAATAGATATTCATTAAATCGATTATACCATATTTTTCCATAATACTTTGATCCACACAAGGATCATTGCAAGCCATCATATTGTAAACCATTTGCTTCAGGCATTCTGAATCCTTCAGGAATTTTCATATACATGAATTTTTCATAAATATGCATAAAATAGTTGCATATGTTTACCATCATAATCTCATGTCTTTACTGGGAAACGTTGTGCCATATCATCAAGTGATTTATTTCACTTCATCTTAAACACCATTTTACAACATATACATTTTCAGATCATTTTTGTGTTTTTATCTATAGGTTCAATCATTGCACTTTTTCAGGAAATTTTCAGCTGTCCTGGACTGCCTCTTCCAGTTGGCCAATCTATATTTACATTTGTCGACAATTATAACAAGTGGTGCAATATCATCATGTATAGCCCTTCATAATTTTAAGTACGTACTATAAACCAATATATCATCAATTCGTGATCCCATCATTCTCAGTGCGCATGCATAATTTATAAGCATCTCATTGTTTTCATTATTTTCTAGTACCAGTGCCATTTCAGAGGCTTTCATTGTCGCTTCATGGACAAATATCTCTTCTAAGATATAGAATTTATAGAATGTGGATCATAACCTCTTCTAGAGCGTTATTTTAAATAGGGCTTAAACTTTGCAATTAATCTCCATTTCTGAGGAGTTTGGAACCTATAGATATGTCATGCTTCAGACATCGGACATCTGTATCTCTGTCATGCTTCAAGCATCCAACATCTTTATCTGTCATGCTTCAGGCATTCAACATATTACTCATTAGTAGTTAATTACTATGCTTTTGTATGTGCTTGAACTTCTGGCATTTGACTTACAGTCTTTTTTTCCTGAATTTGCTTCTAGCATTTATCTTTTATACCAATTTGTTTGATGAGACAATAATAAATATATTCCATAATCATTCACGTCGTTCTTTGTTCTTTCAGGAACAACCAATTCTCCCCCTAACGACGGGAATTTTGCCTCATCAAAATGATACCAAGTGTGTCATAAGTAGTGTCCTTCAGAGACAAAGATGCATATAAAATAAACAAGGTAACATAGTGCAGAATCTTCAGGTTCGCTTAATATGATCATTGTATCAAGTATTCCAGAGCATAGAACTTCTGGTTTTCAACATCTATAGGTGTAAATATGCTTATGACACAATACAATAAGTATCAAGGACAACAAAGAACAGAAACTTCAGGTTCCTTTAATAGAATCACAAAGATCCAGGATATCTAGAGAATCTCTGGTTCTCAACAATAAGTGATAGGGAAAAAGCTTATAATATAAAAGCTAACTCACAACGATCTATAAAAAGTGTGAGGCTTACAACCTTTCTCTGATCATTAGGATGTAGAGAGGTTACATGAAGAACATGAAATATCCTGGTAAGATACTTGTTGTGATGGAAACGTACCATGCTTCATGTTCTGAAAATAAGAGAGAGATGAAGGGAATTAGTATGTTCAGATTCGGAACATACCATATTCCATATTCTGATCCATGAAGCATATGGATCTCTTATACCTCTCTTCTATCATAATTTGACCCAGAAGCCCGGTGAACGAGGCTGATCCATAACCAAACTACTACCCTAACAAAGTAGTGGATCATGATCAAAGATAATCTTGCTTCTGAAGGTCTTGATCAAAGATAATCTTGCTTCCATGGAAATATTCAGGATTCCTAAGCACGCCAGGTGCTGTTGAGAGAATTCAGGTCGATATCTCATTCTTTGTTTAGAAAGTAACAACAAGGGAGTATGATGAAACCGTCCAAGAGTAGGGAATATATATAGCAGAAATAGGAATATGGAAAACAGGTGGCTTAAATTTAAACCATACGTTAGTCCCTAATAAGTCAGATTACTTTTCATAAAATTCTCAATAAGACAATCCGGAATTTATGCAAAGAGTAAAACGATAAGAATTGAATCCCTTTTATACATAAAAATATCTCAAAGGTCGAATCGAATACCTTACCATGGTCGACAAGCTTAAGTGGACAGAATAGATTTTGTGGAACAAGAATTCGAATTATATGGATGGTTGTCAGTTGCTCACCTCTTAATATATATATAATGCTTACAATGCACGGTTCATCAGGTAGAATACGTTCCCTACTTTCTGCTATTACTTAAGTGGTTCATTTCTACATCTTTTCCTTCAAAAATGTCATCCTATCCCCAAAACAATTTTGATTTGAATACTACTCCCCAGGAGCAAATATTGATAGCACTGAGATCAGATAGTGATGTTGTCAATGATTCTTTGGTTGCTAGCATGCAACATGCTGCATCAGTTACCAATTTAGGACAACGGCTCCTGGCAAGATCACAAGAAGTGCAGGCACTTAGATCTCAAGTCATAATCCTCGCAGAAGGTGACTGAGGCTAATCAAAAACTTAGAAGACTTGGAGAAAAGTAATAAAGATTTGGAGGAACTTGTTTCTCTGTTGCAAGTTCATGAGGAGAATGAGGGACACCAAGATTCTCCTACAATGCCCAAATCTGAGGCATTAAATATTTTAGTAACTCTGATTATGTCATTTGTTTCTCCTTTGTAATATCGAACTCCAAGTTCCAATCCTTTATAATAATATGAACATAGTATCCACTAAACCTTTAAATCATATGAACTTCAAGTCATTCTTTGAAATAATATGGATGACCAAGAAAACTTCAGGTTCTTTGTAAACTTGGTCTCCTAATTGTGATATCAAAAATATAGAACTTCAGATTCTATGTAAACATCTTGTATGTTTGTTTCCAGAACTTCTGGTTCTTGGAAATTTATCTCATATATATAAAACTTCGGGTTTCATGAATTAAATTCCAAATTTATATTTAAGTAGATGTACTCAAAACTTCTGGTTTTGGATTACACATAAAGTCCTGAAATGAAATAAATAAGATACAATAAAAGTAAGACAATAATTAAACTCCTGTAAAATAAATAGTTGAAACTTCTGGTTTTTCATTTAATTGTTCTTTTATGAGTTTAGGGAACTGCAAGTCCCTTTTTGTATATAGTAACGGATTACCCAAAATGGTTACTATTCAAGCTTAATACTTTTGCCAGTATATTTACTATTCATGTGTCTGACACTATTATCATATTATCAAGGAGCTTCAAGTCCTGATTTACATGTCAATGATTTTTGGGTCCGATCATATTTTCACAAATATAATTTCAAAGAGGCTGCTAGCTCTCATTTTATTTCATTATTAAAGATCTTCAGGTCCTAATGTAGTATGATGAGGATCAAGGAACGTAAGGTTCCAATTTCTTGCATGATATACAATTCATCATAATGAACTTGTAAAATAAATTCTCAAATTAAATATGCAGTAAAATAAATTCATAAAGTAAATTGCTTGCTGTATGGGCGTTAATTCCGCACCATACTTTAAATAAAATTAAATGTGCGGTAAAAGTAAATTGCTTGTTGTATGAGGGTTAATTCCGCATCATACAATAATAAAGTAAATGTGCTTGTATGGGCACTAATTCTGCTCCATATGTTTAAATAAAAGTAAATAAATGTGGGGATAAAACCGCCACTTAATATAAAAGGGATCTTCTGGCCTTTTTAGATTTACATGAATTTAGGGACTTCTAGCCCTTCATTATTTATATTAAGGATCAAGATCTTCGGGTCTTAAGTTCCTTCTTCATAACACACATGGAGTGTAACCAATATCATCTTTTCGTATAAATGTGAACCATATATAATAAGTTGACAATGATTGCTTCTGGCAATCATGGTTAATATTCATATACCAATATAATATTAACCTAAGGTATATAAGTTTGACTTTGTGCAACCTTTTCCGCCCATTTCTCGGTGGGTTCTCAACATCAATTGAAAATAGTATAATTAATTCATTATACTAATATACATAAACTGCAAAATGAAAATTGTTGGAGGATGTCACATTTGCTTTCCTCCCTAAGTCAATTTTTCTTCACCTGAAACCAATAAAGCTAAACATGTAATGACATAAAATATACATAAAATATTATTGTACTAATCTATAGGAGTATATTCTATATATATATATACAATTATATATTTAACCCAAATGACATATTATATAATATATTATATTGATATCATATAACTAGAAAAGAAAGTGGCGGATGCATGCTCCCAACTCAATTGCTTTCCACTTGCTCCAACATGCATGTACTACTTTTTGAATGGATGGTTAGCATAAGACAGTGATATTGAAGTGTAGAGTAATGATAAAATAAATAAAAATAAGGGTCAGAGATCTTATCATTTTGTGCGGGTTGTGGGGATGTAGAACCAAGAATCGCTTCCTGAGATTGCCAATCCATAGCTTCACATCTTTCTCTGTTTTTTTTCTGGTGGAGATGGGTTTGATCTCTCCGCTGAGTTGGAGAGATTGGTAGTTGGGGATTGAGAAAGAAAGGTGATGAAGTGGAGGAATTTGGTTGGAGAACTCAGTTGGTATTTTGAAAGCGAATTAATCCTGATCACGTGTTATAAAACTAAGGGAATTGAGAGAGAATTTAAGAGAGTATAGATGTAGAGAAAGCCATAAGGAAGTTCTCTAGCCTTGTTCTTGTGTGTCCTTCTTATTCATTCAATTGCCTATATATAGACATAATATATACATATAATAATACAATGGTGAGTTGATACATACATCATTGATGAGATATGTAGCACTTATAGTTAGGTATTGTTAGAGGAATGCATAGGTGACATCCACTTAAATCTTATTGATTTACAACAGTTTGGTGTTAAAAAATGAAGGCTTATTATCATAAAACGTCCTTAAGGTTTACGAAACTATAGATTGCATCCTTAATGTTTTTTTTTGTCATTCGTGGTCCTCAAGGTTAGTATGTGTGATCACAAATGGTCCATGCCGTTAGGTTCCGATCAAAAACAATTAGTTTGCTGACGTGGCATATATATGTATCACAAAACATCTAGAGGTTCACGCACCTATCACAAATGGTCCTTGCAAATTTTTTAAAATTTTTAAAATTTTTAAATTTAAAATTCATAAATTTTTTGGTTTTCTTTTTTAAATCTTATGAATTTAAAATTATTTAAAAATATATATTGTATTTTAAATACACATGACACTATATTATTGTAGATGTGGGCTCCACATATATGCCACATCAACAAACTAATGAAGTATTTTAAAAATAATTTAAAAATGAAAAAACCAAGGATTTAGGGTTCATAAATGGTCCTCAGGTTAAAATCCATCTATAAATAATTTTTTTCATTTTTAAATTTTATGAATTTTAAATTATTTAAAAAACAACTTCATTAGTTTGTTGATATGACGTATATGTGGAGCTCACATCTTCAAAAATATAGTGTCATATGTATTTAAAATACAATATATAATTTTAAATAATATAAAAAAGAAAATCAAAACTTTATGAATTTTAAATTAAAAAGTTAAAAAAATTTGCAAGGACCATTTGTGAGAGATGTGTAACCAAGAATGTTTTGTGATATATATATATATATATATATATATATGCCACGTCAACAAATAACGGAGTTTTGATGAAACCAACGGCAATGACCATTTGTGATCACGCAAGTCCTAACCTTAAAGAGGATGAATGATACAAAAAAACATTAAGGATGGAATCTAATAGTTTCAAACCTTAGGGATGTTTTGTGATAATAAGCAAAAATGAAAGTAGATATAACTTACTTACTACTCCAAGTTCCCAACTCTTTGATCTTGGACCCAGACCCGAGAGCCACGATACAAATTTGGAACACTAGTGCTAATGAATGATACTTATCATTCCAAGTCAATGTAATCAAATGCAATTCAATTCTACCTCTTAATCAAATTCAATTCTAGTAACCAAACCTATTCATATTCCTTTTTTATTTGTTTGATACACACGATATTGTAGTTATGAGGAATAGACCAAACATATCCATATAAGTTATATGTGTTCTAAAATAGACCAGAATTAGAGTTGATCAAGTTGCCCACCACAATGCCATAAGGAGAAACTCCATCATCTCTAGTAGATATGGTGGTGTGCTTGATATATTCTCTTTTTTCTTCCCCTCATTTTTTCATAAACTCTAATTTTTCTGAATATTGACCGGGGAGTATATGTGAGTGGTGGTGAGAAGTCTCTCAGGAAATAGGACCACCACTCGTTCCAATGGAAGAAAGGAAGCAGCCAAATCCACTCTTACCTCCCCCTCTTTCCAACCAAAAAAAACTTAAAAGAAAAAAAATCATATCCAACTCAAAAATGCACACTCCTCTGTTCCTCTACCACCACCTACTCCATTCTCCTCCTCTCCCCCACCAAATTCCATGGCCAAGAATCCACCTGAATAATCCCCTTTGGATTCTCCACCCTCACTGTTCCTCACTCTCTCTGCCCTCTTTCTTCACCTAAGAATGACTCCTTCTTATTGCCTATCTTCTGCAAGGAACACCATCACACCAGAAGCATTTCTTCTCCACAATTCTCATCTCTATCTCCCAAAGCACCGCTCTTTTTCCTTTTCAACTGAAACCCACTTTCCAAGGAAAGACACAAACTTTCTCAGGCCCCAAACACCACTGCCCAAGTCTTTTCTCCCCATTTCGAGGCTAAACAACTCGAAAATCACACACCCTTTTGCCAGTTTATCTTCTTTTGCGGAAGCGGAAGGTGAAAAACAACAAAACCAAGATGCCAAAGCTGAAGAACATCACGAGAATAAAAAATCAGAGGACCAAGCTGAGTCGCCTGGAATGGCTCAGGCCTTCCACATATCTTCCCGCACAGCTTCAGCCATTTCCATATGCATAGTATTTGCAGCTCTGAGTCTTCCATTTTTCATGAAGTCTCTGTGGCAAGGCATGGCCTTGAAGACCAAGATGTTGTCTTATGCAACGCTGTTGTTTGGTTTCTACATGGCTTGGAATATTGGAGCCAATGACGTGGCCAATGCCATGGGGACTTCGGTGGGTTCAGGAGCATTGACGCTAAGGCAGGCTGTTGTAACTGCGGCAGTGTTGGAATTCTCAGGAGCATTTTTTATGGGGACTCATGTGACAAGCACAATGCAAAAGGGCATTCTTGTTGCTAATGTGTTTCAGGGCAAAGACACTCTGCTCTTTGCTGGCTTGCTTTCTTCGCTTGCTGCTGCTGGTACTTGGTTGCAGGTATAATATTGTTCTTCCTCTGTTTTTATTTCTATCTCAGTGCTGTCTAAGTTAGTTATGGGTTCGACCAAAACAAAAAAAAAAGTTAGTTATGGGATTAACATATTCAATTCCTATGAGACAAAAAGGGGAGATATTAGCAAAGAGCATTTGAGGATTTGGCAGAATTCTCATGGCTTATTGGGGAAAACAAACTAAATTTATTAGTATTAAACTAACTTTGTGTGGATCATGAAGGAGGCTTAGTTATGTTAATTTCAATATCTTGTTCCTTTTGTTGGGTTACTTAAACTAACTTTTATTGGGCAACTTCTGGAATATGTTACCCAGACAGGACAGAATGGATGGCTATTAGATATTTATAAAAGTTTAACCATTGTGCAATAATAAGAACAAACTTCCACTGCATGTATTTTGTGTTTTGTGTTTCGCTTGATCGATGACCTACATGAATGAGTTGTCCCTCAAAATCATCGAACCAAGATTTCGTTGATACATGCATACAATGACATTGGAAAACAGTAATAGCTGGTCTCTTCAATCAAATGCGTGTGAAGGGAAGCTTCTCTGTCTTAAGATGATTCACCCTCCGAATCTTCTTTAGTGCTACAAGTTTTATGATCAAAATAGTAATACCACGTGTCAGTACAACTGCCACACTAAAAATTTCTCGTATTTAACAAGCATAATAGAGTTATCTTATTTCGAACTTAATGAATGTATTACATTAGCAATTATGTATCATGCAGCATAACTCATTCAGAATGACAGAGACCTTTATGGAAGAAAGGAACAATATACTGTTCCATGCACTTACTTTGACAAACAAATAAATCCTATACATATAACTCAATTTAAGCTTGACTTTGAATGTAGTTGTTTCAGAAAGTAAAAGAAAAAAAACAAGGACTTTGAATTTGGTTGTTCATTTATATGCTGCATATGTTTCCCCCTGGATTTAGTTGTGCACTTATATGTTACATTCTCCTGTTCTTTCTTCCATCCACCACTAATTGTTTTTTGCTAGTCAGGTTGCATCATATTATGGCTGGCCTGTCTCAACAACGCACTGTATAGTAGGATCGATGGTTGGGTTTGGACTTGTCTATGGGGGAGCAGGTGCTGTCTTCTGGAGCTCATTGGCAAGAGTGATTTCTTCGTGGGTTATCTCACCGTTCATGGGAGCACTGGTGTCCTTTCTTGTATACAAATGCATTCGTAGGGTATGTTCCCCTTCCTTGGAGATGGAACTGTCAAATGATCCTCTGCCTTATATCATATATGGGTATGGCGTTGGCTTATGATAACATACAAGAATTTACCTGCTAATTAATGGTTCCTAGAAGAAAGGCTACCACATCTTTGCTTCGCTTGTAACCTTTAACCGATCTTATTACCAAAGACTATATATTTTGGTTAGAAAAAACATGGTTTCCTTTTATTTCCAAATTAATTCAAAACCATAAGCCCTAAGCATCACTCTATATGTCTAACTCTTAGTCTTAGCATTTTACAGAACCTGATTTTCTGTTCAAAAATTGAGAATACACTTCTTATTGCTTATGACTCATCTTCTTCTTCTCTGTTCCTTTCAGTTTGTGTATAGTGCTCCAAATCCTGGACAAGCTGCAGCTGCAGCAGCACCAATTGCTGTATTCGTGGGAGTGAGTGGAATCTCATTCGCAGCCTTTCCTCTTGGAGAAAGCTTGGCTTTGGCTCTGGCCCGGGCTCTAGCCTGTGGAATTGCAGGTGCGGTCCTTGTATACAGAATTATCCGAAAGCAGCTAGGTCATCTCCTCCTCAAGTCCACATCATCAGAAGCAGAGCAAAAAGAGGGTACCATCCACCAAAAAAACATTGGGTTTCTCTCTGATATTGCAGGTCCAACGGGTACCCAGTTGGAAATAGTGTATGGGGTCTTTGGATACATGCAAATCCTCTCAGCCTGCTTCATGTCATTTGCCCATGGTGGGAATGATGTCTCCAATGCAATAGGTCCTTTGGCTGCTGCATTATCTATTCTTCATGGCGGTGCCAGTGGAGCTGAGATTGTTATTCCAACTGATGTTCTAGCATGGGGAGGATTTGGAATTGTAGCAGGTCTCACTATGTGGGGGTATAGGGTAATAGCAACGATTGGGAAGAAGATTACAGAACTGACACCAACTAGAGGATTTGCAGCTGAGTTTGCTGCAGCCTCTGTGGTTCTATTTGCATCAAAGCTGGGACTACCGATCTCTGCAACTCATACTCTGGTGGGTGCAGTCATGGGGGTGGGATTTGCAAGGGGGCTTAATAGAGTTAGAGCAGAAACAGTGAGGGAAATTGTGGCTTCTTGGGCTGTGACAATTCCAGCTGGTGCATTCTTTTCTGTTGTCTACACATGGATCCTTACCAAGCTTTTGTCTTCCATTTTGTGAGTGTACATTTGAAGATAGAAGTGATGGGCAGTTGATGTAAGTCATTAATTAAAAAACAACCACTTCTTTTACAGATTTGTGGAACTAAAGATCATGCTTGTGCTCACAGCCTTTTTCTTCTTGAATTCTACACTGGTGTTTCTTCTGTTTGAGTATCCTATACTGCCGTACATATTTACGGAATCCTTGCTCAAGATTACTAAAGACATGCATGTTCTTTAAGGAAGCATCTACCTACAAAAATGCTCTTTATTTTTAAAAAAGGAACATATTCCAAAAAAATTCAAGGAGGATCCACCATGTTGGTTAACTATGCAGCTCAAGTACAACTCTTACGTATAGAAAATACAACCCCTAGATGCAGTATTCTGGCAATAACAGGTTTAACAAACAAAAAATATGTCTGTTTTTAGGGAGATATCAATATATTGTGAGAGTCTGACAGTGAAAATTTGTTGAAAGCAACTCCTATAATTATGGTACGCGAGTAACCTAGTCTTTAAAACAGCATGCCATAGAATATAGCGCTGGAAATTGTACGCTATTTATTATTTATGGTTTATAAAATTTTGTTACATCTCTCTGAGACTTTTCATGGAACCAACATATTGCAGTAGCAATTCAACCACGTACCAGAATACGAGCGCAAGATTGATAGTATACAGAAAGTCATGGAGAAAGCTCTTGTACAGAAGTGAGACTTGGCTCCCATCCCAATCCTCTACATGATTTAGTCTTCGGGAGTGGGGGAACAAAAGGCTTCTTTCCTCTAATACCTTTTCTCCGTAAACGTTTTGACCACCTTTCCTTGGAGGCATAATAGTCTTCAGCAGAGCAAACAGATTCATCTGTGTCCCCCAACCTCCTGCATTCACAATGATCCCATCTGGAGACTCTTTGCCTTCAGCAGGTTCTTTGGCCCTAGCATTCTTTTGGTGTTTATGCTTAATTTTCTGCGCTGTAGTAGTTGGTATTATATAATACTTCTGACCAGGCAAAAGGCTCTCCTCTGGCCTTAAAAAGGACTCCTGAGGATTTTTGAACACTTCTGGGCGGGCAACGCACATCCCAGGATACTTTTCCATCAACAGAGATGCAGGAACTACATTCTGATACAGCTCCTCTCGCCCACCTGCGTGGACTATCCTCACAAAAATGTTCTTCGACTGTAGACTGAAGTCCAATGATATGGGAGCTCCTACTTCCTTACTTGCAGATCCTTCATCTATGGTAGATCCTTTCAACTGTTTGTTTCTTGCCCTGTCAGTTTTCCAGGCTAGGCCTAACAACTGGATGAACCTCTTCAGCATAGCCACAATTAAAAGAAGCCTGACCAAAATGTTTCAACATTAGTCCACTGGTGGGGATTCTGAGCATTCTATTGCCTTGATATTATTAAGCATTGACCACAGACGAGTTTCTCGTGGCCAGCTCTCCTTAATTTAATATTCCCTTTCAGAGGAAGCTGTGATGAAACCAAGGCTCTCATAGTTGCAAACATGAGAGAAGGAATAGTTTCTTTATCATTGTTGGATGTGAAAACCAAAGTGAGACACTAATGATTATAATAAACCACCAATTGGGTCTCAAACTTCTTTTACTAATTTGGAATGGTGCTGACACATCCTTGTACTAGTATCATATTCCCATAGGCCTGATAAAACCTGCCTTTCTAACTTCTTCAGTCTCCCGCTGATCCAATTGTTATGGAGAAAAAACAACCCTGCTTCACACAGGCTGCTCTCACTTTTTTCTCTGCCACAGGTCCAGATATGCACCATTTGGGAAGAGATCTCTCTCCAAGAAATGGACGGACAGATTTGTTTCAGGTTCCAAGCATCTGTCGTCACCCACACGATTGGAACCCCCTTCTCCACATAGTGTGTCGTAGAAGCTTGGCTGCTCAGATAGATCTGAAGTTGCTGCATGTGTCACCACCTTCTTCATAGCATCAATTGTCGAACCATCGGAACGGGCAAAGTAAAAGCCAGAGTTCAAGCGCCTAGGTAAGTTAATTGGTCCTGCATACAGAGCAATACCACAGAGGGATTTAGGGCATTGGATTTAATAGCCAAATAGTTGTACGGATGGAGATATCACTGCATATATGTACTAAGTGCTTATATACCATTGGAAATAAGAGTGACCATTTACACAAAATGCACCTGTTTTGTTGAATTCATCAGACTGAGCTGCAAGAACAGCAGGACCAAAAGAGTAGAGCAATGGCAGCGGGTTTCTAAACCAATATACATCCACATCACTAAGAAGCACGTTGTAACCCATCATCAGTATCTTCAAAACCAATCTGGACTTCACTTTTGTCACCTTCTGAAAACATTTTGTTCCAAAGTGGCAATCACTGAAGCTGATCTCACTTGGAGCTAATGGATCCCTGAAAACAGGCAGGCCCTAACAGTAACGGGAAATAGACAGTTAAATTTACGAACACATTTGGAGATCAGTCTAGAATTCAGACTAGCTTCAAGTTGTTTAAATTTCCATTTGCTGATACTTCAGTTAGTAAATAAAGACTCTTTATCTTTGATCTACTACAGAAACTCAGCCTGCTTTGAATCATAACCGATATGTATCGTTTACTTATTTATCTGTCAATGCATGTGCATGCTGGCATGCTTTGTGTATAAGAATGGACATACACGTTCAAGTGAAACAAGAAGAGAACTGGAAATAAATAAACAAGATTTAATAAACTACCTGCAGGACAGCAAACTCGTATATTTCCTGGTCAAGGGCACAAATGATAAAATTTGTGACCTGCAGTTGGCGCAATCTACACACCCAGCTCATTAGCATGTCCTTGTAACTATATCCCGCAGCAGTAAGCAAAATTGTGTTATTTTTGTCTGCATTGAATGAGAGAAGTGTCTCTAAAGAGAATGGAAGGTCTAATGGTTTCGTATGCTTTGTTGGAACCATCTGAGAACAGTCTGATAACTGGCCTAGTGATTTAACACCCTCAACCCAAGCCAAAGTGTTCTTCTTCCACCCGAAACGCACTATCCTTCCTTTCCATAATCTCCCTGCACTCTGGTATACCAACGGACAAACAATGTTTTCGTTGTATTGACAAAAATATATTGCCCGTCACATTTCAAAAGTTTTACTAGGCTACGGTAATTAACTTCGAGATAAGACAATGATCCATATAGTGCCCCAATATGAGAATTTCCAGCATATTCCCAGCTTCTTTCAAAATTTGAAGCACTGGAACCTCCGACATTCCAGTCAGTCTGATGTTCCTGATCAACTAGATAGAAGCTTGAGATTGTCCAACTGGCATCAAATACAAACCTAAGCTCAGATGACAAGGCCTCACTGACGACCCAACTGTTGTGCACCCCCCTACCATACAAGAAAGGAGGAAGCACTCCAGAATGTAGGGGAAGATCTTTGTTATTCCATGCCATAAGCAGCTTTCCTTCACAGGGAGTCGACTGCCAACTCTGCCCAAAAATCTCCTGCAACTGATGGAAGAGTGCACAATATCAATGGAGTTGTGACCATCAATTTTTCAGCCTGGAATTAGTTTTTTCATCCTCCTGTGTCGTCATCAATTTCCCATTCTCTCTTTGCCAATGCTTTCCATCCTCATCCAAGTAGAATGGGAAGTCGGACACATTTCGTGATGAAGCAACTAGAAGCCAATCATGGTCGAGTTTGTAAGCATAATTCATGATGGAAATGAAGTCAGGTAAAAGAATGGTTTCAGGATCAACCAGAACAGAAATGTCTGATGAAAATGACCTTGATCTTGCCATCATCGAATGAAAAAATGGGGTACCGAGGAACCTAGACCCATACAAACATGTATCAGATGACAATAAATATACGATAGTTCTAGCTCCACTCCATTACTCCTTGAGGATTTCCTTAAGCCCGAACTAATCCTCAAAAACCATCTCTTGAAATAAAACAACATACTTTGTACTCCTCATCTAGACTCTTCTGAATTATATAAGCCACCTTCTAGGTTCATTTTGAAAACCAGTTTTTTTTTCCCTCAATTCAACCAATCACCACAAATTTACTATTAACATACAACCAAAACAAAGAAAACACAGCAGAAAAGACAAAAAAATCTGCTTTTCAGAAAAAGGCCTTTAAGAACTGTGACACAACTTACAGAAACATTCCATTTTAGCAGATAGCTAAGTCAACAACTATGCTATCAACTAAAATGCACTGCATTCAAACAAAGTAATTATGGGCAACAAATGAATGACAAAGTTATTGGCTTACGTGAAATCAATGTTGGGTTCGACCAAAACCCGCGAGTCAAACGCTCCAGCGAAAAAGAAACAACAGAAGGGTCTTTGCTGAACAGCACAACTGCAATCTGTGGGGACAAAGCAAGCCATGAGCGAACAGCTAAACTCTGCCTAGCCTCAACAGAACCAGTGAACGGCCTAGGAGCTGAGAATATGATAATTTTCGGAGGTTCCGAAACGCCAGCACCTCGGTTACTAAGCTTAGGCCTCATGATCTGATCCTTGAGGGGAAGGAAGAAAGCATTGAGTAGCATACAGGGAGAGACAAAATAACGCCAACCCACATAGCCAAATTGACCATAGACTCCATACTCCCACTTGAAACGCCTGCAAAAGCAAATCACATTTACATTCTGCATTAATATAAGTCATATAACAAAGAAAAATGGCAAAGAGAATTAAAGATTTTTTTGAAGCAGAGAAAAGTGACCTTCATTTTACGTGGAGTTGTTGAGAACAATGAGACAATCGTGAGCTAAGTAGCCTGGTATTTTATATCTCAATATATTTTGTGTGTATATATCTATGAGAGAGAATGAAGATGAAAGTATGGAACTTTGACTGAAAAAGAGAAGAGAGAGTTGCAAAAGTAACGAACACACCAACCAGCCAGCCAGCGGCGCTCCCACCAAGGACAAGGCCGTGCGGGATCCATGTGAGTTGCCAAGATTGTCGCCTTTTACACGTCAGATTCCATTCTAAGTCTTCGCCCACCTTTTAACGTTTGATTTGCGTTCTTGAATCTCTGTACTCGCGATATTCAACGAAACCATACGGCTCTCCTTACCTTACGGCGTCGTTTAAGTTTTGAGTCTTTTCTTTCTTTTTTGACATTAGCGATGCTAGGATGGGGAAATCAAACACAGACCCTAACTGCTCTTAATCACTTGTTAATCACCAAGGCCCTCGCTTGAGTCTTTTCTTACTTAAATCTCTTGTTACATACTGACATCATTTTATTTTGGGTTTTAAATTGATCTAAAATTCTCTCAGAAAACAGAAGTAAAATTATGTCAGTTAATACCCCATTATATTCTTTTAAACTAAAATCACACATAATCATCCGGGTCGAATGATAAATAGAAAATTTAAAAAAATTCTGATATTTAGTCACAAGCCAAAAGGAAAAAAAAATCAGCAATGCTGATATGAACAAAACAACGTCCCAACAACATTGGAGCAATACATACAAATTATGTGGGTCACAACTACCAAATCGCGATGCCACAAAACTGTGATTATAATTCCTACAAAATCCACCATCAGCTCATGCACATCACCCATCGGCCTCAAAGCTGTCGTCATCCCATTCTCCTTGGGACTAAATGCACCCATTCAACAAAGTAACACCCGCTTCATATTCAGAGAAACAGAAGTATAATCCTCAACTGCGTTAGCTGCACATGTTCCACCGGCTTTGTTGTGAAACTCAGTTCCAGCGCTCATCAGTCTTCAGACCACTAACGAACATAATTCTAGCTCTTAATCCTTAAGGACCATTGCTCCAATCATCTCTGCCGCCGTACAGGTGATCTGGACCTTGACCTTCTTCCCCTGCATATAAATTAGTGCAGTTAAAACAGACCATACCAGGATTAGAGTTATAGAAGCAGAAGCCTGGCAATATCACCTGAGTTTCTTATTCATACGTGTATATGTCTGAAAAACAACACACAACAAAGATTTCAAGGCAACATACCTTTTGGAATCAAGAGAAGAATAAGGAGAATGCCTGCGCTGAGAATGCTTGCTATGTGAGAGACCGCGAAACTTGTCTAGAAATGAAAACATCCATGATACTAATTTGGTGAGTTATACATACATGGTTCAGAAGAGAAATGCTCAGCCTTTTGCAGAGTCATACTGGATAGGGAATGGCCATTAGAACATATTATTCTGCTTCTCATGACTATATAAAGAAACTATATGACAAAGTCATAATTCTCACAAGGGATTTAGAAACCAAAAGATTTAAGCTTTTTCTTATATTGCACTTTACCATGTGTTCTGAAACTAGACATTAAACAAATTCCCATCCGACAAAGGACAGCATAGAATAAAAACCAGGATACCCACTATTCTTTCCACAATAATGTTTTTGCTACAGCATTGTGTGAAAGGTTACCGAGATCCAGATGATTGATCTTTATTCATGTTCAGAATACCAGAATATGTAAATGAAATTGAATTCAACACAGTTACTTAAAATATACAAACAATGGAACCATGTATATGTTTTTACTCTTCATTCCTAATTTTAGTTTTAATTTCTGATCTTGCAAATCAATTCAAAATAAAAGAGCTACACATAATACAACTTTCATAACCTCAAAATGTTACGTCAAATCACTCAGTTAACATGCACCCAAACTTGTCACTGGAATATGACTCAAACCTCAACAGGAACGAGAATGCTGAAAGATTTAGAACATTTAACACTAAAGATCAATGCAATCTAGTTGACCAAAAAACATATCTTGATCTACAGCATAGTATAAAAAATAAAAATGACAAAAAAGAAGGGTCAATCTCACACAACAGTCACATTGGAACAACAAAAGAACCTAAGATTAACAGATTAAGTAAAAGAGGGTACTGAATAGGATTTAAAATCATTTCATTTTGTTTCTTCTATCTTTGGCATCAACCTGCTAACGACCTTATGCTTAAGTTATGTTGATTTCAGTTGGATATAAGGTAATATCTCCATAACATATTACCAATTTCATTTTTCCAGAGATATTTAAAACACATAGGCTGAACCTTAGTATGCAAACAGAGAAACAAAAAGCGGACACAAATTTCTGATAAATGGTACCTTCTCCTAGACCTGACAGGTGATGGTGATAAGTTACGTCTCCTTGAGTGCTTCCTGCACACATAACTGTATATGAGCCACAACATAACATAAACAGAACAGGAGTAATCAGAAGATCACAATGAAGAACCTTTTAGAATCATCAGAAGCTTCATCACTTGAATCATTGGCATGATTAACCAAGTTGTCCTTGCTGTTTCTACCCTTCTGCCAACAGAAGAGGAGCGCCTTCTCTTGTGCCTGCTTGAGTCAGTAGAATGTTTACGTCTTGATCTATCATCCTCCTTATCCTTTGCCTGTTCTCTTTTTCTGTTGTTTTCTTCTCTTTAGCACTAGAGCTATGGACTCTCTCTGTTTCTCTTCTATCCTCTTTGTCATCAGCATGGAGATCTTTTTCTTGATTCAGATTCCTGTGCTTTTTCTACAGGCTTAAGACTTTGCTCCTTCACCTTTCTCTTGAGCCATTCCGATCATCTGTCCTCTCCTTTCTCAATGCCTCTCATCATGCCCCCTACGATTTCCATCACCCTTCTCAACTGTCCTAATCTTACCACTCTCTAAGTCCTTATTGAAGTCCGTCACAGAACTATTTTTACTCTCATGTCGATCATGCTTATCAGGTTTCATCCTGGGCTCCCTACCTTGTGAGTCATCTTTTGATGTTTTTTTGACATTTTCTTTATGGAGGTCAGGTTTCAATGTGCCTACAGTATCCTTAGGCCTAGAGGCAGTAGTTCCATCTGGCAGATTTTTATTGGCATTACTTTCAACATTCCTTTGTCTATTATAACTAATATCACTAATAGCAGCACTGTTGTTATATTTGGACTCAAGTGAACTGGTTTTGCCCAGATCACTCTCTAAAATTGTCTGACTTCTACCGTGCTCTTCAAGCCCCACCAAAAACTGTCATTTGTAGTGGCATCCTGCCTAACATTTGTAGGCTTTTTGACAGTTGAGTGCTGGAGAATAGCATCTTTCCCAGAATTTGGCATAACAGAACTCTGAATATCACCATCTAAATCGTCATCATCACTTGCATAACCTGCAAGACCTAACACATTACCAGGTGAACTGGAACTCGATTTTTCACTGACATCTTCAGTCTCAGATTCCTTAGACTTGGCCCGAAGCAGAACCTTTGCAGAAGCCTTGAGAGCTGAAACTGCTGGGGGAGATGGCAATAACTTATGGTTTGAGTCAGTGTGCTCTGTTCAACTGTAACAAATGACATAATTAATTAAATTCTTTGTTTATTTTCTTTAACATAAGAAAAGGACAGAATGCTAGACTAAAAAAGCTACTTTTAAATACATAAGATCAAAGACAAGGATCTCAATTACCTTCAAGTGTCAGATCATCTTCAGTAAGAACTTTTGTAGCAATTTCATCAAACAGATCATCAGTAACCTGTCCCAAACATAGGAGTTAAAAATGCAGTATATGCGAGTTAAATTAGCTAATCTATCATTTTCTAAACACTACAAACCTTTAAGAAGAGTACTTCACTTAGAAACACGCTTTATTTCCTGGTTAATTGCTGCAGTCCTAGCTGCTTCCGATTTCATCTGTACCACCTAAAAAAAACATAAAAACAGAAAGAAAAAAAAAAGATATGGCATGTAAGTTTCCATAAGGAAATGAACGTGCATCCAAATAGCTATTATCATGGGATGAATATATGGAAGGAAAAACACAGGATTTTTCAGAAAGAGAGTTCACTGAAGGGGAAGAAGTGGGATTCAGATGCAAAATGAATAATTTAGGTGATAGAATAAAACCTCATCATCCTCTTCTTCAGTTGATTATTAGCAAAATTTTTGATGCTCTTGCTATCAGCTTGATCTCCCTTTCCAAAAGATCTATCAATTCCTTCATCCTCAATGGATTGTGTCTCCTCCTTAGGATGGTCCATAGATGAACTTGTGATGACTGCTTTCTAATTTTCCTCTTGAAGCCAATTAGGCACTGAAGCCTACCATAAATTTCAGGAAGAGAGAAAAAATTAACAAGCATGCCATCTGACTATTTACATATTTACAATGGCAAAATTTTACCTTTTTGGGGGTGTCTTAAAAACTGTAGAGTTCTGCATATGCATCACCAAGGAAGGCTGCAGTAGGGTGACCTACAGTTCCTGCAGTGAGACCAAAGGGGGGACCAGCAGATGGAATTGTTGGCTGGAGGCTCAGTCCAGGAAATCTGCCAAATGAAGGTGGAGCATGCCCAGGAACAGGAGAGGGTATTGCCATGGAAGGATCATGCTGAATAATGAAACATATGTCAGAAAATTCATATGATGGCCTTAGAAAGAAGAAAGACTCAAGAAACCAGAATTAACACCTGTGGTCCTGATGGAACTGGAAGACTGGGAGGATAACCTACACCAGGTGCAACAGAAGTAGACCAGGTATTCATGGAAGGCACTGTGGTAGCAGGGTCATGATAAGAATAGCTGGGCTGGAGGTGTGGACCATGATCAGAATTAAACCCGGGTGCAAACTCTAAAAAGGCTGGTCAGCAAGATTGGTTGTTGGGTCACAGACTGACTGCCATATGCAAAAAGGGCATTGGCTGCGATGGTTGCATTCAATATTTGTTTTCCTAGCTGCAGAACCTTCATTGCCTGTCATTCAAGAAATTTGTCAAACGGAAAATCAAAGTATCAAATCAGGGGAAAAATCCTTGGTGATGAGGAATAAGGGTTCCTATTGGCTACTAGGAATTCGAGAAAGAGCGGAGATGTAACCAGCCTCTACAATCTTTCTTCATTCCAGACTATATTAGCAGATAATAGTTATTCCCTCTAATGTCAGCAAAAGCTGAGTAACGTAGGTATACATTTATCAAAAAAAAAATTAGAAGAAATAATGTCTCCTAAAACCATATATACCCTTCATCTCAGAGCATCTGTATAAGGGATATGTACTCTTGCCGACTAATATTGCCCTTTTACTGGAGATAGTCAGCACTGAATCAATAATGGATTCTTGCTGTACTTAATAAGACTTCTTCAGCTTAAAAAAAGAACACAATCCACTTGGCGGCATAATATAATCAACGTATTTGAAACAGAAAAAGGGAGGAGAGCCACTTAACCAGTTACTATTAACCACCTAAGGGGTATCCCGATTAATATGGTTGAAATCATCACTGCACAAAAAGAAACAACCTTCAATTCTAATTTTCAAGATACTCTAATGATTTGTATGGAAGGTCCTACATTTGATACTGCTAAAAAAAAATCCAGAATGTAAAATTAAAGAATAAATTTGAGTTCTGTAACAGCAGTTGTGGTACAGAAGCTTCACATGCAAAGTCAATACCATGTGAATTATTACCTGTAACAGAAGAATAACTAGAAGGTACCTCTGCTGATGAAGATAGATGGACTAGTAGATAGGTTTCCTTGTTCGATGTTTACAATATACGTGTCCACAGCTGGCATTCCATCTCTAACAGCATGATGAGCATAGGAAGATGAAGTCTCCTGGGAACGAATTCCCGGTGGCTCGTGTGTTGGGAGTACCTGAAGCTGGAAACCTGTTGATAGCTGGATGCAGAAAGTGACTGATGCAAGGGTACCAGAATATTGAGAATCAACGTTCTGGGGATACTGATCATGATAATGACTTTGCTCTTCTACTCTGCCTGCCGGAGGAAACTGGCAACTGTTGATGTTTATTTATTCTATGCTCTGGCATCTACCCCATGCCTTAGCCTTGGCTTCCCAATCTTCTTGATTATTAAATGGGCTACCATTACAAAACAATCAAATGCAAATCAATGTCATCAACCCACAAAAGTGAAAGCTCGTGGAAATATTTTGGCTTTACAAAACAATCAAATTCAATCCAATGTCATCAACCCACAAAAGTGAAAAAGCTCCTGGAAATATTATGGCTTTAACAAGAGCAAAGAAGCAATTGAATAATAACACAAATAGGACCTCATTTTTGTCTACTGCAAGCACGACTACAAAATAATTTGGTCGAAAATATTAAGCGGACGACAAAAACATAATGGGAAACAAAGTGTTTTACTGAATATGAATTCAACGAATCAAGTTGTGGTTGATATGAAAATTAAAATGTGGGAAGAAAATTACCTGGGTAATCCCAACCTTGGTTGTTTGGCCAACTTGGAGCAGCTCCCCACTCCTACAAACATTTATGCTTTGCGTTAGAATATCAACATGCAACAACACGCCACTAACTTCACCCCAAATACAAATTCAAGTGGTTGTTTTTGGACCAAGAGAATAATGACTGTCATTAACCTCATATCAAACATACACATCAAAAGTTCAAACCAGCCAAAAACGTCCAGGTGAATCAATTTATCAACATCAAAGCCTATATGCTACATACAAACATACATACATACATACGTACATAAATACATACAAAGAGAGAGTGTGTGTGTTTGAGGCATACCTGGGTGTGCTGAGGATAAGAGTGAGGTGGAGGAGGAAAGGGCGGGAGGGGAGGGAGCTGAGAAGGCAGGTGAGGCCGAGATGGGCTAGGAGGAGGAGGAAAGTGGTGGTTGGGGGGTACGGAGGAGGATAAGGGTGAGGAAGGGGCGGAGGATAAGAACCCGGCGGAGGGAGATGGTCGGCGTGAGGTGGTGGAGCCCATTGGGGTTGCTCAGTAGATGACTGGGAGTGGTTTGAGTACCACTGTGGTGTCGGTTGCTGCTGCTGCTGTTGCTGCTGCTGTTGCTGGTATTGGTAGGGATCCGACGTGGGCGTTGGCTGCGGCCGCATGTACCGCTGCTGCGCTTGGTACTGAATCCATGGCCTTCCCTTTTGGGTTTTGGGAGCTTTTTTCTGTTTTTCTTATTATTAATTTCGTTTTTCTGTTTTCTGGTTATGTTTTGTTATTTTCATGTGAGGGGGGTTTCGATTGGAAACGAGGGTTTGCACCCGGCACAAGTGATGAAGGTGGAGGAGGAGCAGCAACTTTTCGAAGGCCCTTTGATTTGATTTCATGTTCAATGTTTCCACTCTCGCGGGCCCGCGGGGTTCCATAACTTGGGCCTTTTAAGGCTGTGACTTGGCCCTTTTTGGAAGTCATCGGAGCCCATAGCGCTCTCTATTGCTAATTTTCAGGTCTTAATTGATTCATTTCAATCAAAACCCAAATCCAATTAAGATATCACTTGTGCAAATTAAAAAGATTAGTTTAGGTGAATTTACATAAATATTTTGGAAACAATAAATGTTTGTGAGAAATTACATCATTTTAGTATATCTGCTACCCCAGGTAATATATAGAGATATATGTACCCACCTGGGATTAGCAGTGCTGGCCTCTGAATTAGGAATTGCCCCTCAAGGGAATATACGACAATAACAACAAGGGATTTTTTTTAAGTTAGATTAGTAAACTAACAATTTCCTATATTACAGACTTCACACATTCACCAGCAAAGTCAAATCAGTCACAGAAAGTGGGAAACTAGGCCATTAGCTGGAAATAAGCTGGTATAATCATAGTCGAGATCCATTTTTTGCTATAATTTCATCTATTCATTTTATTCGGTTCTGGATATCAACAGTGAGTACACACACAAATTCTATAACAATTTTGTTGTACAAGTATGTTTCCCTGAGAAAAATAAAACGGCAATCTGGTTGTTCATCGACCCGCAATCCAACGCCTGCATCTGTGCTCTTTTAAATTACAGATGTTCCTAAAAAGGGAGAGTATTATGCTGCATATTCTGTTTGAAGATGGAGATGGCATCACTACAAAAACTTCAGTGCTGCATCATATATAGACCTTCCGTCTCAGTTTTACCCGTGACAAGTTTTGTATTTTAAAAGTATTGTACTGTTCAGCAGTAAGAAAGTTGCTTGGACCTCCATCATCCATAATGCTAAAAATTGATCAAGCAAACTAGTTCAACTCATAGTGTCTATGCACACTTCCTGATCACTCCCACAGCATCAGCTTGTCTTCTAGTCAGTTGTGCATAGAGGCCATTGTCAACAATAAGCTCCCTATGACTGCCAGTCTGTGCAGGACAAAAGATATATTCAGATTACATAATAAAATAACAGGTGCGAATGTTAGCTAAGGTTGAAGTGGTACGTACATTATGCTCCCCACCCAAGCCGCATACCCCGAAAGAAAGAAAGAAAAAACTAATTAGTGTTCTAGTATGAGAAATCCTGGCCCTTAAGGCTTTGTTGAAGTGGTAGGAGTAATCCAAGTAGGGTTTTGGAAGTTTGATGTTGCTTCTTACCAATATAAGAACAGAAAACATTCCAAAATATATGTCGTACAATACTTGTAAGAGACAGGCCAAGTTTCTAAGCCCAAACAATTCCACCAGCATCCATTACCACTATCCTGTCAGCAGCTTGTAGATGGTAGAAAGCCTGTATAAAAAGTGAGTAGGCCAACTTTTAGAATAACCCATTAAGACAATCAAGAGAGGATATTAGAGAACCAACCTGTGTGCAATAACTATGACAGTTCTCCTCGTTGTCGCTGTCACTTCTGACAGCATGAAGAACACCCTGGATATAAGGGGAGTAATGTCACATCAAATTACTTATCCTTTTAAACCCTTGTGGTATTGGTGCGGGAGCTCATTGCCAGAAGTGCTTACCCTCACATTTGTGTTCACTTCTTGCATCCAGTGCACTAGTGGCTTCATCGAGGATCAAAATGGTTGGGTCCCTAAGAATAGCCCTGGCAATGGCAATTCGTTGCTTTTGTCCCCCACTGAGTAAATCATCATCAACAAGCGTACCACAACCATTTGGAGGGCTAAATGAAATCATGTGCATAAGCCTGCTTGGCAGCCCATTCACATTCATCCTGTGTAATATCTCTAGTACATCCTGTAATGCAAATGTTTGAACTGTATATTGATCCGTAAAAGTTTGGGTTCCTGTTTACATTCAAATTGTAAGAAGAAAAAATCTACTTACTGACTTTCATGCTGGAAACAATAATACAAACCTGTCCAGCAAATCTCGTTTTCCCTCCACCACTTGACGTCTAACTCTTGTAGAGGAAAACCATCAATCAAAATCTGCAATGAAAGCAATGTATATTAATGGGCAAATGCACTAAGCAAAATAATAATTCAAAGACCAAATTTCAGCACCATCAGTCCTTTCTATTTTCTACTTTTGTGGTAACACATTGATGAATGGCTTAAAAGATACCCACCATTTGTTGGCTCATAAAGACGGAGCAAAAGATTCACCAGTGTGCTTTTTCCACTACCACTAAGACCTACCTATGGGAAAATTAGGAGGTTTCAAAGTTAAGTGCTCAAAATTTACCAGGGAAAATAAAAAACCAATAAAGATAGTCAACAACACTCACAATAGCAACCACTTCATTAGGTTTTACCGATAAAGCTGATGCTTTGCAGTACAGGTACCTATTCAAATGTCTAGTTATTTTCTTTTGGCATTACCAACCTTAACAACTTTAAGCAACTAAAGAATCACATAACTATTTTAGTCAGCTTGCCTAGTCAAATGAAACAGGTGACATATAAATGGTGTATGATAGGAATTTGGTGGTACAAATTTAAATATAGTGTCAATGCCTTAGGTAACTTAGAATTAGTGATCTTTATAATTATGCCACTAAAGACATGGAAAAGTAAAAAAAGTAGAATGGGAGACACCCAGTGTGAAACAAAAAAACAAAAGTAAGCAGCTTCTAGTTAAAAAGTTTCCCTGCATAGGTACTCTACTCTTCATACCATCAAGAAGATAAGAGACTCCAACACTTTTAGGGCAGTGAATGGTGGACTAGGAGACAGGGAAAGACTACTTTAGAAAATTTATTTCCATTTTAGCCACACTCACATTGTTCTCAAGTGAAGAGCATGAGGGATATCAGAAACATGGTTATCATAAACAGAATGCAGATGTTTGGATAGGAAAGATACCGTTGGTCTTGTAGCATAATGAAGAAACATTTACAAATTCAACATGCCCTACCAGTCTTTGAAACCTTGATCCTGCGCACAACAGAAAAAGTGAATAAAATTAAAACAAATAAACATCATCATACAAATTCCAGACATGCCAATACTGCAAGACATAAACAAATACACCATAAAAAGCAACAACAAAAAATATTTAACCTAAATATGACATGAAACAACATATTGATGTAAAATGTTCCACTGTTCACAATTTTTTTGCCTTTTGATATAAATTGGTCACTAGGCAAGAGATCCATTAATTGGAAGACTTTTTCACTTGCCCCAACAGATTGCATCAGAGAGGATAAATTGTCCCCCACCCACCATGTTGAATAAATTAGCCACTCGCTGTACAATATAAGCTTTGCAAGTTTTCTGCTGTAATATGACCAGCAAGAATAGACATTCCTCCTACCAGCACAGGAATGACCTAGAAATTGTGTGTACCAATAAAATAAGTCAACTACAAGGACTAGTAAGATCAAGAAAATAAAAATGAAACATTCTAGATTTAAAATTAAATTATCAATTCTTGTGTGAATCATGAACTCAGAAAGTGGTTATTTTGAATACTAAAATCATATTTCTTTGAAAACATTGAAAAAGCAAGACCTGTGTTGAGTGATAAAGAGTGTTGAAGCTCAAATTCCAAAAACCATATGCAGCACTTTGTCGCAAACTTATATCAGCCAATTTCCCCAGCCACAGCTTGTACCTATACAACATACATAAATAAAAACATCTCTGTCAGAACTCACTATGAAACATGACAACAGCGTTCTGCTTGCCTATGTGCAAATTTATTACATCCGTTGCCAACAAATGCCAAAATCTAAAAGACGGATAAAGGATGCAATTCTGTAGGATCTACACCTTCCAAGTTCTTGTTTTTCTGTTCCATAGACACGAACAGTTTCTTATCAAAGAGAATGTCTCTCTGCCAACCCACATGAATCAAAATCGGGACATTATTTAAATCACTTAGGAACCAAAATCTTCAACAAATTCATATTTAAATTTTTTTTTATTATACCTCATTGGCAGAAGCAGTGAACTCCTGAGTTAGCTTTGCTGCCTTTTTCTGGTACCTACAACAAAGGTAAAAGTTTATGCCTCACTTTCTTACAGCAACGTTGAATATTGTTTTTCTATACCCAAGAACAATAAGCATCCCAGATACCGTCTTGTTGTTCTGAACCCACAACCCTATACTTTTCCTAGAGCTTACCTATTCCTTGTCCCTCAAGGCATGGCTTAAACCAAACCACATCTAATAATTCACATCCAAGGGTATACTGATTTTTAATGTTACCCATCTCTTTTTGGCCATACATCCACTTCATACTCCTTGTATTAACCGATGAATCAACAGTATTTGGCAAGGCATTAACATATAGAGGAAGAATAACTGATGAAACTGTGAAAGAACTTTTACCGGCCATAAATCAGCATAATTGCTGCTAAAGTAGAGCATATCACGATATACATGAACCAAGAGGCCATGACAAAATTAACAAGTAGATCATCGCACCTGTCCCCTGAAAAAGGAATAACGCAAAGGCAATTTAAATCTCAGAGTGTGGGCAAACTCCGTTGGTCCAAATTTAATAGTGGTTAAACCAAACTATGATAGTTTAAGTTGGTGATAAACTTAGAACGTTGCGTAATATCATATTCAGATCATTTCCAATAACCCGTGATACTTGCTGACAATCTGCCCCTAAGCCTACTTGTCAAATCACCAACTGTTTCAGTGTCAAAAAAGAATATATCCTACAATAGAGATACTGCAGAATAAGTTAAACAATAAACTAACAGATCTAGAAAGTTATAACTTGATTGATAGATAAAAAAAAGTTCTGAAGAAAACAGTCCAATATTTCAGAACCTGAAGAAGAAGTGAAGACAGAGTGTTTCCTCATCCTCCTCACCTAAAATATGACATTAAAGGATCCATAATAATTTGGGTGGGGGAAGCATGAGAGATGATGGGGCAGAGTTGAAAAGGAGGCAAAATCATGAGAGAGAGAACTCACAAGAAGCATATTTAAAATGCCAGAAACAGCATCCTCGTATAGACCACTGAAGTCCAGAAACAGAGTATGAGGTCAGCAGCTGTGTCAAATAACTGATCACTCATGAAGTTGGTTCAAATTCCAAATATCAAATATGGAGTGTAAGCAATTTCAGAAAGCTCCATGCTTTGATATTATTTTAACACTTGTAAGCTAATAAAGAAGGGAACTTTGTCCATACAAGATTTTGACCTGCAAATTCCCTAAACAACACAAAGAAGTACCAAGAGCCGCACATTCTGACCAACACAGCGACTTCCCCGCTCTGTGCCGTAAATATTGACGCCGTCAAGTAGTGCGGTATGGATATCTCCGAAAGCTGAAGCAGCAGCAATGCCAAACAAAGCAACTCAGTAAAACCAAAATCCAGAAAACTGAATCACATGCCTTGAAGTTTGAAAGAAACAAAAAGCACGAACCGCAGCGACTATTAGGGCAGAGAAAGCGGCAAAGATAACCCAACGGTTGGAGCAAATTCTTACCTCACATCCGAAGAAAGAAGCGCGCACCACAGTCACCGGCTTCGCGAAGATTTTGAACCCGAGCTTCATCGAGAAACTCCACCGAGTCCCGCCGGGCAAAATTGAGCGGAGAAAAGCGAAGAGTCTCCGGAACCTTTTGAGGGAGTCTGGACCTCCGTTTCTCGGGGATCGTTCTTGTACTCTTCGGCTGCGTAGCCATTGATGGAGGTTGATTTTGGGGGAAGAAACGAAAGCGTCTGGAATTAGAGAAATGGGGAGAGAGAGAGAAGGGCGAGGTTTCGTACTGGTTCTGGTTGCAGGAGGTGAAATGGCGGAGTTTCCGAGGGTTAAAAGGATGAGAGGTTGTTTGTGGTTGTAGAATAGTAGCAGGGTGTAAGTTGCAGAGTGGCCTGACCATAGTTGGAGGAGAGAGAGGCATTGGATAAAGCAAAGCTATGGCCGTTGGAGTTCGTACCGTTAGATTCAATCCGCCTCTGGTCCTTCGTGTCGTGGAGACGAAGATGTGGAACGAGAGGTCACACATCAGCTCGTCACTCGCGGTTGCGGGCACGCATAAGAGTGAGAGAAAGCCGTAACAAATAAATAAATAAATAAATTTTTTTGGTCATAACAAAATAAATAAATAAATTACTGGATGCAGAAAGTCTTCATGCAAAACGACGACCAGGATGCCGTCGCTTTTGGGCTCCAGTGGTGGTGTTTCCATCAGACAAGTCGAGGCTGCTATAGTTGCCACACGGCTCTATCCTGTGAGACGCCACGTTCACATCCTTTCCAACAACATTGCCCTCAACAAATTCAGAATCTTGTTCAGCTCTAAAAGTTTGAAAATAATTTCCAAGCAACTTTAAGGGTATTTTGGTCTAAATAAATCAACGACGCAAATACCTCTCTCACAGTCTTTTCAGCGGGAACCCTTATTACTTCTTCTTCTTCATCTCTTCTCTGTCCTCCGGCGCCATGGCCGTTGTTCTAGGAAACCTAGCTCGGCCACGAGACGTGTCGTCGCCTAGGACCATAATACTAGACCGGAAGACTCGTCCGGTGGCGCTTGATGCTCTTTTGAACTGAAATTGAACTTGCTGAACAAGGACCCTCACAGTCACGCGCATAACCGGCTTTATCGTGGCCAAGGGGTTTCACACCAGGGGTACCCCCGGAGCCAGCGAGTCGTGGCCCCGGCAAAGCGAATTCTAAAGTAAACGGCGTGGGCTTTGACAGGGACGAGGAGGGTAACGGTAACGGGAATGGGGA